>JAOWBW010001093.1:0-445661 GCA_026119855.1 Campanula takesimana
TGCACTCCCTGTGTGAGCGGCTTTATTGACATGGAAGGATATAGCGGGATCCGTTTTTTGCTGAAGCGGGATCCGTTTGCTGAAGCGGGATCCGTTTGCTGAAGCGGGATCCGTTTGCTGATGCGGGATCCGTTTGCTGAAGCGGATCCGTTTGCTGAATGCGGGATCCGTTTGCTGTGTGCGGGATCCGTTTGCTGGTGCGGGATCCGTTTGCTGGTGCGGGATCCGTTTGCTGAAGGGGGATCGCGTTTGCTGATGCGGGATCCGTTTGCTGAAGCGGGATCCGTTTGCTGATGCGGGATCCGTTTGCTGAATACGGGATCTGTTTGCTGATACGGGATCCGTTTGCTGATGCGGGATCCGTTTTGCTGGTGCGGGATCCGTTTGCTGATTGCGGGATCCGTTTGCTGATGCGGGATTTGTTTGCTAATTGCGGGATCACCGTAGACCGAATTGTTGTCTAGAGCTGCAGTTGCTGTTGACTTTATCGTGGGGATGCGGGCACGGTTGATTGTGTACCATTTTCTGTTGGGGATGAAGTGTCTCGAGTTGCGGATGCTGTTGACTTCGTGGTTGACCTGCTATGTGTGTGCTTGGCAGTATATGTGTTTGTGCAAGATAATGCATGAAGTGTGAAATGAAGAGAGAAATTGTGCTCGTGGTGCAATTGATTTGAAGCAATTTTGCATGATAGAGAGTTTTTGTAAGAATGGAGAAAGTGATTTTGTGTGCGGTGTGATTTGAGGAAAGCCTCAGTATATTCATACCTTCACTTACCATTGTCACTTGATTGGAGATGGATTGCTGAAAGATGTTGATGCTTTTGATGAAGAGTATCCATGCTTTGGATAGAGAATGATGATGTTGGTGATGATGAATTGTTCTTGCCTTTGAAGGGAGTGTTGGCGAGATGGTATTCTGGATGATGGGTTAGTCGTGCCAAAAGGCTGCCTACGTATCCCTTGGAAGGAATCAGACCAGCTTAGTTTCAAGGATGATGGAGAATGCTGGAGGAGAAGCTAGGAGAAAAGCAAAGTAGAGCACATACTTTTGCACATAGAAGGAGAAAAAGAAAAAAAAATCTTTTTTTTTTTTTTTTAGATTAGAAGGGAGACTGCACACATGTGAGAAAAGATTTTTTTTAGTACGTCGGTGAACCATTTTAACCCATTATGTTTTGTAAAGCCAACCCAAGATCAAGTCATGTTCGATCGAAGTCCGGATTGCCTCGCTTGAAACTATGTCGAACTGTGTCGTGTTGCGGTGGTGTCCAACGAAATTGATGTCTAGCCCCAAGAGATTTGTTGTTTATGGGGATTCAAAAGGACTATTGATGCCGAGATGCCAAGGGGTTGCTGACTGTAAAGCCCCTCGAATGATGAACTTTGAGTGGCTTATGAAGCTCCAAGATGAATCAACTCTTAGCCCATTCAAATAAACTGTCTTTTGTTGTCAACGTGGGCAAGCCCCAAGAGAAGATCATTGATACCAAGCTTTGAGAGATTGCTTAGCCTTAAATGTCAAGTGAGCTTTAAGATGGCAGGATGTGGAGACCTTTCGGTGTGAAGCCTCAAATGTTCTTGGAATCGTCTTAGCATTATATTGAGAGCGGATGCCACATCGGGTAGGACTCTTGAAGGGTGATCTCCTTCTTTCTCATGCTTGGAGATGGATGGCCCTTTTTGTGGTTGATACCTAAATGGCGGAAGGTCCATGTTGAAAATGTAGTACGGTCTTTGGGAGACGTCTCATGGGAGATGGTGATGTTGTTGCAGATGATAAGGTCTCGGCGTGATAAAGTCTCGAACGGTATGTTTGCTCGAGTCTTCTTGAGTTGAACCGACGGCGGATCTTCGGATGCAGCCTATGCTTTTGATCTTGGAGAAGGGGGTGTTGTATTGCAGAAACATTGGGATTGGCCGTAACTCTGCTTATAGAGTTAACATATTGGCATTGCCCGCTATAACTCGGCCGGATGAGTCTAGCATATTGAATCTTTTTCCTTTTCTCTAAGACTTCCTTCAGAATCTCGCTGTGAGTTCTAACAAGAATCATCAAATTCATTCATATCATTGGAGCCTTCATTTAAAACCAAGAGGCCTTTTGACTGGAAGTGTTGAGGGACCATTGAAGTTGGATCCCTTTCATGGAGCCATAAGACTACTCCCAAATTGCATTGCTCGGGTACCACTGCCCAAAAGCTTGTTTATTACGAAGCCCCAATATTTCCCTTTGCTTGTATCACTGTAATGCCGTAGCACAAAAGATTGTAGATTGCGAAGCCCCTTGAGGCCTTTTGGTATAAAGCTTCAAATGTTACTGGGGACATTGAAGTAAATTGCTTCTTGCCGAGGGAGCCCTTAAGACTTAACTGTAGCCCCTAGAGTGCCATCATTGATTGCGAGAAAGGTCCATCCTTGATCGGGGGAACGAGTACGGGCACACATGACAAGAGGGCTTTTTTGACATACCTTTTGAGAGACTTTGAGGATAGTCTCACACATCTTTCTCGAGCATAGCCCCTAGGGCTTATTGATTGTCAAATTAAGCAAAAGAAGCCCTTGTTCTTGAGTCACATAGCCCCTAGGGCGTCACCATTTGTTGAGCAAAGCAAGACTGACTCACCCTCGTGTGAGGGAACAAATATGAGAGGACATGGCAAGAGCTACTCCATTTCTCGGGAGCCTTTCGGCGTACTTTAGAAGCACATACTTGCAGAAGCTTTGAAAACTGAGACACATGTTGTTGCTATTTGCTGCCCAAGCCAATTGACTAGCTAGGGATTATTTGTGCAACCTCGTGCCCTTTTATGATGGGCTCGTTTCTCAGACGGGTCTTGGTTACCACGGGCCTTCTTTTCATGAACCCAAAAATGCACACTGCTGGAGAATGATGCCGATAACCCAAGATAACGTTTGATGGTGCCATATCTTGTCGAGCCTTTTACAATCCCAAAGTTGACTCGGTGGGGAATTGATTTGTTGAGGAGATCCAATGTAGAGCTTGTGCAGTTGTCTTCTTTAGAGGCCGTAGATCTCCATTTCTCTTTCCCTTCTCTCTCTCACTCTCTCATCATTTTTTTTATGACGCACCATGTTTTTTGCCTAGACCGCCCTTTCAGGTTTTCAATCTAGCGGGCATCTCTTTTGCGTCTTTTTTTTTACTCGATTAATGAGGAAGTGTGCATGACTCTAGCTGAGGAGATAAGCATGTGATTTTGCGGTGAAGACCTCTTATCACTAAAGATGAGTGACATTGACTCGACTAGGGAAGTGTCCCTAGTATTGACTTTATGTATGTATATTTTTTTGAATGACTCACGAAGGCAAGTAAGTCATTAAGAGAGAAGAGAAGGAAAGCCCCAATTTGATTGCAGGAAATTGGGAGTATGCAGAAAGAATAGAAGCCCTAGACTCGACAAGGAACGGAAAGTGATTCCAAATCTAGGAAAGTTGTTCAATATTGAGGTGATTAATTCATTGGCAAATGAATCGTACAAAGATGTCTTGACAAGTTCGAGATGAAGGCCAATCATCATAACGCGCTAGGGCTAAACATATCTTCTTTCTTGCGTGAGACCGGACCCGAAGGTTGCCTACGTTCCTCCAGTGTAGAGGCTCAGGTCAGCGTAGTTCTTGTTGATTCTCCATTCGCGGTGATGAATTATTGCTTCGTCGTGATTGTTGTCGATGTTGCTTCGTCCTTCGTTTGGTGGAATGATGTTGATTTTGTACTTCTTTGATCGAGGGGGGACTTTTTTTTTTTTATGTGCACTAACTTTTGCCTAGGTTGATTTGAGGATTTCAACCTAGCGAACTTTTTTTTTTTTTTTTTTTTTTATCCCCTTTTGAAAAATTTGCTTCATGATCGTTGCTCCACCTTTCTTTGTCTTGATTTTGTCGTTGTTGATGTCTTCGTTGTTGATTCCGTCATTGATGTTTAGCCCCTAGGCGTTCAAGCGATGGCCTTCATTCCAAAACTTGTTTAGACATCTTTTCATCATTTTGCCAAGAATTAGATTGAACAACTTGGAAGAGTGTATGAGGACTTTTATTTAATGATTGACTCAAAATTTAACGTTGGACGAGAGAAAACATTAATGCACACATTAGAGGACTTTTGACTCTTTCTTTCTTTTTTTTTATATCCTATTTCTAGGTAGAGAAAGAGAAACGGAGATTGTTGTCGTCATCCCCCATGTCGTTGTATTCCTCATTGTCGTTGTAGTCTTCCATGTCACTACATTCTTCCATGTCATTGCTTGGGAACCCTTTGCCGTTGAAGCTTGTGTCATAGGAGGACTCGGCCACTTCTCGGAGCAAATTGTCAATTCTAACCCCCGCATCATACATGCTTGAAAAATCGGAGTGAAAATCCCCACTAAGATGGGTGCGGTAGTCCATTTTCAAACACTTCAAGAAGATGTCCGTTTGTTCCTTCTTGGAAGGCCTATCAACCATCTCGGCTAGCTTGTCATTCCAACGGCGATAGAAGTCCCCAAATGATTCATTACCCATTTGCACGGTGCTCTCCAATTCCTTCTTGGTGGGGCGGAATATGGTATTGCCTTGATATTGTGACTTGAAGGCAAGCATAGCGACATCCCAATTGAGGCAGGTGGAAACTGGAAGACCCATATACCAATCTTTTGGGACCCCCTCGAGAGTAAGCTGGAAGCATTGTGCCATTATTTGAGGAGACACTTTCTTTGGTAGCATGGCCCAAATGTAGGAGTCAACATGAGCGTCGGGGCAAGAGTTTCCGTTGAACTTGCCAATATCGGGCATCTTGAACTTTTCGGGAAGAGCCTCCATTGTGTTCATGAGGAGAGAAGTTTGATGAAGATCGGTGCTTGGGCCCTTGTGCAAATTTAGCCCACTAAGCCTTTGGTCAATGTAGGACATGAGAGTGTTGACCAAACCGGTATCAATGCTTTGGACCTTTCTTTCACTCGTGAGCCCTTTCAATTGGTTCTTGAGTTGAGCAACTTCTTTCTTGTGGGCCGTTTTCACATGCTCGTAACGGGCTCTCCATAAATCATCCTTGCGGCGGACATTCTCGGCTAGTCTATCCATTTGTTCCCCCAAGGCTCTTATTATGTTGAAGAGCCTTTCGTTGGACACGGAGATGTTCTCACCCTTGTTGTTGTTGCCGTTGGAAGCCATTGGACCTATGGAGAGAACACGATCGATCTTAGGTTGGCCCCACAAACATATTTTGAGCAAAATAATTAACCCACAAACAAAGGAAAAAGACTCAACCACATGACTCTTTTTTTTTATTTACAAAAGTCGGAAGGACGTGGTCCTTTTTGGGGTTTCTAGAAAAATAGTGGAATTGTCACACTAGTATATAGACCTTCTCGTGGTCCCATTTACTCATCGGATTCCACCACGCTTGTGAATCCTACATGTGTCGGGATTAAACTAAATTAATGTAGTAAAGCATACATGCGGGGACGGATTTTTATTTTCGTCCATAACAACCACTTGGGGACGGAGTTTTATTTCGTCCAAAACAACGAGTGGCATGTATGATTTGAAGACATTAGTTTAGGGAAATCTCGGCACATGGAAACCGACTTGAGTCACGGAGTGTTAGACCCTAACTACAATTGTGTGGTTTGTGCTCGGCTAAAGAGAGGCTTAAAGGTCACCCCTGGCATGTAGTCGTGAACTACGCCACGGGCTGAGGTTTACCGCTTCGGAAGAGTCAAGGTCGGGTGGAGCTTGAAACTTCCTAGGACGGGCCTCGACGGATTTGGGGTTGGACTTGTGCGACTCGATAGTGAGCAGTTGATAAGAATTGTGCGTGTAGTGTGAGGTCTAACAAGTGACAAAATATTTTTTTTCTTTTTTTTTTCAAAGGAAATAAAAAAAAACAAATAAGCACGTAATTTACAACTTTCGAATCACCCGTGTGACCGATAAAAATGAACAAGAAATAAAAGTTGTTCTGTGCAGGCCCGGTGCCCACACACCGTCAAAACTGTCCATTCTGTTCATTGTTTCTATTTCTGGGAAATGCCTAGAAGCGCGCGCATTCATAAGCCTACTCGGGAGGCGCGCGCGTTAGACTGAGAGAAGTGGAGGCGCTCTCTTCTGGGCAGTACCTACAAATCAGCGGGTTCAAGAGATTGCCTTGACCCTAAATTATAGAACTTTTCCCCTGCAGTAAACGTTAGCATAGAAACATGGAATTGAAGGACAAGATGGGAGGCGGGTGATTCTGGTAATTAGGGTCGGACGCGCGCGCTTTAGGCCAAGAAGGCCAGAGGCGCGCGCTTCCTACCCTTTTTACCAGAATGCCCAGAAAATAAAATAAAAGAATACCAAAAATGAAAAACGCAAGTTTAACCCTCTATCTCCCCAGCAGAGTCGCCACTGTAGATACCGCGGGGGACCATGGCTTGGCTAGAGCGCGTGAATTACCTAAGATGTCTACTTGATTTTAAGAGTCGCCACCCACGTTTTAGAGGAACACAGAAAACCTAAGAAAGATAGCCTTTTTGTACGAAAACCAGAGATTCAGGAAGAGAAGGGTTCGGGGGTTAGGTGACGGAGTGGGAAGTACTTAAACACCCACTCCGCCCCTCTTACGCGGGTCTTACTACTTCTGGTGTTCTAATGCTAAATGTCCTTTAATTTAATAATAAGAGAAATGTGCTAACAATTATAATGAAAGAAAGGGGAAATTTATAAAGGAAAAATAAAGGAGAATTGTTTATTTATTGATTTATACTAAAGATTACATGTTGAATTATTGCTGGATAATTACATTAAGAAATGAGAATGTAAATTAAAGTAGAGATTAAAATGTAGGGAGATAACCTTAACCAACTTTAATGTAATAAACTAGTCATTTGGTCATGTCCCATTGATGGGGATTGCATACATTAGAAAGACATGTAAAATAGGAGAAGAAGAATAAAGTACCTTAAGAAAGAGGACTTCAAACTTGGACTTAAAGATGGTATTGTTGTAGAGAAATTGTTATAGAACAATTTGTGTAGAGTCTTGTTACTAAGAACTCTTGTTGGGAGAATTTGTGTATGATGTAGTTTGTGAATCCAAGTTGGGGTTCAAAAAGAGAGTCTTTTGGCTAGAGAGAAAATGTTGAGGTCCTTTCTAAGGTAGAAATGAGAGGTTTTTATAGGTAGAAAAGAGAGGGAAAGGTTAGAGGGAAAATGATCAATCCATGTGAGATAGAATTGACCAATAGAAAATAAGATAAATAAAATAAATCAAATAATAATAAAAAGAAATATTTTGTTTTTAAGAAATGGCTAGAATAATGGGATTGGAGGTTATAAAACTAGGGGGGTGAATGTGGAGGTAAAAAGAGGCTCTTTTGTGAGCAAGAAAAGATGTTGTAAATAAGAAAAGGGAGGAAATAAGGTGCAATCCGTTACTGCCATAATGGGAGGCGCGCGAGTCCCGCTTTAGGGGCGAGACGCGCGCGCAGCCCACAAACAGTGTCGGAAGCGCCCGCGGGTGGAAAAGACAGAATGACATAAATGACTCTAAAGTTAATTTTGTTATGTAGTTTAGTCCAAAACTAACGGAATCAGTTAGGAACTTAACCGAAGTAGCAGAAATTAACAAAAATAAGTAAAGTAAAAATACTATGTATGCAATCGGGGTGAGAGGTCCAAGCGGGGTGTCTACACTTGGTTACCACGGGCTTTCTTTTCATGAACCCAAAAATGCACACTGCTGGAGAATGATGCCAATAACCCAAGACAACCTTTGATGGTGCCATATCTTGTCGAACCTTTTGCAAAGTTGACTCGGTGGGGAATTGACTTGCTGAGGAGATCCAATGTAGAGCTCATGTAGTTGTCTTCTTTTAGAAGCCGGGGATCTCCATTTTTCTTTCCCTTCTCTCTCTCACTCTCTCATCATTTTTTTTTATGACGCACCCTGTTTTTTGCCTAGACCGCCCTTTCGGGTTTTCAATCTAGCGGGCATCTCTTTTGCGTCTTCCTTTTTTTTTTTACTCGATTAATGAGGAAGTGTGCATTGACTCTGGCTGAGGAGATAAGACATGTGATTTTGCGGTGAAGACCTCTTGTCACTAAAGATGAGTGACATTGACTCGACTAGGGAAGTGTCCTAGTATTGACTTCATGTATGTATATTTTTTTGAATGACTCATGAAAGCAAGTAAGTCATTAAGAGAGAAGAGAAGGAAAGCCCCAATTTGATTGCAAGAAATTGGGAGTATGCAGAAAGAAGAGAAACCCCTAGACTCGACAAGGAATGGAAAGTGATTCCAAATCTAGGAAAGTTGTTCAATCTTGAGGTGATTAATTCATTGGCAAATGAATCGTACAAAGATGTCTTGACAAGTTCGAGATGAAGGACGATCAACATAACGCGCTAGGGCTAAACATATCTTCTTTCTTGCGTGAGACCGGACCCGAAGGTTGCCTACGTTCCTCCAGTGAAGAGGCTCAGGTCACCGTAGTTCATGTGGATGCTCCATTCATCGAGATGGTTGTTGCTTCGTCCTTCATCGCTGGAATGGTGTTGATCTTGTACTTCTTTGATTGAGGGGTTTTTTTTTTTTTTTGTGCTCTAACTTTTGCGTAGGTTGATTTGAAGAGTTCAACCTAGCGAGCTTTTTTTTTTTTTTTTTTTTTTTTTGAGAATCCCCCTTTGAAACATTGCTTGATTTTTCTCCATGGTTGTTGCTTCACCTTTCTTTGGCGTGATTTTGCCGTTGTTGATATCTTCGTTGTTGATGCCGTCGTCGATGTTTAGCCCCTAGGCGTTCAAGTGATAGCCTTCGTTCTAAAATGTGTTTAGACATCTTTTCATCATTTTGCCAAGAATTAATTGAACAACTCGGAAGAGTGTATGAGGACAAGAACGAATTTTATTTGATGACTCAATGGACTCGAACATTTAACATAGGACGGGAGAAAACATTAATGCACACATTAGAGGACTTTTGACTCTTTTTTTTTTAATTTATTCCTACTACTAGGTAGAGAAAGAGAACCGGAGATTGTTGCTGTAGTCCCCATTGTCGTTATAGCCTTCCTTGCGGCATGATCTCTTGTTCAGACCCTATTTCAAATCTGAGCCCCTTCCTTGATGAGTTCTTGCATGTTCTCACTCTCTAACTGTTGTTCTTCAACCACGGTAAACTCACCATTGTCAATCAAGTCTTGGATGATGTTGTGGATGGAGAAGCAATCCTCGGTGAGGTGACCGATGCATAGGTGATAGTCACACCACTTGTGGTGTGCATGGTTGCGATGCAATGGTTGTGGTTGCTTGTACCCTTGGAGAGGAGAAATTTGTCCCTTTGCTTTGAGATCTTCATAGGCCTTGGTGACGGTCATACCTTGGAGGGAAGTGTAGACACGGTCGTTGGTAGAACCTTTGTGACTTTTGAGGGATGAGCCACTTGAGCATGCTTTATCGTGGACCTTTGCCTTGTTGTCGGTGAGCTCTTGCAAACGAGCCTTAAGTTCGGACACTTCTTCCTTGTGAATTTTCCTCTCGAGATCAAGACGGTCTTGCCACAAATCATCCTTGCGGCGGGCATCCTCGACAAGTCTATCCATTTGTTCCCCCATGGCTCTTATTATGTCGAAGAGCCTTTTGTTGGACACGGAGATGTTCTCACCCTTGTTGTTGTTGTTGTTAGAATCCATTGGACCTATTGAGAGAACACGGTCGATCTTAGGTTGGCCCCACAAACATATTTTGAGTAAAATAATTAACCCACAAACAAAAGAAAAAGACTTAACCACATAAGAAAAATGACTCTTTTTTTTATTTATTTACAAAAGTCGGAAGGACGTGGTCCTTTTTGGGGTTTCTAGGAAATAGTGGAATCGTCACACTAGTATATATGCGGGGACGGATTTTTTCATTAGCGTCCATTATGACCACTTGGGGACGGGTTTTTATTTCGTCCATAACAACGAGTGGCATGTATGATTTGAAGACATTAGTTTAGGGAAATCTCGTCACATGGAAACCGACTTGAGTCACGGAGTGTTAGACCCTAACTAGAATTGTGTGGTTTGTGCTCAGCTAAAGAGAGGCTTAAGGTCACACCCGGCATGTAGTCATGAACTACGCCACGGGCTGAGGTTTACCGCTTCGAAAGAGTCAAGGTCGAGTGGAGCTTGAAACTTCCTAGGACGGGCCTCGACGGGTTTGGGGTTGGACTTGTGCGACTCGATTGTGAGCAATTGATAAGAATTGTGCGCGTAGTGTGAGGTCTAACAAGTGACAATTTTTTTTTATTTTTTTTTTCAAAAGAAAAAAGAAATAAAAGCAAATAAGCACATAATTTACAACTTTCGAATCACCCGTGTGACCGATAAAAATAAACAAAATGAATCAAATCAGTTATGTGCAGGCCCGGTGCCCACACACTATCAAAACTGTCCATTCTGTTCACTGTTTCTGTTCTGGAAAATGGACCAGAAGCGCGCGCGTTAGACTGAGAGAGGTGGAGGCGCCCGCTTCTGGGTAATACCTGCAAATTCATGGGTTCAAGGGACTGCCTTGACCCTAAATAAAAACACTTTTCCCCTGCAGAAATTGTTAGCACAATAACATGAAATTTGAAGGACAAGATGGAAGGCGGGCGATTCTGGTAATTGGGGTCGGACGCGCGCGCTTTAGGCCAAGAAGGCCGGAGGCGCGCGCTTCCTACCCTTTTTACCAGAATGCCCAGAAAACAGATATAAGAACACTAAAAGCAGAAAATGCAAGTTTAACCCTCTATGTCCCCAGCGGAGTCGCCACTGTAGATACCCCGGGAACCACGGCTTGCCTAGAGCGGTGAATTAACCTAGGATGTCTACTTGATTTTAAGAGTCGCCACCCGCGTTTTAGAGGAACACGAGAAAACCTAAGAAAGATAGCCTTTTTGTACGAAAACCAGAGATTCGGGAAGAGAAGGGTTCGGGGGTTAGGTGACGGAGTGGGAAGTACTTAAACACCCACTCCGCCCCGCTTACGTGGGTCTTGCTACTTTTGGTGTTCTAATGCTAAAAAGTCCTTCTATTAATATTAAAATGTGCTAACAATTATATAGTAAAGAAAAGGAGAATTAAAAGAGAATTGTTTTATTGATTAAATGTCAAAGGTTACATTAAGAGAAGAAGAATAAATTAAACTAGAGTGTAAATGTAGGGAGATAACCTTAACCAACTTTAATATAGTAAAGTGATTATTTGGTCATGTCCCATTGATGGGGATTGCATACATTACTAAGACATGTAAAATAAGAGAAGAAGAATAAAGTACCTTAAGAAAGAGGACTTCAAACTTGGACTTGAAAATGGTGTTGTTGTAGGGAAATTGTTGTAGAACAATTTGTGTAGAGTCTTGTTATTAAGAACTCTTGTTGGGAGAATTTGTGTATAGTGTAGGTTGTGAATCAAAGTCGAGGTCCAAAAAGAGATGAAAGAGAGACCTAAAAGAGATAAAAAAGAGCCCCCTTCCAATGGTGGATTGGAGGGGTTTTTATAGTTGAAAGGGGATGTTTTTGGTGCCAAAACGGAGTCACAATGTTCAGTTTCCCGGGCAAAATCATATAAAATGAGCAAGGGAGAGATTCTTGGACAGAAATCAGTAACTGACACACCCAGACGTGCGCGCATCCCCTATAGTCGGCGGGAGGCGCGCGCTTCTGGCCCCAAAGGGCGGAGGCGCGCATTTGAAATGGCGAGTTTGACAGAATGGACTAAAAAGTTAACTCTGTTATGCAGTTCAGTCCAAAATTGACGGAATCAGTTAGGAACTTAACCGAAGTAACATAAATTAACAAAAACAAGTAAAGTAAAAATACTATGTATGCAATCGGGGTGAGAGGTCCAAGGCGGGGTGTCTACAGAAGGTTCCATAAGAGCGGTCTCCACTCCTCAGCAACCTGCAGTGCATAAGACACCAAGTCTTCAAATCCAAACCTCTCTGGAGGCTTCCCGAGATTAGCTCTTCTAGACCTTCCATGTGCTAACCCATGTTCTTTGGGAACTGAACTTGAACTTTCTGGTGTTTTAGTCTCTGTCTCTATTGGTAGATCCTGATCAACATCTGACTGTGGGATAACTAACTTTTCAGTATCTTGTTGCTCCACCTGTTTTTTAACATCTTACTGTGGGACAACTAACTCTTCAGTATCTTGTTGCTTCACATGTTTATCAACACTGCCAACACTTGAAACAATCGTGGTTTTACTAGTCCATACCTCATAGGGAACTTTGAGGCCAATACCGGTATGAGATCTATGATTAATCAAGTAACATGTTGTACTAACCGCTTCTGCCCAGAAACGTTTAGACAACCCTACTTTGGAGAGCATGCACCACGCTCTCTCAAGCAATGTCTGATTCACCCGTTCTGATACACCATTCTGCTGTGGCGTGCCTCTAACGGTGAGATGTCTAGAAATTTCCACCTCTCTGCAAAACGAATCGAACTCAGTACTGCAGAACTCCAAACTATTATCTGTCCAGAGCTTCTTGATCTTCTTCTTTGTCTAGTTCTCCACTACCATCTTCCAGTCCTTGGAATTTATTAGAGCCTCATTCTTGTGCTTCATGATAATCACCCAAGTACTCCTCGAATAATCATTAACTATGGACAAGAAATATCTATGCCCCCTTAGAAATTCCTGACGTGAAGGTCCCTAACACTCTGAGTGGATGTAATCCAGAATGCCTTTTGTGTTATGTATTCCCTTGGGAAAACTATTACGCTTCATTTTCCCTAGCACACAATGCTCACAAAACTTAAGATCCTTGATCTTATGACCATATAGAAGATCTCTTTTAGTCAACTCATGCATCTCTTGAGTGCTCATGTGACCGAGCCTGATGTGCCACAGCTTAGACATATCTCCCTCGTTTACCTCTGATGATACAGACATAGTCGACTCTACAAGCGTCTTTCCTTATTAGAAGAAATATAAGGAGCCCCGCTTAAGGCCTCTCAGCATCACTTCTGAACCGTTACAGACACTAACTGCTCCACCTTTACCTTTGAAATTGAACCCTTTGCTGTCTAACTAACTAAGAGAAATCAAATTCTTTGTCATAAGTGGAACGTGTCGAAACTCGTTCAAAGTGACAAACCTACTATCATGAGTCCTGACCTTGATCAAACCGATACTGACAACCTTGCAGACTGCACTATTGGCCATGCTTATATCACCGCCAACTATCTGCCTATAATCAGTAAACCATTCTCTCTTAGGACTGATATGGTAAGATGCTCCTGAATCAAGAATCCACGAATCAGATACGCGTGCTGATTCTGATGTAACTAGAGCATAATCCTCTACTGAACTGCTATCCTTGGCCATCATGGCCTCTGCTCTGACTGGTTCCTTGCCTTGCTTCTTTCTGGGACAATCGAATTTCCAATGCCCCCTTTCCTTGCAGAAATTACAGATATCCCCAGGTTTTGGACCCATCTTATGTGAAGAATTACCTTTATTGTTCTTCTTCCCACTAGAATCCCTGTTACCATTACTAGCAACCAAACCTGATGACTGGGTATCTGTCTCATTCCCACTCGCCTTTCGGCGTAACTCACTCATCTTGAGAGAAGTTTTCACTTCCTCTAGAGATATACCATCTTTACGGTTTATGCATGAATCGACATAGGTAAAGATACTAAAAGTTGTAAGTCTTCATCCTCGTTATCCACAATAACTCCTATATTACGTAGTTCAAGTAATGCAAAAGTAAATCTATCAAGATGATCATTTATGGGCGAACCTTCTGTCATACGACAATCATACAGCTTCTTCTTCAGGTATAACTTGTTGGTCAATGAACGTGTCATGTACATATCTTCCAACTATAACTAAAGATCTCTTCCGGAGTCTGTTCCTGCAATATTGGTTAGGATCTCATCATCCAGATGTCTGATGATCTTGGCATGAGCCTTCTGATCTAACTTCTTTAACACTTCTTCCTCCTAGGTGGCAGTTTGTTTGTCCTTCTCTGACCCTTCTGTGGTGATTACCTTACCCTTAGGATCCTTACAATCCCTGATTGCAATCTCCAATGGTTCCCATAAATCTTTGTCTATCAACAAAGCCTTCATCTTGATCTGCCAGAGAGAAAAACTATTCTTCCCGTTGAACTTGTCAATCGAATATGCTCCTTGAACCATCTTCTCGTTCTCTGCAGTGGAATCCCTAAACCTCTAACCACGAACCAAAGCTCTGGTACTACCAGAGCTCTGATACCACTAGTTAGAGAAATAAACAAGACTTGATAAGAAAAGCAAGCTATCACAAGAACACAAATATACGTGGTTCACCAACTTGGCTACATCCATGGGGAGGGGAGACAATATTATTATCAATCTGGAGAAACGATTACAAGATCACACTATTACTGTTGCATGAATTTTGATCACAAAATTCCTAACTGTGCAACTGTAGAATTACAGATCTCTCTGAGCAATCTAATAATTTATCTGAGGTCTAATAGCTGACTTTGATCTAAACTAATGGCCTCTATTTATGCCAGTTAAAGTCTATCTCAAAATCTGATAGGAACTTGGAATCCTAGTCCAAAACTGACTCGAAAACCTTCCTTCTACATCAAGCGAAAACCTGATCGAAACTGGAACCTTGCTCCGATCGGATATAGCACCTGGTCCGGTCAGATCTCTCCTATAGACCGGTCGGACCTACCTCTTTCCTCAATCCTTGGTTTCTGACGTGCTTTGGTCCGGCCGGGTCCTTGCCCTGGTCCGGTCGGACCCACTTTTGTGCTCCGTCCCGGAATTATAAAATCTTTTCTGTTGTTTAATCCTTTAACTCGGCATCCCAAATTCAAAGGCATTAACCCAACACGTTCATTAGTAAAAACCCATTAAGTTCATGAAAATCGACATACTTTCCACTCAAGGAACATCCCTAGGCCATTAATCTACTCTCGTGATTAATAGAAACCCAGTTACTTCATATGGTTCCGCTAGTCGAGATTCACCGCTAGGTCCTTCTCTCTACTAACTAGAATTCATATGAACAAGGACGTCATCATGGTCGTAGGTTCTTAGTTATGATATGAAGAAATTGTTTTAAGATGAAGCGAAGAAAATAGAGCATGAATTAAAGTAATGAACACATTACGTTGAGTTTCCAACCCCAAGAATATGGGGGATTACTCACAAGTCATTGATATGATTATAAAAACAATAGATGAATAAGACATAAAAGTAAGAAAAGGGAAGAAAATACTTATTCCAAGTGAATGAAGATAAAATGACTGAAAATAAACTCAAGATATTATTGCTTCAACTTCGCTCGAGAACACCTTTGGTAGTTCACTCAAAATCTGAGTATGAATGATGTTTTGAACTGAGAATTTTTGCTAGAGTAATCTTACAATCGTTTCTAAGTATTTTACAATGCTAAAAACTCCCTCTTAAATAGATATTGGGGTGAAAAGAAGTTCCCATTCCTGGATCCAATACCAAAAGGCACCTCTTGGAGGATACTGATTCAGATCCTGTATGGTGAGGTCCGATCGGGTATTGTGGTTGGTCCGACCGGACCAAGGCTCCAGAAAACAAAAATCTTCAAAGGTCCGGCCGGGTATATGGCCTGGTCCGACCGGACCATGCTTCTCAAAATCTGGGAGTCTTTTTTTCAATGGGGTCCGGCCGGGTGTTGTGGAAGGTCCGACCGGACCTATGTCTTATTTCTTCTTCTGCTTCTTGTTTCTTTGTATACCAAGCTCGCAAGCATTTTATCTTCCTCCCAACTCATGTCCATGTCAACTTCACTCCAAGATTGCACCTAAAATTTGTTCAAAACAACTTTTTACTACCAAGCATTAAATCCGCAAAATAAATGTAAAAATGAACTAAATGTACTAAATAAAGCTAGGATTAAGGATAAAAAAGAAAAGAAAATTATACTATAAATGACTATAAAATAGTCATTTATCATTTCTCTCTCTAGAAACCACCACCAGTTCACTGCTCTCCACCACCACCTTCATCCTCCGCCTCTATCACCGCCCTCCGCCTCTGCCACCACTGCTGCTTATTTCTTTCTTCTTCCCCTTTTCTTCTTCTTCTTCCTCCCCATTTCATTATATCCACCACTTCGCTAACTCTTGCTCCACCGCCATCGTTTCTCCAGACAATGCGCGCGCCACCGTCTACCACCTAGGCTCTCCACCTTTTCCACCTCAACAGGTTGGCTCTCTCCACCCTTTCCCTATCTCTTTTTAGGGTTTTGCTCTTGTTTGTGTTTGTTTGTGAAAATATGAATTTTGGTTTAGATCTAGAAACTAAAGTTTGATCTTCCCATCTCTCTTTTCTCTCTCTCTCTACAGTGTGTTTTAATGATTCTGTATGTGTTTGTGTGCGTGTTTGTTCAGATCTGTGTGTGTGTGTGTTTCAAATCGGAACCAGGTCTGACTTCATAAGCATATATCTTGAATAATTTTGTGTGTTTGTGCGCATTTGTTGAAACATATTTTTTATGTATGTCAGTCTCTTGAAACAGATCTGGGTATTATTGTGTGCTTATGTGGGTTGAACACAAATCTTGATCTTGTGGTGGGTCTAAGGTTGATGTTTTTTTTGTTACACTTTGCAGAAAGGGAGAGAGAATGGTGGTGGCTGGTGCTATGAATGTGGTCGGGCGGCGGTGACTGGTGGTGGTCGGCGGTGATTATCGGTGGTGGTCGACGGTGGTGGTTGGTGGTGGTGGTCAATGGTGGTGACTGTTGGTGGGCAGTGGGGGTTGTGTAATAGTTGTGGACAAATTATTTGTGTATTTGTTTATAATAATAATTAAAAGTTAAGTAAAAAAATATTATCTTCTAATTATTTTTAAACCTACCACAATTAACAATATATTTGAATATATATATTACTTCCTTAATTCCCGTGCAATCCCAAAATGGTGCAAGTTGTTTTGGGACGGAGGGAGTAGATTTAGGATTAATTCATTATATAAAGATATAGCAATCAAATTACAATTGAGTTTAATACAATTGATTTATGTATGCAAAATTATGTCTCAAGTCTAGAGAGAAAAGAAATAAAGAGCTTTTAGTGAAACTAAAAGACTTTAAACTGACTAGTCCGGGGTGGACTTTAACGATCTAACTAGTGTCCGAAGTGGACCTTTGCTAATAAAAGTCTAATGTCTAAGGTGGACTTTGACTAAAATAAAAAGACACTCTAGAACCTACAAAGACTGAATGACTCTTTTTTTTTCTTTTCCTTTTTTTTTATATATATTGAAGGAGGTAGCCCCGTTGTAGTTTCCACTTTGCTTAGATCTTGTTTATGCCCATGCGGTCCTTTGGCGTGTGATGACCCCGCTATCAATAAGGCTTTGGATCTTTCTCTTCAGCTAGTTGCAAGTCTCGGTGTCGTTTCCGATGTATTGATGGTATTTGTAATATTTGGAGGGGTCCAAGTCTTCTTTCACAACGGGTGGTTTGTAGTGAAGTAAAGGGGACAGCTTGCCAGCTTGAACTAGACTTTTAATGAATTTGTCTTGTGACATACCCAGGTCATCGTACTCGCGCTCGTCCTTCTTTTCACGAACCATCTTTGGGCGTGGTTTTGGTACCAGTATTCCTTGCTAATGAGTAGTCATAGGAGGCATCCCAATGGTAAAATTATGTGGTGGCCCATACATTTGAGGAGTGTATGGGTTTTGAGACTGAGCAGGAGAAAGAGTATGGTTGAGTTGCTCGTAGATGCCATAGATATCTGACCGGAGATGCTCCTCGGTGTCCTTTAGAGCCTTGAACATCTCTTTCTGAAAGCGGTCCGTTTTCTTGAGGAGGATAGTCTCAAAGTGGGCTTCTTGCTCATTGAGAACGGTCTTGAAAAGGGTTGCTTGCTATTTGAGAACGGTCTCGAAGTGGGCTACTTGTTTATTGATAGCAGTGTTGGTGTAGAGGGTTGTCTCGAGATCTTGGGTAGCAACTTCGGTTGTGACTTCGACATCCCATTCAGCAGACATGATGCAGAATTCTGAAATGGCTGCGGAGGAACTGAGTATTTGAATTAGATTAGGCTTATAATCAATGACCGAGTATCGTTATAAAATCATTTTTATGAAAGGAGTCGGTCTCCGTATTTTCAAAATTCTATTGAATGAAAAAGGTTTAAGAGTTTGACCGGGCCGGAGCTGCCTACGTTCCCCTTACTATGAGGGAGAAGTCCCACACAATGAGATGCTCAGGTCACTGTAGTTCGAGTCAATTAAGACAAAAATAGGGAAGCGAGAGAGTGACCGCAAGAGGTCAGTGACTTTTGAAAACCATAAGAATAAAAGAGGACCATATAGGTCAAAAAGAAAGGGAGATGACTCAGTCCTTGGTCATGTGTAGGTAGAGGAACCATAGGTAAAGATGGACTTTGACATAAGTGTGACGGTGTTAGTACCCGATCTGAAAATGAGTTTATTAGGACTTTCCCAAATATACAAGGACATTATAAGAATTAGAAACCTTGCAAAGACTTATCCCAGATTCCCAAAATATAGCTCAATATTCTAGAATATCCTAAAATTAGCCAAAATAGGGTTTCCATAAATCAAATCAAACCCTAGCTTGAAAATCACATCAGCCAGAAACCTTGGCCACGTGGCCACATTTGCTTCTGGCCACGCGGTCACTTTCGACTTTAGCCCGCGGCCACTTCTGCCACGGATGATCTCAACCGTTAGATCTCTCCGCCAGTTTCCTATATAAAGGCCCTCCTAGCCTCATAATTAAGGATCTGATTCCAGAATTCCAAGCATTGTTTCTTAGAGCTCCCAAGACTCCTAAGTGATGATTTTACTCCCAAATCAAGCCTTTCAAGCATCCAAGAACATTCTCAAAGTTCCTAAGAATATCCAAGATTAATTCTTGCCAACATAGGTAAGTTTTCTAACCTTTTTAGTCTTGTTCTTGTCATGTTCTTCATTTACTTTAGATCCATAATATTCATGTTCTTAACATGTTTATTCATATGTTCTTCATGATATTCATATGTTCGTAATACGTTTTTCGCATGCTCTTCATTTTCTTAGATTCAAACCTTATTTATGCTAGATTTAGGGTTTCGATCTTCATGATTAATATGTTATTTCATAACCGATGATGATCTAGGGTTCATCAACCCGAACATGATCTAGGAACTACCTCTAAACCCTAATCTTTAGGAAAATACTCCCCATTCAATATATATGATTCTGTTTCTTCTGCCTATTCTAAATTCATCTCGAACTACGCTGACCTGAGCTTCTCACATTGAGAAGAACATAGGCAATCTTCGGATATGGTCTCAAAACACTGCACACAACCTACACCCCTTCATGATAGAAAGAACGATCATTCGGGCGATAGGAGTGATAACGCTTAATATTATTCTCTTATCGTAATTTGACCCCCGAACGTCTTACATGAAATAATAGATTTTTTCAATGTTTTGGCTAATTAAAAAGGTGTGGCGACTCTCATATTTTAATGTTGCTATGAATATCTCTTTTATTATATATTATCACATGAAAATTTCCGCGCTTCGCTGCATCGGAAAGGGGTATTCATAGTGGCGACTCTGCTGGGGACTGCTTTGAATCTATTTCAAACTAAGTGGGTCTGACTTTCGTTATTATCATGATGTACATTCTTATCTTCTTTTCTCTTTTGCTTGCATTGCAATGCATTTCATACATGCAAACATAAAAAAAATTCTCTTTTTTCTCCTTAAAAAGAATTATTACCATGCCGCACACTACCACTAGTCCGTGTCAGCACTGCAAAAACCCTTATTACCCTCGGAGCATTCGATGTGCAGAAATTGGTGGTGCTATTGTCGCCCTTTTTTGAAACACTCGTTTCCTCCACTCACCGTGTACACTTAGTGAGCGGTGAGAACATTTTACCCTACCCGTGTCAACCCACAAATAGAGGTTGGAACACTCCAAACTTGTGACCGGTTGGTTTGGCTAGCTTTCTCTTAATAGACAAATAACGTGTTGTCTATGTCGAGTCATACCCAAGTCAATGATGAGTCGAGATCTTTGAGAGAAAGTGCACAAAAAATTGATTTCCCTATGTTACTGAAAAATGAGTTGATAGGCATTCCAGAACTCACAGGGACCTCACAGGTATTTACAAGTTGCGCATGACTTATCCGGAATTGTTCGAAAAGCCCAGATAAGGAGATATTTACGTTTGATTGGATTAATCTCAAAGATATGCACAATCTAGGGTTTTCCAGAGTCCAAATCTGATCATAGCCTTGGGAACCACGCCAATCTATTGGATTGGTCGGGCGGCCACTTTGTCCTCGGCCGGGTGGCCAGTCATTCCGGCCCAAATCCCCTATAAATAGGTCCCCCCAGTTCCAGAAATCAGAGAACAAATTCATTCTACGAGTTCTGCTGTCAAAACTGACTCCGAGACTCTTAGTTTAAGCCTTTTCGCCCTCGAAGCCTCTTTAAATCTTCAAGAAGCTTCAATCCTAAGTCTTGCCAATCAAGGTAAGTCTCCTAACCTTTTTACTTACGTCCTTGTTATGTTCTTAGGCTAGATCTGCTTTATGCATGTTTTCATTATGTTTATGCATCCATATTCATATGATTCATAATGCGTTCTTCATATTCTTAGTCTTAACCCATAGTATATGCCATTTTTAGGGTAGCGATCTTCATGCTTCACATGTTCATTCATATGTTTTCATGATGTTCTTATTATTATACTAGTGTAGACACCCCGCCTTGGACCGCTCAACCCGATTGCACATTTGATCTTGTGTTTCTCCCTATTTTAAGTGTTTCTCGTTAGTTTCTGTTACTTTTGTTAAGTTCCTGGCTAACTCCATTATGTCCAGGGACTAAACTGAATAACAGTGCTGACTTTCTAGTCCATTCTGTCAGAAAAAGTATTTCAAAGTCGCGGGCCTCCGCCCTGTGGGGTCAGAAGCGCGCGCGTCCCACCGCCAAGGCAGGAAGCGCGCGCATCTGGACGTCAGTTACAGATTCTGTCCAAGAATCCCTCCCTTGCTCATTTTACATGATTTTACCCGAGAAACTGATCTTTGTGGCTTCGTTTTGGCACCAAAAACACCAGTTTTACACCTATATAAACGCCTCTAATTCACCATTAAAAAGAAGGACTTTTTGAGATAAGAAAACGATACTAGAACTTTAAGGCATTTTGAGTACTCTCTCCAGAGAAGCACTTGAAGAACTCTTGAAGTCTAGGTAATATTCAACTCTTTTCTCTCTAATTCATCTCTTCTCTTCTTCTTTTACTTTTGTCAAACGTGCAATCACCCAAAACCATTTTGGGATATGACACCAAAGGCCACATCATTCCATTGAAGTTGGTCAAGGAGTTATCTCCCCACATTCAAAACACCCCTTTTAAGCCCCCTTTATCATTATCAAAGAATAGGAAGAACATTTTATTTATGTAGACTACGAACAAGCAAGACCAACATTAGTTGGGCGAGATGGGTGTTTAAGTACTTCCCATCTCATAATCTAACCCCCGAACCTCATAACAAGAATCTCTGTTTTTGTACCAATACTTAGGCTAAAATTAGGTTTTTCTTATGTTCCTCTAAAACATAGGTGGCGACTCTAAAACAACTAAAACACAAATAGACAGCCTAGGAATTGACCCACCGCTCTAGCCAAGCAAACCAAGTGGGGGGCTCCGCTCGGGGTATCTACAGCTAGATATAATACTTATTCTACATAACATACTATATCTAGGGTTTTAATCCTTACTTATGTGCATATAACATAGCCAATGATTATCCTAGGGTTTCATAAAACCCTAATATGATCTAGGAACTACTTCTAACCCTAATCTTCCCCCTCTTTATGCATGATCCCCGCTTCATCTCTCTATTCTAATTCATCAATGAACTACGCTGACCTGAGCTTCTCATGATGAGAAGAACGTAGGCAATCTTCGGATCCGGTCTCAAACACTAACACACACATGGACATTGATCATGATAGAAATACCGATTCGTCGGGTAATGGGAGTGATCACCATAATATTCTTCTCTTATTGTAAATTGACCCCCGAACCCAATTATTCTCATCGATGGTTTTTTCAATGTTTTAAATACAAATAAAAAAAAGTGGTGACACTCAATTTTAATCACGCGCATTCACTATGGCGACTCCACTGGGGATTTGTTTTTGAAAACCTTTTTTCAAAACATAAGAGGGTCTGACTTTCGTTACTTCATGATTTTATGTGTGTTCTAACTGCCCCGTGCGCTCTTTTTCTTTAAAAACTGCACTTCTGCAATTTCTCACGTTTCTGTAACTATAATCCGTATGCCTTCCCTTGATCCGTCCGCCCGCTGTCTAGCCATACGGCTCCCCCTCTTCTGCAAAACTGGTTGTTTGGTATGCCCACTTATATCTGAGTTTCAATGTAATAGGATTGATTAGATTTTATTGATCCATCACCTAAGTTTTATTTCATGGACTTTAGACCCACATGTAAGAAGTATTTATACTTCATTTTTTAGGTAGTCCATTGTAATAGAATAGGCTTAGGAATAGAGCTAGAATATCAAGATTGAAGAAATTCACAATTTCAGTTTGAGCCACGTGCCCATGCGCCCCTCTCTTGCACCATGCGCCTCCTTTGGCGCGCGCATATGAGTATGCGCCTAGCATCGCTCATGCGCCCCTAATGGCTCAACACGCGTATGTGTCACGCGCCCCTTGGCTCAACGCGCTTTAAAGATACAATTCAACACTCAGTGATTTATAGAAGACATGAAGACTTGAAGAGATTCAAACTACGCCAATGATCCAACGGTGGTTAAATAACACGTATGCACCCGCATCTAAGGACACCTATCCAGAACGGTCATATTTGTGTTATGTGTCTAACGGCTATAAAAGGACACGTGCTCCACTCAATGAGCGACATCACATCCGTCCTTTAACCTTATCCACAAGGGATTTCCAATGGCTAGTTTTTTTGGGCTCTACTATAAATACCCCATAACTTCAAACGTTTTGAAGTTGCTAAGAATCTCATAATTTCTCTCTCAAGCATTTGTTAAAGATTTGAAGATAGCCTATGATTTTCCAGAATTCTCAAGAACATATTCATACCTTCATCCTTAGCCCAGATCCTCAAGCAAAACACTTTAGTTTTCTTGTGCTCTCAATCTCAAAGATCTAAAGAGCCTTGAATCTAAAATCACACACGCACCTCTTTAAGTTTGATCACTTAGATCTTTCTTTTAGAGATACACCGTTTATTGTCTAGGATTTGTTCTTTCATAGAATATTCGATCTTGAGTTAGTGTATAAGCTCAAACGATTGTAATTTGTAACACTCACTCATTATATAAGATCTCCATTAGAAATCCAAGACTAACCATCTTGGTAGAGGACGTAGATCATTTTCCCGATCGAACCTCTCCAAATAGCGCGCATTAATTTCTTGTCATTTACTTTCAAGTTATTATCTTATCTCATTATTTGCTTGTTTAATCATTGTAGATTAATTGGATTGAATTGTGTTGTGTTTGTTATATCAATTGCCTAAGTTCCTTATTTCACCCATTTTGAGCCAAAATACTTAGAGTGTGTGTTGCGCCCCTTTTAATCATTTGCGCCTACTTTACTTAACTATTCTGCTGTGCATTTCACTCACTCACTTAGGCGCATTTCATAACGCTTATTTGATTAAGTGCGCATTTGCCATTGAATTTTCAAGGGTACGAAAAGAATTTTAAAACAGCTATTCACCCCCCCCCCTCTAGCTATTTTCCATACCCTTGTTGCCCTTTGGGACCAACAAGTGGTATCAGAGCAAACACCTTTATAAAACATCTTTGTTTTTCAAGCTTAACAGCTTGGGTGCCGATTCAATATGGCAAACTCAAAACCTTCGGAAATTGCTAACTACACACATGTTCCAGTCTTTGATGAAGATCACTTTGACGTGTGGAAATTCAGCATCTTAACTCATCTCACCTCAATCGATGAAAGGCTTCATGACACTGTGGTTTATGGACCTTACATCCCTATGAAAGCGAATCCAAATCCGCGCACCAACGCTGCTCAACCAACCATCAAGAAACCAAGGGAAGAATGGACTGAGGAAGAAACAAGAAGAGTTGCAAATGATGGTAAAGAAAGAAACATTCTTCTAAGCACTCTAAGCACGGCTATGAAACAACAAGTCATGCACTGTGCTACCGCCAATGAGTTATGGGATGCTATTGAAGAGCATATAGAAGGAGACAGGGTTTGCAAGGAGAACAAGAGATACGAAGTACAAAAGAGATTCAACAATTTCTCTCAACTCCCCGGTGAAACTCTTAGACAGACTTATGAACGCTATTATGAAATTATCAATCTTTGTATTTCACTTGGAAAAAAAATCTCCAATAAGGAATTAAACACTAATTTCCTTGCTGCTTTTGGATCAAGATACCTACTCAAATCTAGCGCCCTTGAAGACGTTGAAACTTTAGATGTATGGACTTTAAGGAACCTTTATGCAAATCTTAAAGTTTATGAGCTCAAACTCCAACGAATTAGTGAAACTGAAGGAAAGTCAAAATCCATAGCAATGGTGGCACATAGAGAAGAAGCGCATGCGCCTGCGCCAGTTCAAGAAGAGAAAAGTTCTGATCCCAAAATTTCTACCTCTGAGCTATTAGATATGGATGATGAAGACTTCGCTTTATTTGTGAAGAAATTTCAAAAGTTCAGAAAATTCTCAAGACCCGGCTCAATCAGAAAATTTCAAGGATCTACCAGCAGAGCTCCTCCAAAGTTCATGAGGAGCAGTAATTCTAAAAGAAAACAAGACCTTGTTTGTTTTAATTGCAGGAAACCAGGACACTTTGCTTCAAGCTGCCCAATTCCAAAATTTGAATATATGCAGAAGTAGAGCAACCATACTCCCAAGTTTACTCCCAAATTCACTCGTCACAAGGGAATGGTTGCTGAAGAAGAATCACAGCAAATGAGCAGAACACTTGGATTGAAACAGACTCAGATGAGAGCGATGAAGATTCCGATGATGGACTCGTTTGTTTGGTGGCAAATGATGATGAAGTTGATACTTATGATTCTGATGATGACTACTCCAAAGATGTTCCTAATATGAATGTCTTGAATAAACCTATCAAGAAATCTACAGGTTTTCAAGAAGTGAAAAAGAAGAAAGGACCAACCATCAGCAAGCTCATGGAACAAGGATTTCTCACTCCGGCTTACAGCGATGGTGGATTGTTATTTTCTAGATGTGACCTGAGTGCTAGAAGCAAACTCAGAAAGAGTGAATATGTTAGACCTCAAGTTGCACCTATTCCTACAATCAATCATGATGAGGACATTGTAAAGCAAGAAAAGTTATTCAAAGAGGCTGAAAAGGTTCTTTGCTTCATGGCTGGATCTTCAAAAGCTAAAACGTATGAATGGATTCTCGATAGTGGGTGTTCATGACACATGACTGGAGATGAATCCTTACTTGAAGATGTTCATGAAGAAATAGGTCCCTCCGTAACATTTGGTGATAACAACAAAGGTCAAATTATAGCATACAGAACGCTCAAGAAAGACAAACTGTGCATTGAAAGAGTCTCTCTCGTCGAAGGGCTCAAGCATAATTTATTATCCATATCTCAATTCTACGACAAAGGATTAGAATGCCATTTCACCTCAACTCAATGTCTTATCAAGAATGGCAAAACTAGAGCTACATTACTCACGGGATATCGTAAGACAAATATTTACATTATTGATTTCCATAGTATTAACTCTAGTACTAATCTTTGTTTTGTAGCTAAAAGTGTGAGAGAAAATAGTTGGCTATGGCACAAGCGCTTAAGTCACTTGAACTTCGAGTATCTATCTAAACTCAGCAAGAATAATCTTATAAAAGGACTTCCTAAGGTTGCTGATCATCATGACAAGAAGTGCGCCGCGTGTCAACTTGGCAAACAACCGAAAAAGTCTTTCTCCAGCAAGACCAATCTCTCAACTACTAGATGTTTGCAACTTCTGCACATTGATCTATTTGGACCAGTCACCACCGCAAGTATTAGAAGAAACAAGTATACTCTAGTCATAGTGGATGATTATTCAAGATATACATGGGTGGAAATGATGATTACAAAAGACGATTGCTATGACATTTTGACCACCTTATTCAGACTGCTCCAAACCCAAAAAGAAGATGACATCGTTAGTGTTCGATCCGACAATGGAACAGAATTCAAGAACAACGGTGTTGCTCGATATTACGACAATCATGGGATAGATCACAACTTCTCAACCGTTGGAGTTCCTCAATAAAATGGTGTTGTGGAAAGAAAGAATAGGACGCTGATTGAAGCGGGAAAGACGATGATAGCTGAAGCAAAATTGCCTAAGTGCTTTTGGGAAGAAGCTATCAACACAATATGTTTTACTCAAAATCGTTCCCTCATCAACAAACTTCATAACAAGACCCCGTATGAACTTTGGCGTGGTAGAACTCCCAACATTGCATTCTTCAATATATTTGGTTCCAAATGTTATATCCTCTACAACAGAAACGAACAAAGAGGTAAATTCGATGCCAAAGCCGACGAAGGTATTTTTGTTGGGTATGCCAAACATTCTAAAGCTTTTCGCGTTTTTAATAGATCTACATTAGTGATAGTTGAATCTGTACATGTTATCTTTGATGAACATTCTCTCCTTGAGCCACATTTGGCTCCAAATGATTCTGATGATTCTGTTGAGTTAAATGAGACAGGTTCTCCTATTCATGTTGCGCCTACACAAGATCAGAATCTATCAACTCAAGGAAATCCATCTACATCAAATGCGCCTAATTCCATTTATGACACACATGGTGAATCTTTAGTTGCGCCTCCCTCAAATGATGCACCTCTAGATTCCTCTCATGCGCCTATATCTTCTGCTGCATCTGGTGTTAATCCTAGTTTCAATTCTGAACCAGTTCAACCCCCAAACTTTGATGATTTAGAATCTGGTGAAGATGTACCAATTGAAGACCTTCAAGTTACTACAACCCAACCTAACTTACCTCCTAAAATTCGTGAAGTTAGAGGTCATACAATCAATAATATCATTGGTGATCCACATGTTGATGTTCGTACCAGGAGAGCTACAAACTTTGATGCTTACACTGCATTTATCTCTCAAATTGAACCAAAGAAGGCTGATGAAGCGCTCCAAGATCTAAATTGGGTTGTTGCAATGCAAGAAGAACTCAATCAATTTGAACGATGTAAGGTTTGGACTCTAGTTCCAAGACCTCATGATCAAGGAGTGATTGGTACGAAATGGGTGTTCAGAAACAAGATGGATAAGAATGGAACCATCGCAAGAAACAAAGCAAGATTGGTTGCACAAGGCTATAGGCAAGAAGAAGGAATTGACTACGATGAAACTTTTGCGCCCGTAGCAAGACTTGAAGCTATTAGATTATTTCTAGCTTACGCCGCTCACAAGAACTTCAAGTTATATCAAATGGATGTGAAGAGCGCGTTTCTAAATGGTGAACTCCAAGACCAAGTCTTTGTAGCTCAACCACCTGGGTTTGAAGATTCACAATTTCCAAATCATGTGTACCAACTCCAGAAAGCTTTGTATGGGCTCAAACAAGCACCAAGAGCATGGTATGATACACAATCTATAGATACCCTGATCTCGCCCCCCTAAAAACCCACCTTTAATCGGTCTAAACCCGAAAATTGACCTAAAACCCTCGATTGGGCTGTGCGGGACTGCCGTGAGCCTTATCGGTGCATCGAATGGATAAACGGACTTCAAATTCATGATCAGAGCGAAAAAACGAGCAAACAGACAAAAATTTCGTTTTTCGAGGTGCGGGACCGGAAACAGGGCCCGCAACCCCCCGAACTGCTCGCTGTTATCCATTCTGTGCATTAAAAATATATTATTACCTTTCCTTGCTAATTAACATATTTCAGATATACCGGCGTGACCACAAAATTA
Source organism: Campanula takesimana (assembly GCA_026119855.1). Taxonomy (NCBI): domain Eukaryota; kingdom Viridiplantae; phylum Streptophyta; class Magnoliopsida; order Asterales; family Campanulaceae; genus Campanula; species Campanula takesimana. The sequence continues at coordinate 27,994 of JAOWBW010001093.1, forward strand.
TTCAAAGCAACTTTCATGTTGGGCCCGCGGACAACCGGGACACCGGAGCGCGCACGACGGAGCGGAAAGCCGGAGCCGGAAAGATGGTTATCCAAATTGGAAGATATCTCAAAATATCTTATCAACTGGTCAAGAAGAGCAAAAAATATATTATTGTCGTTCCTTGCTCATAAAAATATTTCAGATATACCGGCCTGACCAGAAAAATATTCCGAGCAACTTTCATGTTGGACTCGCGGACAACCGGGACACTGGAGGCACGCACAACGGAGCAGTTACGGAGCGAAAAGCCAGAGCCGGAAAGATGGTTATCCAAATTGGAAAATATCTAAAAATATCTTATCAATTGGTCAAGAAGAGGAAAAAATATATTATTGTCGTTCCTTGCTCATAAAAATATTTCAGATATACCGGCCTGACCAGAAAAATATTCCGAGCAACTTTCATGTTGGACTCGCGGACAACCGGAACACCGGAGACGCGCACAACGGAGCAGTTGCGGAGCGGAAAGCCGGAACAGAGATAAGGAAAATGACTTTAAGCCTTAGTCAAGAAGGATAGATGATGAATCCACCAATTTACAACCTCCCCCCTCCAAGTTACAACCAATTTACCACCTCCCTCCTCCTATATACACCACTCTCATCCATTTCAAAAGGAGACACAAAAACAAAAAGAAAAAAAAAACCCTACCATCCTCCACTCTTATTCTCTCTCAACAAGAACACCACCACCACACCATCACCACACCACCACTCATACACCACCCCTACACCACCCATAAATCACCAAACAAACCACAAAAAACACATCAAAGCCAAAACTTTGATCAAACACAAAGCAAAAAGAAAAGAAAAAGTCTTCCCTTGGTTGACAAAGGGAGCACCCATAATCTCAAAAGCTAGGTACGACGGCTCGGGGACGGAAAGTGTCACCGAAATCAACAAAAGCACCGTCGAGGATATTTATTATTATTTGTGGGATTTGTCTCCCCTACTTTTTATATATGTGTAATTGTGTAAATCTCCCCTCCCGTGGATGTATTATTGCTTGATATGATCAAAACCATTCTTGAAAACCAATCGGGGAATCCACTCAAACCGAGTTCCCGGTTGTGAATAAAAATGAAACTTCCTAGAATAGGAAGACCTCCATATATATTTCATCACCATTTTTTGGTAGGGCATAAAATCCAAATTAAAAGGCATAAAATTGACTATAAGTGGCACGCATATAGAGACCATCACGGGCGAGAAGAGTGCCTAACCCCTTCTCTTCTCGTAACTTAGCCCCCGAACCCATTTTCTCAAAAAAGGTTTTTTCTTCATTTTTCCTAAAATCAAAATGAGGTGGCGACTCTTGCAATCAAATCACAGCATCAAGAGGAAACCATTGTGTGAGAACCGAACGCATTTCCAAAAGCGCATCAGCACGAGACGGGCGCGAACCGCTTTCACGGGCGGTCATTTCGCGGTGATCCGATCATCTCGGGCGCGGGCTCTCACAGTGGCGACTCTGCTGGGGACTTGTTTTAAAGTGGGCTAGACTCTAAATCTTTGTGTGTGCCATGCTTTGTGTGCCTTACTTGGGGTGTATATATCTGTGCCCTAACCTCTGTTTTGCAGGGGCGTTTTTTCGCTTATCTTATTTGTATATATATATATATATGCATTTCGTGGTGAGTGATTCCCCAAAAAAGGGGTAAAACAAGTAAAAAAAGGAAAAAAATGATTTTCTTGTTTTCTTTACGTGCTTTCAAAATGATTTTTCGAACTCATAGATACCTCACAAACATGCACGTTTTTTGAAAAGCGTCTTAGAATCTCAAACCCGAGACGGTAAACCTGGGGCATAAGGGAGCTCACTTGACTTCCCCATAGGGTCAACGGTATATTGTTTCCCCCTAAGCAGCGCCTACGGTCGCTGTGATGGGTGTAAGCCAAGCTTAAAAAGCCGAAATGCGATGTCCATATTCTTTCAAAAATAACACGTCATAGACTTCATGTCGGTTTTTGTCTAAACAATTTTACTTCAATCCTATGAATTCCCAAAAGGTTATAATCGACCTCAATTGTGGATATCATGTTGAAATTCTTGGATTGACTTGAAATTGTCAAGACCCTCACATAGACCGTAACCGAATGGTGGATCCCAGAAAGAGTATAGGCCCTTCGCTAGGGGCTCGGACGGCCAATAGTACAGTACAGGTGAAAAACGTTGGTCCTGTACTTTGGAGATGGTATCCACTATTCCAAGATTCATGCAAAAACATGTCAAAATAAAGCAAGTGCTTATCCGGCATTCTAGGATTGATTTTGATTTTTGAACTCATTTTGAATCAAACTCGGAAAATCTCGATCCTTTTCACTCTCTAATCAGCCCTAAACACCATCCTTTTCAGATACTCTAAGCCTGGCATCTACTTGGAAAGGGGGAGCTAGAAACAGTAAGGGGAGGTTGATCCGAGTTGCCGAGACAGTGCCTGTAACCGAAGAAGCTATTGCAATGGCCCAGGAAGGAAATGAGGAAGCCTATGTGCCGCCACCAGGTCTTCAAGCATGGTTGGAGCAGAATGTGTTGGGTCAGATGAGGATTCAGCAAGATGAGCTACTGGCTACACTTGTGCAGATGCAGAATCAGAATAGTAATGGGGCTCCCAATGGCAACCCCAACAGAAATCCCAATGGCGATCCAAACGTTAATCAGACCGGAAATGGGGTTCCCAATCCTAATCCCAATGGCAATACAGGTCCCAATGGAAGTGGCATCCCTACCATCAACTTGAATCCTATTGGTAGCAACACCATCGTCCAGAGTCATCACCAGAACATTCCTCCTCAGGTTAATGTGGCTCATCCAGACTTCAGTGGCACTCACCAGCCCTTCATCCCGAATCCAGCAAATTTTGCTGTGCATCCGTCTCAGTATCCGCCTGATCATAATGCCTTTGCTCAGTATATGCAGACTCTGTATCCGAATCAGCAGCCCAACGCTTATGGTGCGTTTGCTAGCGGTGCCTCTCAGATTAATCAAGGAACTTCCCAGGGGCAAGATCCTAACCTAGTCCGCCAAATGGAAGCGTTCTACAAGGGTGTCCCATATGTACCCCTTACTAAAGCTGAGATTGAAATGAGCGAAATGAAAGAAATGTTGAGAAAGGTCATGAATAAAGGGGAGTTTTCTGCAGATTCCTTGAAATTATATCCATTTGCTGTTCTGCCTCCTAAATTCAAAATGCCCGATGTGGAGAAATTTGACGGTACAGGTTGCCCAATGGCCCACCTGAAATCTTACGCTCATGCAATGCAGTCTCGTGGGGCTAATGTTGGTGCGATGGCCTCCAACTTCCATCTGACTTTGGTAGGAGCCGCTAAGCAGTGGTTTATGACTGTGGATGCCAATCTGGTTGATAATTGGGGGAAGCTTGTGGATGAATTCCAGAAGCGATACAAAGATAACTCCAACTGGGAGAAGAGCCGTCGTGACCTCGATTCGTGTGCTCAGCGTGAGAAGGAATCCTTTTTTGAATTTGCAAGTAGGTGGAGGAAGAAAGTTGGTCAAACTCTGGAGAGGCCTGACAGTGCCGAGCAAACTCGTATTTTCCTTAAGAATCTTCAGCCGGTGTATGCAGATAAGATGAAATATCTCCCGTTTCTAGATTTTGCTTCTATTCTTGATGTGGGTTCTCGTATTGACGAAGATGTCCGAACTGGGGTGATCAAGCTAGATTTTTCTCCTAGCTCCTACAGATTCCGATCCGCTGCTAAAGCCCCGGCACCAGTTGTGAACAATGTTGCCATGACCCCTGCTCCTTTTCGGAACAGCAATGTGGGACCAAGTCGGAGCAGCTACAATAGGTCACCTCCGTGTTATAATCAAGACGGGTCTGTGAACTCTGTCACCGATCAGCGAAGGAATGGTGGAAATCGGAGAGATCGCCATTTTGATAAATTCAGCGCTCCATTGTCTACTATCTTTTAAGGATTGGTCGCCCAAGGAGTACTAAAGCCGATAGAAGGATACCGCCCGCCTAATCCGCCTCCTAAGAATTGGGATGCAAGTAAATATTGTGCATACCACGTATCACCTGGTCATGCGACAAATGAATGTTGGAGTTTGAGACACACTCTGCAAGACATGATAGACGATGGACTCATTCAGAAGCCGCCCCAACCAAATGTGGTGACTAATCCCTTGCCAGGGATCCATGTGATCGAGTTTGAAGGAAACTACTCAAGGACTAGTTTCATCGTTCCGAAGAAAGCTTTGAATTACACTGTAACTCCTGTTATCTCCGAAGATTTTGAATGCCATATGATCTCTTGGGATTCGATTTTGTCTAGTGCTAAAGTTGTTAAGGAGCAAAAGGCCCCTGTTAAAAAGGCCACTTGGGTTGGCGGAAATGTGAATCACCTCACTCGCTCGGGAAGAGCCTATCAGCCTCCAAATCCCGAGGCAAGTGAATTGGGAAAGGATAAAGAAGAAGTCCCCGATCAGAAAGAGAAGGTCGCCGAGAACCCGGTCTTGACCCAGTTAAAGAAAACCCAGGCTAATATATCCATTTGGGGTTTGCTCTCGTCTTCACAGGAGCACCGAGACATGTTGGTTAAAGCTCTTGCTCAAGCTGTCATCCCGATCGAGACTTCTCCCAATGACCTTGTCCATATGATCGGCAACATTCATTTTGGGAATATCATCACTTTTACCGATCTCGATGCACCAAAAATTTGTCTTAATCATGTCGAGGCTCTGCACATCACAGTTGGGGTCGGAGGTGAGCACTTAGCTCGTTTTTGATCGATAATGGCTCCTCAGTAAATGTATGCCCCGTGCACGTTCTCGCAGATTTGGGAATCAAGATAACTGATTTGGCCCCATCTTCTCAAGTGGTTCGTGCTTACGATAGCACCAGTCGCTGTGTTTTGGGTGTTGTCCTTCTCACTCTCACCATTGGCCCTCTTGTCATGCCGATTGAATTTCAAGTGATTGATATCAAGTCCTCATTCAGTCTACTCTTGGGACGCCCTTGGATCCATGGAGTAAGAGGGGTAGCTTCCTCCTACCATCAGTGCATCAAGTTCATCCACGACAATCATGTAGTGGTAGTTCATGCCCAAGATGATACGCAAGTTCATGACCTCCCGATTTTGGGAATTGAGCACAAAGATACTGGCATCTTCTTGAGTGGTTTTGAAGTGATCCCACAAGCTCGGATCCATGCTATTGAATATGTCAAGGAGACCGATCTAATTGGTAGAAAGCGGACCAGGTATGGAGACGCAATGGCCTTGAATATGGTCAAGAAGATGAAGTTCCTGCCTATGATGGGGCTTGGAAAAGAGCAACAAGGGTGTATTGAACCTATCAAGGATGATGTTCCATTTTTCTTCCTTCCTTTTGGGCTTGGCTACAAATCGACTCCTGCCGAAATCGCCGAAGCTGTACGTCAGAAAAGGGAGAGACAGACTGCTATCAAAAGTGGAAGGACCTATAAGCTCCCCCCACTCCGTCCTTATGAAAAGTCCTGGAAGGGATATTTTGTTTGCAAAGTTGAAGATGTCGCGTATGTTATGCCTTTTGAGCCAGTTATTGGCATTAATGAAAAGCCTCATGCTGGATGGGAAGTATTTGAGAATATCAAGATGGTCGATGAAAACTTTGATGTGGGCAGTTCCTATAAGCAAATGGACCCGATTATTCCATGGAATATTGATGAAGAAGATGATGTCTTCGGGTTGTTTGAAGGAATTGGTCTTGAAGACGGATATGTGGTTATGATCGAAAATGGTAATGGTGAAGCTTATGACCCAGTGAAGCACCTCAAGCCGGCAGTGGCACCACTTAATAACTGGTCTAGAACCACTGGCCCGCTCGCTACTACTGACACTCTGGTGGAGCAGTTTGGTTATGTTCGCCCTGATGGCCCCACTGTTGAACCCTTTGTGCTATCTAATGTTGTTTCCGGGACTCCCGAAGAGGACCTCACTGTCGAGGACCTCGACGCGGTCGCCGAGCTTGTACTCCCCTCTTTTGTGAATGAAGTTTCCTCTATTTCCGCTTACTCCTCGGTTGCCAATATTTTAAAAAATGATTTAACAAATGAAAATTTAACAACAACTAAATTAATCATGAATCTTTAAAAAACATAAGTCAAGATGAAAAAGACTATTTAATCGAGTTAAACAGGTTAGCAAAACAGCGTGGGGAACGAAAATTAGAAGCCTGTGGGGAAAATCTGTCTACCATCAATCTGGGGCTGAATGAAGAAGTCAAAGAAATGAAGATCGGGAGCTTCATGCAAGGGGATGACAGGGAACAGCTGATCAGTTTACTCAAAGAATTTGTTGATGTGTTTGCCTGGTCGTATGAAGACATGCCAGGGTTAGATCCGACGATCGTGGAACCCCGAATTCCTACCTTTCCTGACGCCAAACCGGTCAAGCAGAAACTACGCAGAATCAAGCCGCAGTGGGCCCTTCAGGTTAAAGAGGAGATCAAGAGGCTGCTACAAGTAGGCTTCATCCGAGTTGTGGAGTATCCCCAATGGTTGTCCAATATGGTCACAGTTGAAAAGGCGAACGGCAAAGTCCGGATATGTGTTGATTTCAGAGACCTTAACAAGGCTTGCCCGAAGGATGATTTCCCGTTACCAAATATTGACATTTTGGTGGACTCGGTTGCAATGCACAAAGTGAAGTCGTTCGTTGATGGAATGGCGGGTTATAACCAAATTAAGATGGCAGTAGAAGATCAAGAGAAAACTTCCTTCATCACCCCGTGGGGGACGTTCTGCTATAATGTGATGCCTTTCGGTCTTAAAAATGCCGGAACCACTTATCAAAGAGGTGCTACGACCCTTTTTCATGACATGATCCACAAAGAGCTTGAAATATATGTGGATGACATGATTGTGCACTCAGTTGAAGAAGGCGCTCAGCATCTGATTGACCTCAGAAAGTTCTTCGAGAGGTTGCGGAAGTACCACATGAAATTGAATCCTGCTAAATGCACATTCGGTACTGTCCGAGGCAAAGTCTTAGGTTTCTTGGTAACTGAAAAAGGGATTGAAGTCGACCCCAAAAAAATAAAGGCCATCACAGAAATGCCTCAACCTCGAACTCAAAAAGAGGTGAAAGGTTTCTTGGGAAGGATTCAATACATTAGCAGATCCATACGGCAGTTAACCATGATGTGTGAACCGCTCTTTAAGCTCCTAAAAAAGGACACCGATCGATCATGGGATGAAGAATGCCAGATTGCTTTTGAAAAGGTCAAAGAATACTTGACAAGCCCACCGGTCTTGGCGCCACCTCATTCGTACAAACCCTTACGACTGTACCTAACAGTTACTGATACTGCAGTAGGAGCAATGCTTGCACAAGAAAAAGAGGACTCCTGGGTGGAAAGTGCCATCTATTTTGTTAGCAGAAAGCTACAAGGGAGTGAATTGAACTACTCAGCGTTGGAAAAGGCATGTACCGGTTTGGTTTGGGTCTCGCAGCGATTAAAAATTTATCTGCAATCCTTACCTGTCCAGATTATATCCCGAATGGATCCAGTGAAGTACATCCTCGAAAGGCCAACCATGTCCAATCGAGTGGCCAAGTGGGCTTTTCTCTTAAGCGAGTTTGATATGACTTACGCAACGCCTAAGTCCATTAAAAGAAGGGTGATAGCAGACCAGCTTGCAGATTTGGCTCTTAATCTTGAGCCCGGACCAGAAGCTCAGTTTCCCGATGAAGGGATCTACACTGTTGATTGTTCGGAGAATAAGTGGCAACTCTTCTTTGATGGGGCTGCCAACAAGAGAGGTTTCGGAATTGGAATCTTGCTCATTGATCCAAGTGATGCGCACACGCCCATTGCTATCCAGTTAGACTTCGACTGTTCGAATAACACAGCAGAGTATGAGGCTTGCATCGCCGGCCTGGGAGAAGCTTTAAATCGAGGGGTCAAAAAAATTGAAGTGTTCGGGGACTCCGCCTTGATCATCAATCAGGTCGAGGGAAAATGGAAAATCCTGGATCCAAGACTATAGCAGTACCATATTCGACTGGTAGCGCTCACAGAATGCTTCTAAGATATCTCATTCCATTATCTCCCAAGGGACCGAAACAGATTCGCAGATGCATTGGCTACCCTAGCCTCCATCATGGAATTCCCTGCAGATGTTATGGTAAAGCCGTTTGTGGTTAGTAAGAGATCAATCCCATCCTACTGCCTGGATATTGAGCTAGAAAGCGAAGAGAATGAAGAGCCGTGGTATACAGACGTATGGAATGTGCTCAGGAATGGGACCTACCCTCCAGAAAGGGACAAAAGGGCAAGGATTGCAATGCGCAGATGGGCCTCCCAATTTGTGATTTCCGGAGATCAGTTGTACAAAAGGTATCATCACGGACCAAATTTGCTCTGTGTAGATAAGACTGTGGCGAATAGAATCATGGATGAAATCCATAGGGGACTGTGTGGACCCCACATGAATGGGCACATGCTCGCTAAGAAGATAGTGAGGCAAGGGTACTACTGGACCACGATGGAAAAGGATTGTATGATGAAAGTGCGAACCTGTGATCAGTGTCAGCGGTACGCTAGTCTACAACATCTGCCGCCACACGTTCTTTATCAATCAACTGCTCCTTGGCCTTTCTCCACATGGGGGATAGATGTTATTGTTCAGGTCAAACCGAAAGGTTCGGGTGGGCAAGAATACGTGCTCGTAGCTATCGATTACTTCACCAAGTGGGTTGAGGCTGCTGCTTACAAAGTTTTGAATGCCAAGAAGGTAGCCGAGTTCATTCGTACCAACATTTTCTACAGATATGGGGTCCCTTATGAGATGATCTCAGATAATGGAACTCACTTTGAAGGGGAAGTCAACCGATTGCTTGACGAATTCCGGGTGGTCAGACACAAGTCATCCCCCTATCGACCCCAAGCCAATGAAGCGGTAGAAGCGGCGAACAAAACCCTGGAGAACATCATTAGAAAGATGGCTATCACTGGAAAAGATTGGTCCGAGAAGCTGCCTTTAGCCTTGTGGGGATACCGCACATTTGTTCGGACACCGACTGGGGCTACTCCTTATTCACTTGCATATGGCATGGAAGCAGTTCTCCCGATTGAGCTTGAAATCCCCTCTTTGAGAGTGCTACTTGAGAATCAAGTGTCTGAAGTTGATTGGTTACAAAGTCGCCATGAAGAGTTAGCATTGCTCGATGAAAAGCGGTTGTTGGCCCTTGAGCACAATCGTGCGTACCAGTGCAGAATTGCCAGAGCATTTAACAAGAAAGTGAAAGACCGCAATATCAAAATGGGAGATCTTGTGCTGCGAGAAAAGCCACCAAGTTATGTCGACCCCCGAGGGAAATGGAAGTCTCCGTGGTTGGGCCCCTACATTGTCAAGAAGATACAGTCTGGTGGAGCCGTGTTCCTGCAAACTGAATTTGGAGAAGACCTTGTTCAGCCCTGCAACCTCAGCAAATTGAAGAAGTATTATGCGTAGAAGACGCAGAGATTTGTGTTTCCTATCGAGTCTGTAAAAAAAAAAAAAAAAAAAAAAGCGCAAAAGACAGCCCCACTAGAGGTGAAAACCCGAAAGGGCAGTTCTAGGTAAAAAACAGGAGGCGCGCAAAATTTCATGTAACTGTGTCGAACTACATTGACCTGAGCCTCTAAAGAGGAACGTAGGCAACCTTCGGGTCCGGTCATTAAAAGTAAAGAAAGCTTTTTATTCCCCATGTTGAACTTGCAAACATTACATTCAAAAGGAAAAACAAACACAACAAACTTTGAAATAAAAACACATCATCTTGGCGTGGCAACCAAGGATTAAAGCGAAAATAACTGAAACTTTATTCAGGGACTGAGACGATCGAACACGTTCGGATAAGGACCCGTCGAGCTTTCTCCCCTTTGATTCTCAAAGTTCGTTGCATCAGGCTGGGTGTTCCTTGAAGTTGAGCCCCGATCATTTCTGCGGCGTCCGGATCGATGACCGCTGCGTGGTTGACTCCCACCAATCTGATTCTGGAAAACTGTCGGCCCTGTTATCTGGGAATAGTAATCCCCAGACAAAATTTCTGGACCTACGAGCTCCAGTACCAAAGCTGCAATGGTAGCGGTTTCTTCAGCAATTTGAGGGCCCAACCACTCAAGATATTCCAAAGTGGGTTCATAAAATGTGTCCCCTTCACCCCGGCGCCTGCCTCGACCGATGTGTGCACCATTCTGATACCAAACCTCTTTGATCAAGTTGCATATGTTGGTACTCACCGGAAAATTATCTGTGATGGGAAGGTCAGAAAAGGGGATCCCTTGGACTTGTCCGAACTGGCGAGCCACCCGTTGGCCCAAGTAGAAAGTGGTGGAGCGAAGCCCAGCCAGCCAGATGAAGGAATGACCCACACTCGTAATGAGATACCTGCTCAAACCCTAATGCGGAGGCACCCACGTGATGTCTGCCGATGTGATCCGCCAAAAGTGTCCAACCCACTCTTTGACGGTAGTGCAGTTTTGCCTGTATAAACCTCGCCTTGGAAGCATAGAAGGGGTATAGTCTAGATTCGACACCGGCCGAATGATCTTGAGATGCTCCTGAAGCCAGATCTGCAATAGAATGGGGCTGCCCGACGTGAAAGCATCACCTCTGGGATAGTAGCCGTCCAGCCCATGCAAAGTCTCAGCCAAGAGGACAGTCATCACGTTGCCGGCACCACGCTTGCAAGAATCAACGATGTCCACCATCCTTGAGTCGATTAAGCCATCGTAAGAAACGAAAAACATCTCTGCAAATAGGCACATAACCAAGGCAAAGTCCCTACGGTCGGAGTACACCGGGTTATGAGGGTCAGCCTCGCCAAAGAGTTCGGGGAAGCCAGTAATGTCAAGGTGGGTCCCATGAAGGAGAACCCTTGAGAAGTCAATATCAAAGCCGAAGGTTTCAATGAGCCACCGAGCAGGTGTCCTGCGGGAAGTGGGCACCATGGCCTCGCCGTAAATGGTATTGCCTGTAATGGCGCAGAATTCCTCAAAGGTGGGACACAGTTCATCTTGATTGAAATTGAACAAGTGGGTCCGGGTTGACCAGAAAACAGAAGCACCGCGGATCATCTCCCACTGAATGGGAAGCTTCCTCAGAGTAAAGAGCAACTTGAAATGATAGTTTTCTTCTAGCACCGCTCGTACATTATTTGGGCATGAATTCACCCAGAAGTCGAGTCCTACCCGGTATTCTTCGATGTTAAGCAGGGTTTGGCCAAGATTATCCATTTTAGAAGGGAAATGAGCTAAAGGATGCAAAGCAAGAAAGAAGAAGAAGTTGGTTGGTGTGAGAAATAAGAAGAGCTCCCCCTCCCCTTTTATAACCTCCCAAAAACTCGGCCTAAATCATCAGTATTCCAAAAGGGGTTGTCTCCCCGTCCCCCTAGCCAGAAGCAAGGTTCGAAAAGTCAAAAACCCAGCAGAAGGTGTCAGTCGTCCGTACGGCGGCTCTTAGAAAAGCTGACATTTTCCTTGTCCTCATCCCTAGGCATTGAACCTTGTCCCCTTTATCATGAATATAACCGCAGCCGCCCTCTGAAATCCGGGCTTGATTCAGTGTTGGTCATTAATCGCGAGTCGGTGTCATTTTTTTAAAAAAAAAAAGAAAAAAAAAAGTATCCGGAATTTCAGAATAAAAGAAAGATTGTGTTCGGTCAGAATAATCCAATTTTTATCTATGTGAATCACATCTGCCACTGCATGCAAAGCTAACTTGCAGATCAACGGACGAAGCCGATCCTGTTATCCCTCCCAATAGCAAAAAAGAATCAGTCGGGGTTAAAACAGCACCAGTGGATCACACAAAGCGGTGGTCTCTCGCTTAAAAAAGTACAAAAATCTCATCACACAGCAAAAACAAAGGCGGAAGAATCTGGACGGCGCAGAATGCAGCGTATCCTTGATTTTAGTTTGTGTACATAAATGGCTTCAGTTGTTTATTGCCCTCAGTTTTCTCGAAAGATCGGGATTACTTCCCCCGAAATGCGCAACGTCGTAGGTCCCCCTTTTGAAAAGATATGTTGTTCCAGCTTGGTCTTCTCCGGCGCCTGAGATTACCTCCCCGAACTGCGCAACGTCGTACGTTCTCCCTTCATGATTTCCATCCCTTTGCAAAGAGAGATCAAGTCTCAATGCACCCTTTACTCGGATTGTACCTTGCGTCAACCCTTGAGTCGTGTTGGTCTTAAACCTTCTCTTAATTGTTCGAGTCGGTTCTAATCAGAACTATGACTCGACTTGATTCCCACGGCGGGATACGTAGGCAGTTCACAGCGTTGGACTCAGTCGCCAATTCTCGCAATTTGTTGGTCAAATACCAACCCCCAGCAAAGAGACTTCGCTTCTCAATGCAACTCCCCAGCAATGCTATGTTGTTCCACCCTGGTCTTCTCGGGCGCCCGAGATTACCTCCCCCGAACTGCGCAACGTCGTACGTTCCCCAGTTGAAGTTATGTTATTCCACCTTGGTCATCTCGGGGGCCCGAGTTGTACCTCCCCAGAGCTACGCCGCGATTTGATTCCCGCAAGGGATAAGTAGGCAGCTTACCTTGGTGAGCTCAGTCGCCCATTCTCATAACCATGTCTCAATGCCAACCCCCATCCCCAGCAAAGAGATATCGCATCTCAATGCTACCCCCTGCTTTAAATTTTAATAAACCTGAACTACGTTTGGTCTGATTCTCGAGAGAAATACGTAGGTAAACCGGGACACCGGAACCGACCAATGTCTGTGTTTGATTGATAGTTTGAGTTAGAACTACGGAGGCTTGATTCTCGAAAGAGATACGTAGGAAGTCCTACCTTGGACCCAGCCGTTACACCCTAGACGAGATCGAGTGTCTCTTAGTGAATCGTAGAATCCCCTTTAACCAGGAGATTCGACGAGGGGTTCTATAGATACCCTGATCTCGCACCCCTAAAAACCCACCTTGAATCGGTCTAAACCCGAAAATTGACCTAAAACCCTCGATTTGGCTGTGCGGGACTTCCGTGAGCCTTATCGGTGCATCGAATGGATAAACGGACTTCAAATTCATGATCAGAACGAAAAAACGAGCAAACAGGCAAAAATTTCGTTTTTCAAGGTGCGGGACCGGAAACGGGGCCCGCAACCCCCCGAACTGCTCGATGTTATCCATTCTGTGCATTAAAAATATATTATTACCTTTCCTTGCTAATTGACATATTTCAGATATACCGGCGTGACCACAAAATTATTCCAAGCAACTTTCATGTTGGGCCCGCGGACAACCGGGACACCGGAGCGCGCACGACGGAGCGGAAAGCCGGAGCCGGAAAGATGGTTATCCAAATTGGAAGATATCTCAAAATATCTTATCAACTGGTCAAGAAGAGCAAAAAATATATTATTGTCTTTCCTTGCTCATAAAAATATTTCAGATATACCGGCCTGACCAGAAAAATATTCCGAGCAACTTTCATGTTGGACTCGCGGACAACCGGGACACCGGAGGCGCGCATAACGGAGCAGTTACGGAGCGAAAAGCCGGAGCCGGAAAGATGGTTATCCAAATTGGAAAATATCTCAAAATATCTTATCAATTGGTCAAGAAGAGGAAAAAATATATTATTGTCGTTCCTTACTCATAAAAATATTTCAGATATACCAGCCTGACCAGAAAAATATTCCGAGCAACTTTCATGTTGGACTCGCGGACAACCGGGACACCAGAGACGCGCACAACGGAGCAGTTGCGGAGCGGAAAGCCGGAACAGAGATAAGGAAGATGACTTTAAGCCTTAGTCAAGAAGGATAGATGATGAATCCACCAATTTACAACCTCCCCCCTCCAAGTTACAACCAATTTACCACCTCCCTCCTCCTATATACACCACTCTCTGTCGCGACCCCGAACCCCGCGGGCCCGAGACCGCGAGCTGGACGTCGACTTAAACAATAAACTCTAAAATACCGAAGTTAAAAATTTCATTTGATACCAAAAGGTGATGATCAAAAGTTTTACAAATCCAAGTTTGATAACAACCAAATACAACTATCATAAACTTCCACAAGTTTATGCCCAACAAAAGATAAATGTACAATTCTTAATGACATCATTGTTTGGTACAACTATCTCAAAAAGGTTACACATTTATATAATGTAAACCAACCTATAACAACCTTCCCCAAAAGAATGTATCCACACTCGACGTCCTCTTTCTCGTGATCAGCGAGACTATTCCTTAGCACCTTGGGGGGGTTAAGGAAAAACAAAGATAAAAGAAAAGGGGGTGAGATAAATCTCAATAAGTTACTAATGCAACTACATGACATGCTATGAGGCAATATACAATAAGCAATAATAAATATCACATAGCACATAGCATTTATCACTTAACAGATAGCAGCGGAAATAAACACATAACAAAGGATATAGCCAAGGTTTTTCAAACCGATGAACCAAATAAAGGTCGCTGCTCAGCTTCAATAATCAACCATCAATATCTTCATAATAGCATGAAAGCTGAAGAGAAATCCCCGGTACCGGAACCAATAACCAAATGAAGTGTCACAAGGGACGGGAGACATGCCACAAAGTCATGCTCCAAGTAAAGCTAAAATGCACACAAAGGAGCTAGCTCTTCTCACATCCAAGGCCAATCTGGAGGAGGGTAATAATGGGGCAAAACAATGGTCAACATCACAATGGACTTGGCCGTGCCATCATAATGTTTCGCATCGTCCAAACACACACAAAATACCAGCTGGACATTCACGTAAAGGCTAAGTAATAAAATACTATCAAGATAAACAACCATTGATTCCAAAGTAGGGAATCATACCAAGAAGTCACCAAGAAAGTGAAATGTACCCACAACGCACAATTAAAGTGTTCCAATAATCTCAATTAACACTTAATTAATTTCAAACACAAACTTGATCACAAAGGACCGAATTCTATCACTAGAGTGTACTACAATGATCACTAAGGTCAACTAGAAGGACACCCAAGACTTAGACCAAAACGCATTCTTCAATCACACAAATTAACAAATGTAAACTTTCAGAGGTCTGTGTGGCTGCCCACCAGGGACTGTGCGGTCGCCCAAACAAGCCCTCAAACAAGAACAAAAGCTTTCAGATAGATGTGCGGTCGTCCAGACATTTTTGGGCGGTCGCCCAATCTTCTGAACTGCTGTAATTCGGGAAGGAAGAAATGGGTTCTTCATTTTCTTACCCAATTCACCCACAACTCAAAATCAACACAACCAACAAGTTCCAAAATGTACCAAAACGATTTATAACTAGGATGGGGATCCAAATAACACCATTTGTCAACCAAAACCAAGAATCAAACCCAACATTCACAAAATCACCATTTTAGCCAAAAACTCAAATAAATTCCAAATCAATTCCAAACTCAACCAAACTTCAAATATAACAATTAAAGCATTGTAGAAACATGTTATGAGCATTTTAGCATAAAAATGAGGGTAAAGCAACTTACTTGAAAATTCTCAAAGATGACGGAATTCGAATATTTTTGATTCTACGCGATCCTATCGACGATCTAAACACATTTCAAGTTTTAAGAAATGAGAGATTATGAGAGGAAGAGGAAGATAATGAAGAGAGAAGGAAGAGGAAGAAAACTTACCCAAATGGAGGAGAGAGAGGGAGAGAGTTGCTGGGAAGATGATGAGGGTGAGGGGGAAGAGTGAGGGAGAAGAGAAGGAGTAGGGAATTATTTCAAAAAGTTACAATTAGACCCCCTCCCCATCTACAACACAATTACTCCCCACTAACAATTAAGACTCAACATTTCTACACTAGCACAAATGACCCAAATAAAATGCTAGGCATAAATATTATGAAACATAAAATGCACTTATAAATATTTAAGTAAATAATGATTTAAATAAATAAATAGGCAAATAAATAAATAATAATTATTTATTATTAATAAAATAGAGCCTAGATTTCGGGTCGTGACATTCACTCCCCCTTAAAGAAAATTCGACCCGAATTTTAACGAGACTCACCTTAAACAAAAAGCCACGGAAATTTCCTCTCGATCTCATCTCGGAGCTCCCACGTCGACTCCTCGATATTATGATTCCTCCAAAGAACTCGAACCAACTCAATGCTTTTGTTCCTCAACTCTTGGACTTTAGAATCAAGGATCCGGACCGGTCGTTCCTCATAAGTCATATCGGGCTCTATATCCTCCGGTACACTCGGTAACACGTGAGATGGATCATGAACATACTTCCGAAGCATAGAAACGTGGAACACGTTGTGCAACCGGTCTAAAGATGGCGGTAACGCAAGTCGATACGCAAGAAGTCCAACCTTTCCCAAAATCTCAAACGGACCAATAAACCTTGGAGCCAATTTACCTTTCTTTCCAAACCTACGAATACCCACCTTCGGAGATACTTTCAAGAACACAAAATCACCGGTCTGAAAACTAAGATCTCGTCTTCGGTTGTCTGCATAGCTCTTATGTCGACTCTGGGCTGTTTTCAACCGATCCCGGATAACTCTAACATTTTCAACTGAATCCTGAAGCAAATCAATACCCACGATCTTCGCTTCACCGACCTCATCCCAACAAATAGGCGATCTACATTTTCTTCCATACAAGGCCTCAAACGGTGCCATCTCGATACTAGCCTGATAACTTTTGTTGTAAGAGAATTCCACTAACGGTAAATGTCTATCCCAAGAATCGGAAAAGTCTATCGAACAAGCTCGCAACATATCCTCCAAAATCTTAATAGTCCTCTCGGATTGACCGTCTGTCTGAGGATGAAAAGCTGTACTGAATCGCAAATCTATACCCAAAGCTTCCTGAAACGCCTTCCAGAATCTAGAAGTAAACCTCGGGTCTCGATCTGACACAATACTAACCGGAACCCCATGCAATCTAACGATCTCATCGATATAAAGGGTCGCAAGCTTCTCCATCGAATATCTGATGTCAATAGGCAAGAATTACCCAAACACTGTCATACTTCCTACGGGTACGAGGTAGTCCCGTAACGAAATCCATAGTCACATGCTCCCATTTCGACTCGGGAATCTCTAACGGCTGAAGTAGTCCCGCGGGTCTCTGATGCTCGGCTTTGACCTGCTGACAAGTTAGACACTTCGAAACATACTCGGCTATTTCCCTTTTTATATTAATCCACCAAAATTGTTGCTTCAAATCCTGATACATCTTCGTACTACCCGGATGAATAGTATATCTCGATTTGTGACCCTCATCTAAAACTCTCTGTTTAATTCCATCAACATCCGGAACACACAATCTTCCACGGAAAGTCAACACTCCCACCGGGCTAACAGAAAAATTCTCGAAATTCTTTTCCTTCAATTTACCCATTATCTTCACCAACTCGGGATCTTCTTTCTGAGCTTCCTTTATTCTCTGAATTAGGGTCGGAGATACCTTAATATTCGCAAAAATAGCCCCATGTCTCGATTCACGAGGAGACCAATCTCGCACATCCTCAAGCATTTTCCACTCACGGACCATCATCGAAGCCACATAAGACTTCCTACTAATCGCATCGGCAACAACATTCGCCTTTCCCGGGTGATAAGAAATCGTACAATCATAATCCTTCAACAATTCCATCCATCGACGCTGCCTATTATTCAACTCTTTCTGGGAGAAAAGGTATTTCAAACTCTTGTGATCCGTAAAAATCTCAAACTTCGCCCCATAAAGGTAGTGTTTCCATTTGTACAACGCAAAGACTATCGCCGCCAACTCCATATCATGAGTCGGGAAATTCTGCTCACTAGGGGTCAACTTCCTCGAAGCATACGCAATTACTTTCCCATTCTGCATCAACACACAACCCAAACCCTCTTTCGAAGCATCACTGTAAATCACTAGGCCATCGCTCCCATTAGGCAAAGTCAAGATCGGTGCGGTAGTCAACCTCTTCTTCAATTCCTCGAAACTCTTGTCACATTTCTCGGTCCACACAAACGGGACATTCTTCCGGGTCAGCTGAGTCATCGGAGTAGCAATCCTCGAAAACCCCTCAATAAATCTTCTGTAATAACCGGCTAAACCCAGAAAACTTCTGATCTCGGTCACTCACTCGGGTCTCTTCAAATCCACTATAGCTTCAATCTTCGACGGGTCCACAGAAATCCCGTCTTTTGAAATAACATGGCCCAGAAATGACACTTTCTCGAGCCAAAATTCGCATTTACTGAACTTCGCAAACAATTTCTCCCTCGCAAGAACGGATAAAACTGTCCTCAAGTGCTGCTCGTGCTCCTCTCGGGATTTAGAGTAGACGAGTATATCATCAATAAAAACCACCACGAACGAATCAAGATAAGGATGGAAAACTCGGTTCATCAAATCCATAAACACTGCAGGCGTGTTAGTCAACCCAAACGGCATAACCAAGAACTCATAATGACCATAACGAGTGCGAAAGGCAGTCTTCGGAATATCCTCCGATCGAACCTTCAACTGATGGTACCCACTCCTCAAATCAAGTTTAGAGAAAACCACGGACCCTTGAAGCTGATCAAATAAATCGTCAATATGGGGTAGAGGATACTTATTCTTCACCGTAACCTGATTCAACTTCCGGTAATCGATGCACAATCTCAAGGAACCGTCTTTCTTCCGCACAAACAAAACCGGTGCTCCCCACGGGGAAACACTAGGGCGGATAAACCCTCGATCAAGCAACTCTTGCAATTGAACCTTTAATTCCTTCAACTCTGCGGGAGCCAATCTATACGGTGCCTTCGAAATTGGAGCCGTACCCGGCAAAAGGTCTATACAAAATTCTATCTCACGATCGGGAGGCATATCATACTCGGTAGAGAAAACATCGGGAAATTCCCGAACTACCCGAACACTATCCAAACTAGGGGATTCCTTCCTAGTATCAAGAACACTAGCCAAATACCCCTCACAAACACTATGCAAAAAATTTCTCGCTTTCATATAAGAAATTAAGCGAACCTTTCTACTCAGAGGATTAGCCTCAAACACAAATTTAGGCACATCGGGAATAGAAAAAGTAACAATTTTCTTACGGCAATCAACGGAAGCATGAAACTTGCTCAACCAATCCATACCCAAAATGACATCAAAGTCTTGGATAGGAAGAACTACCAAATCCGCACAAAGGACACGACCACAAATAACCACATCACAAGCACGAAAGACTCGATCAGAAATCAAGCATTCTCCTATAGGGGTCGACACCTCTAGCACGTACGGTAAAGACTCGAATGCAGCATTTAACATGGAAGCAAATTGCACAGAAATGTATGAATGAGATGATCCTGGATCTACTAACGCTCGTGCGCTCACATTAGAACAGAAACAATACCTCCAATAACGGATGGATCATCGGTAGCTTGTTGTTGATTCATGGCATAAACCTTTCCTTGAACTTTGGGCTTCCCAGCGGCATCCCTTTTCTGACCTTGATTATTACCAACTCCTGACCCGGATGCTTGTCCTCTACCTCTCGGGCAATCTTTTACAAAGTGACCCATTTGACCACAATTGGTGCACCTTCCCTGCTTCTTCCAACACCGGTCCTCAGAATGACCTTCCTTTTGACAATACGAACAAAGCCTCCTAATTTGGTTCCCTTGGTTCCCGAAAGTGGTACCCGGGTTCCTTGGGATCGGTTGCCCTCGGAACTGAGATTGTCCCCCAAAGTTACCTCGATTATCAATCCTTGGTTGTGACTTGCTCTGCGCTCCTTGCTTACTCGGGTTGGCCACCTCGGTCTTCCTCTTATGTTCCCCAATATCTTGCTCTATAAGATAGGCACGGTCTACCGCATCCTGAAATGTCACAATCCTCTGGGCTATAAGTTAATTACGGATGGAGGTCTTCAATCCCCGAATGAATCTCATAGCTTTTTGTTCCTCGGTCCTCACCAAATAGTCACAATAACGGGCTAATTCTGTGAACTTAGCCGAGTATTGAGCTATAGACAACAAACCTTGCTCCAAGTTGAGAAGCTTGATCTCCTTTCGGTTTTGATCAACAACCGAAATGAAATGTTCCTTGAATTTGCGCACAAACAACTCCCACGCATACACCGTGTGAGTATCATCCCAACTAGCTTTAACACCCTTCCACCAATGCTCGGTGGCTCCCACAAGTTTGTAAGCCGCGAACCGGACCTTGTCCTCATCCGTGCAACCAAATACCTCATAAATCTTCTCCATCGACTCAATCCACAACTCAGCTTTCCGAACATCGGGTACCCCATTGAATTCAACCGGTTTCAGTTTGAGAAATTGCTCCAATCCATAGCGGGGTGGTGCTTGTTCTACCCTTGGACCTTGATCATGTATGGCCTTCATGGCCGCCTCGAACATGCCTTGAAACATAGCACGTGCTTCTTCCCTTGTGTCATTCTGATTTGCATTACCGGTACTACCTTCACCACTCCTTCTACGAACCATTGTAACCAAGTACCTGCATAAAACATCAACCGTTAATCACTCCGCACACTACTACCCTCCTAGGTCATACTAGTCCACCTAGACTTATACTTAGAGCCAAACCATGGCTCTGATACCAACTGTCGCGACCCCGAACCCCGCGGGCCCGAGACCGCGAGCTGGACGTCGACTTAAACAATAAACTCTAAAATACCGAAGTTAAAAATTTCATTTGATACCAAAAGGTGATGATCCAAAGTTTTACAAATCCAAGTTTGATAACAACCAAATACAACTATCATAAACTTCCACAAGTTTATGCCCAACAAAAGATAAATGTACAATTCTTAATGACGTCATTGTTTGGTACAACTATCCCAAAAAGGTTACACATTTATATAATGTAAACCAACCTATAACAACCTTCCCCAAAAGAATGTATCCACACTAGACGTCCTCTTTCTCGTGATCAGCGAGACTATTCCTTAGCACCTGGGGGGGTTAAGGAAAAACAAAGATAAAAGAAAAGGGGGTGAGATAAATCTCAATAAGTGACTAATGCAACTACATGACATGCTATGAGGCAATATACAATAAGCAATAATAAATATCACATAGCACATAGCATTTATCACTTAACAGATAGCAGCGGAAATAAACACATAACAAAGGATATAGCCAAGGTTTTCCAAACCGATGAACCAAATAAAGGTCGCTGCTCAGCTTCAATAATCAACCATCAATATCTTCATAATAGCATGAAAGCTGAAGAGAAATCCCCGGTACCGGAACCAATAACCAAATGAAGTGTCACAAGGGACGGGAGACATGCCACAAAGTCATGCTCCAAGTAAAGCTAAAATGCACACAAAGGAGCTAGCTCTTCTCACATCCAAGACCAATCTGGAGGAGGGTAATAATGGGGCAAAACAATGGTCAACATCACAATGGACTTGGCCGTGCCATCATAATGTTTCGCATCGCCCAAACATACACAAAATACCAGCTGGACTTTCACGTAAAGGCTAAGTAATAAAATACTAGCACGATAAACAACCATTGATTCCAAAGTAGGGAATCATACCAAGAAGTCACCAAGAAAGTGAAATGTACCCACAACGCACAATTAAAGTGTTCCAATAATCTCAATTAACACTTAATTAATTTCAAACACAAACTTGATCACAAAGGACCCAATTCTATCACTAGAGTGTACTACAATGATCACTAAGGTCAACTAGAAGGACATCCAAGACTTAGACCAAAACGCATTCTTCAATCACACAAATTAACAAATGTAATCTTTCAGAGGTCTGTGCGGCCGCCCACCAGGGACTGTGCGGTCGCCCAAACAAGCCCTCAAACAAGAACAAAAGCTTTCAGATAGATGTGCGGTCGCCCAGACATTTTTGGGCGGTCGCCCAATCTTCTGAACTGCTGGAATTCGGGAAGGAAGAAATGGGTTCTTCATTTTCTTACCCAATTCACCCACAACTCAAAATCAACACAACCAACAAGTTCCAAAATGTACCAAAACGATTTATAACTAGGATGGGGATCCAAATAACACCATTTGTCAACCAAAACCAAGAATCAAATCCAACATTCACAAAATCACCATTTTAGCCAAAAACTCAAATAAATTCCAAATCAATTCCAAACTCAACCAAACTTCAAATATAACAATTAAAGCATTGTAGAAACATGTTATGAGCATTTTTGCATAAAAATAGGGGTAAAGCAACTTATTTGAAAATTCTCAAAGATGACGGAATTCGAATATTTTTGATTCTACGCGATCCTATCGACGATCTAAACACATTTCAAGTTTTAAGAAATGAGAGATTATGAGAGGAAGAGGAAGAAAACTTACCCAAATGGAGGAGAGATAGGGAGAGAGTTGCTGGGAAGATGATGAGGGTGAGGGGGAAGAGTGAGGGAGAAGAGAAGGAGTAGGGAATTATTTCAAAAAGTTACAATTAGACCCCCTCCCCATCTACAACACAATTACTCCCCACTAACAATTAAGACTCAACATTTCTACACTAGCACAAATGATCCAAATAAAATGCTAGGCATAAATATTATGAAACATAATATGCACTTATAAATATTTAAGTAAATAATGATTTAAATAAATAAATAGGCAAATAAATAAATAATAATTATTTATTATTAATAAAATAGAGCCTAGATTTCGGGTCGTGACACTCTCATCCATTTCAAAAGGAGACACAAAAACAAAAAGAAAAAAAAAAACCCTACCATCCTCCACTCTCATTCTCTCTCAACAAGAACACCACCACCACACCACCACTCATACACCACCCCTACACCACCCATAAATCACCAAACAAACCACAAAAAACACATCAAAGCCAAAACTTTGATCAAACACAAAGAAAAAAGAAAAGAAAAAGTCTTCCCTTGGTTGACAAAGGGAGGACCCATAATCTCAAAAGCTAGGTACAACGGCTCGGGGACAGAAAGTGTCACCGAAATCAACAAAAGCACCGTCGAGGATATTTATTATTATTTGTGGGATTTGTCCCCTATTTTTTGTATATGTGTAATTGTGTAAATCTCCCCTCCCGTGGATGTATTATTGCTTGATATGATCAAAACCATTCTTGAAAACCAATCGGGGAATCCACTCAAACCGAGTTCCCGGTTGTGAATAAAAATGAAACTTCATAGAATAGGAAGACCTCCATATATATTTCATCACCATTTTTTGGTAGGGCATAAAATCCAAATTAAAAGGCATAAAATTGAATATAAGTGGGACGCATATAGAGACCATCACGGGCGAGAAGAGTGCCTAACCCCTTCTCTTCTCGTAACTTAGCCCCCGAACCCATTTTCTCAAAAAAGGTTTTTTCTTCATTTTTCCTAAAATCAAAATGAGGTGGCGACTCTTGCAATCAAATCACAGCATCAAGAGGAAACCATTGTGTGAGAATCGAGCGCATTTCCAAAAGCGCATCAGCACGAGACGGGCGCGAACCGCTTTCACGGGCGGTCATTTCGCGGTGATCCGATCATCTCGGGCGCGGGCTCTCACACTATCCAAGTTTCTCATTGAAAATGGCTTCACTCGTGGTAAAATCAATACTACTCTTTTCATTGCCAAACATAATGGTCATAAATTACTTGTTTAAATTTATGTTGATGATATTATATTTGGTTCTACTAATGAATTGTTGTGCAAGCGCTTTGAGAAACTAATGAAGAGCAAGTTTGAAATGAGCATGATGGGAGAACTCACATTCTTCCTCGGGCTTCAAATCAAGCAAATGAACGAAGGCATTTTTGTCAATCAAGCCAAATATACAAGGGATCTAATCAAGAAGTTTGGCCTAGAAAATGCTAAATCATACGACACCCCAATGGCTACAGGCAACAAACTCGACAAAGATTTAAAAGGTAAACGTGTTGATCAAACGCTCTATCGAGGTATGATTGGCTCACTTCTTTATCTTACTGCTAGTAGGCCCGATATTATGTTTAGTGTTTGTGTTTGCGCTCGTTATCAATCTGACCCTAGAGAAGCGCACTTAATTGCTGTGAAATGTATTATAAGATATCTCCCTGGTACTGTTAACCTTGGACTTTGGTACACCAAAGATTCGAACTTTAAACTTGTAGGTTGTTCAGATGCGGATTATGCAGCGTGCACAATTTATAGGAAAAGCACGAGTGGCACTTGTCATTTCCTTGGATATCGACTTGTGTCATGGGCGAGTAAGAAACAAGCTTCAGTGTCTGTATCAACGACGGAAGCAGAATATATCACTGCGGGAAGTTGTTGTTGTCAAATACTATGGATGAAGCAGTAATTGGTGGACTATGATATAATCGAAGAAAATTGTCCCATCTACTGCGACAACACTTCAACCATTGTAGTTTCTGAAAATCCTATCATGCACTCCAAAACCAAGCACATGGACATCAAATATCACTTCCTCAAGGATCACATGGAGAAAGGAGCTATTCATTTAGAACACGTGGGAACCGACTATCAAATCGCCGACATTCTAATGAAAGCACTTGACGCGAAACGGTTCATCTTTCTGAGAGGAGAAATGGGTATGCTTAAACTCAACTAGTACATATAGTTTTGTTATTACTAATGATTTTATGTCTGTTTGAGTTATGTATATCCTAGGTTCAAAAGATGTATCAATTTCAAAGTTTCAAGGAAACTCACTGCGCGCCCAATGCTTCTGCGCGCTCCACTCTCTTTGCGTGCCTAGCATCTAATGCACCCCAATCCTTATGTGCGTCTAGATGAGCTTATGCGCCCCTCATGCGCCCATTTATGATGACGGCTCAATCAATGCTACCATATTTAATATTTCAAATGATTGAACGCATTCAATATTCACAAGTACCAGGTATGTTAATTCTGTTCATTTATTATGGAGAATCTTTGTCTTTTGACATTCCTTAATTGTTCAAGGGTACTTGTGCAAATAAATTTTTCCATCATTTTACGTTTTTCAAAATTTTATTTTCTGGGGATATATCTCTTGCACCCCAAACTTACACCAAAACAGATGTTTTTAGGGTTTGTGCAAAAATTAGTCAAAATTGCTCATATACTTATAGGGAAAGTGGAGCAGTTTTTCTTTACCCAAAATGTCACATCTATACACTTTGGGTCATTCAGCATTAAATAGCCGTCACATCCTTAAAATCCCTCATTAATGCTTGTCCTTTCCTATGACACCCCTCATAAATGCCCATCCCTTCACCTTCCCTTTATAGAAAATCTACCCTATATAAACCCTTACACCCTTTATATTTTTTTTTCTTTTCTCATCATTACATTCTCTCTCTCTCAGACTCACCTTCACCGCCTCACTTTCTCTCTCTCTCTCTCTCTCTCTCTCTCTCTCTCAGTCTCGTTTCTCTGTCTCTATCTCTATTTCCTCTCCTTTTCTTCTTACATATATATATATATGGGTCCTAAGAAATCATCAAAGACAAATCAAGACGAAATGGAATGATTCCTCATCTCTTAAACCTCTGTATTTCTGTTTTTTTCTGAGTTCGTGTATTTTTGTTCGAAAACCGAAATGCCATTTTCCTTGATAAAACTTGCTTCGATTCTACGTTTTCAAAATCGTTTGTTAGGTTGTGTTCCATTCATGATTTTGAATATTTTGAATCCAACTTTTTAATGATCAATGCTCTATTTTTTGCGAATCTGGAGATTTTCCATTTTTTGAGTTTTCACATTTTCGGATCTTTGAATTCATTTTCTGGATTTATTGTTGTTTTGTACTTGTTTTGGTTTACATTTTCATGATCCTTGTCTTCGTGCGGTCATTTTGACATATTGTGTGCTTGATTAGGTAAAGTTTCATGAATTATGTGTTCTTGGTGTTCTTCGAGCACTCAAGACATTTTCTTCGTGTTCTTCGCTATTTTTGCATGACTTGGGTTTCATTTTTTTCAAAACTTGTTTTTCAAAATTTTTCATGTTTGATCTTGTTTACTTGCATGTTTATAAAGTTTACTTGTTTGTGTGTTTTTGTGTGTTTTATGCTAAGTTTGAATTTTACACATAATTATGCGCCTACGTATTATTTTATGCGCCTAGTATGCTTATGCGCCCTATGTCCTTATGCACCTTACTTAATTCATGGGCCTAACAAATGTATGCGCCCTTTTGCAAATACAAGTGTTATGCGCTTCAATCAACTTATGCGCCTAAAGCCATTATGCGCCTAACATTTTATGCGCCTAAATTTTACTTAGTCAAATTTTTATGTTTAATTTTTTCCTTAGTATTTCTCATAAAACCATATCTATGCGCCTCGTATTTGTATGCGCCTACAACATGTATGCACCTAATAATAGTATGCGCCTACTATTGTTATGCGCCTATATATTGTTATGCGCCTACTTTTACTTAGTTCATTTTTATGATCCTATGCGCCTGATACTCTCCTAATTTCATTCAACGTTTATTTTTTAGGATCCTGCAAATTTCAAGCCTGGTGAGACTTTGAATCTCACTGAGCTATCTGCAGTCCAGATTGGAGTTGATATCATGGAGTACATTAGAACTGTTGGTCTTCTACCTTTATTCACTTTAGAGCAACCTTTCTACTCACCGCTCCTCGTGGATGAATTTTTCTCCTCTGCTGCTCTCGTTGAGATACCAACAGCTGAAGGCTTCGTGCGCTACAGAATACGCGCCGTCATTCAAAACATGGATATCACTATTTCCACTGGTACTCTCAAGAATATCATCAACTTCAACACGACTGGTCCTCTGAGTGTAGCTGGTAAAATCAACACCTATTCTGCTACTGCTTAGAATCTAATGGCGAGTACCCATCTCAACATTCCTACTCTTCAAAATAACATCAAATCTGTTGAGATAAGGGATGGTGGTGATCTACTGGCTCATATCGCGCATTTAGTAGGGACTTCCATTATTTTCAAGACGGGTAATGTGAACAGATTCACAATGGAGCAGTGGGAATATACTGCTGCAATTATGGGAAGAGCCATACTCAACTGGCCTCAAATCTTATTCAAGACTTTACGGGACCAGATTGATAAGTACAACAAGAATAAGGCTGATGGGAAGACTAAGTTCAAGACCCATTGTAGAATCCTTACGAAGATTTTTCTCACCTATCCTGCGCTTGCCATTTTTCTTGCTGAGAACCCAGTTTATCAAACAACTGACGTTCCAATTTTTGGCAAAGACAGTTTGGTGATGAAAAGGCGCAGAAAGTGCATGGCTAAGCGCGCGCCTCGAGTAAAAGCTGATCAGTTGGTTGATGAAGCCACTGAGCCAGATGAAGATGTGGAAGGCGCACAAGATGGCGCAGATACTGAAACTGCACCTCGCGCAGAAGCAATTGCTCATGGCGCAGAAAAGGTTAAGGGAAAAGGAATTGCTGAAGGTACAAGCAGACCTCCAAAGCTCCCTAGGACTAAAACTGAAGAAGAAAAGAAACTGAAGCGCGCTAAGGAAGACAGCAGACTGGAAGCATAAAAAAAGCGAGATGAAGACTACAGATTGAAACAGGCTACTGAATTGGCAAAATCAGAAAGGCACAAAGGCGCAGGGTCTAGCGCTGATGTACGCGCGCCTTCTCCTAATGCGCCTCCATCAAAGACTTCTGCTCCTGCTACAGTTCAGAAACTAACTCCAGATCCACTCTCTGCTGAGCGCCAACAACTCAAAGATAAACTATCTGCTGAACTTTTTGGCGACTTGAGTGACGATCAAGTTCAGGGGGCCAGAGCCCTTAATTAGGCGCAAGAGCCCTTCTGCACCTCCTCCTAGTGATTCTGCGCCCCCACCTTATTCAGTAGAACCTACTTCAAGTGATGACTATCTTCCTTCTCCTCCTCGCGCTCCTACTCCATCACCAGTTAGGCGCTCCACTTCTACTGCTCCTCAACCTACTCCTGCTCCTCCTCCTCCCACTCCTGACATGAGTGTGGTTATTTCACTGCTACAGCAACTTCAGCAAGGCCAAGCTCAGATTAACTCTCAGTTAGAGCTTCATTCTACTATGCTTACTCAGCAAGCTGATGAGATTGCTGCCATTAAGGGGGAGATAGTACGCATAGATGCTAATATCAAGGATAAACATTTCCTTACTCCTTAACAGTGGAATGATGCTATAGATCAAATGAATGAGCTTTTCAAAGGTACTCTTGCTTCCCTACATGAACGTATAGACGGTGGCATCAAACTTACTGATGGCCAAGATTTCGTTAACGCTATAAGGGAGGTAGAGTTGAATATAGCAGGTGATATAAGGAAGTTGTTTGAGATAGTGGCTGGAGATAGCCATAAGTTGTTGAGCGTGGTTGATAAGCTCAAAGAAGTTAAAGATGAGCTAGAAATCTTTTGATTAACTGTCTATGGCGCAGAACCCAGTTCTGAACCAAACGCTGCTCCTAAAGCGCCTGAAACGTCTGCGCCTTCTTCTAGTTCTGCTCCTAGCGCACCGGTTGACTTTAGTTCCTTTCTCTCCAAGATCGATGTTTTGAAGGAATTAATAGTCACTCATTTTAGCGCCATGCATTCCAGCGCAGACAGGCGCGTAGAAAGAACCTCTGCTGATATTATCTCTGCTCAAACTGCTGTTAAAGCAAACTTTCAAGCCTTCACAGAAAACTTTTCACAACAGCAAGCTATTACTCAGCGCACCATTGATGAGTATCAAAACATCAATCTTGATCATCTGCGCTACATTAGAGATGGTGTCACTGACACTCATGGTGTTGTCAACCGTTGTCTTCAAATGTCAAAGCAGATTCAGCGCTCCGTGAAGGAGATCGAAGAAGGATTGAAGGAAGACGATGATGCGCCTCCTCCCAATCCTTAGTTCTTTTTATTTATTTGTAAGTTGTTAAAATCTTTTGATGATTAGAACCTTTTGTTAGTGACTTAGTGCTTACATGTTTTAGAACATCTTTTGTTCTGTTCAAAACTTGTAATCACCAACTCTTACATTTTGAGTTTTAATGAGAACAAAGCATCACGTTTATCAAACCCTGTTCATTCAAACTCCTTGTTTGTAGAACAATGAATTTATTGTTTAAAATCATATGCATCATATTTGAACTGTTTTATATTTTCATGCATTGAGTTTAAACTTTGTTTAAACACATTTCAAAACTAAAACTCATATATCCTTTTGAATGTATTAAACTGTTGTTTCTATCTTTCCATGTATAATGTTTTATCTTTATTGTAATAGATTAGAAATCTATATATTGGAATAGTGTGTGCATTAACTTGAGACATGATTTACCAATTTCATTTATTTGAACATGTTATTATCAAGTATAATATTTGTCCCTGATGTAGTAGGTAATGGCATCAATCAAATAGAGGGAGATTGTTGGGTATGCCCACTTATATATGAGTTTCAATGTAATAGGATTGATTAGATTTGATTGATCCATCACCTAAGTTTTATTTTATGGACTTTAGACCCACATGTAAGAAGTATTTATACTTCATTTTTTAGGTAGTCCATTGTAATAGAATAGGCTTAGGAATAGGGCTAGAATATCGAGATTAAAGAAAATCACAATTTCAGTTTGAGCCACGCGCCCATGCGCCCCTCTCTTGCGCCATGCGCCTCTTTTGGCGCTCGCATATGAGTATGCGCCTAGCATCACTCATGCGCCACTAATGGCTCAACGCGCGCATGTGTCACGCGCCCCTTGGCTCAACGCGCTTCAAAGATACAATTCAACACTCAGTGATTTATAGAAGACATGAAGACTTGAAGAGATTCAAACTACGCCAATGATCCAACGGTGGTTAAATAACACGTATGCACCCACGTCTAAGGACACCTGTCCATAACGGTCATATTTGTGTTATGTGTCTAACGGCTATAAAAGGACACGTGCTCCACTCAATGAGCGACAGCACATCCGTCCTTTAACCTTATCCACAAGGGATTTCCAACGGCTAGTTTTTTTGGGCTCTACTATAAATACCCCATAACTGCAAACGTTTTGAAGTTGCTAAGAATCTCAGAATTTCTCTCTCAAGCATTTGTTGAAGATTTGAAAATTGCCTTTATTTTTCCAGAATTCTCAAGAACATCTTCATACCTTCATCCTTAGCCCAGATCCTCAAGCAAAAACACTTTAGTTTTCTTGTGCTCTCAATCTCAAAGATCTAAAGAGCCTTGAATCTAAAATCACACACGCACCTCTTTAAGTTTGATCACTCAGATCTTTCTTTTAGAGATACACCGGTTATTGTCTAGGATTTGTTCTTTCATAGAATATTAGATCTTGAGTTAGTGTATAGGCTCAAACGATTGTAATTTGTAACACTCACTCATTATATAAGATCTCGATTAGAAATCCAAGACTAACCATCTTGGTAGAGGATGTAGATCATTTTCCCGATCGAACCTCTCCAAATAGCGCGCATTAATTTCTTGTCATTTACTTTCAAGTTATTATCTTATCTCACTATTTGCTTGTTTAATCATTGTAGATTGATTGGATTGAATTGTGTTGTGTTTGTTATATCAATTGCCTAAGTTCCTTATTTCACCCACTTTGAGCCAAAATACTTAGAGTGTGTGTTGCGCCCCTTTTAATCATTTGCGCCTACTTTACTTAACTATTCCGCTGTGCATTTCACTCACTCACTTAGGCGCATTTCATAACGCTTATTTGATTAAGTGCGCATTTGCCATTGAATTTTCAAGGGTACGAAAAGAATTTTAAAACAGCTATTCACCCCCCCCTCTAGCTATTTTCCATAGCCTTGTTGCCCTTTGGGACCAACACTGGTTCTAACGATTTCCTGTAGGTTTTTGTGTTCATCGCATGCTTAAATATTGTAGATCTGTTGTGCTTATGTTTATTCCATGCTTAAATACTATAACTATGAACTGTCATGCTAGTGGACTTCTCTCATGTATTGCATATCATCATAAAATCATTCTCTAATCACACACTACCACTAGTTTGTGTCACACTGCACACCCTACTCTGGATAATCCGCTGAGTGCATAGATTTAGATGATCTTGTCGCCTCTATCTTTGTAGCAGCCGGGTTATCTATCTCACTATGTACGCTTGCGAGCGGTTGAGGTTTAACCTTGTCCGTGTCTAAACCATGCACCTTGATCGAGTTTAAGAAAACTTATCAAAACGGTTATCTTAATGTCATCATTCATCATATTGCATGAACCAACCTAGTCGACCTTTGACCTTCCTAGGTCAACTTACTTATCGCCATCCCGCCTAGGTCAAACTTTAACCACCTTTGGTCAACCGACCTACCTCTAACCCATCTAGGATTCCCCATCATCTAGACCCATCTAGGTCAACCTTTGACCCGCCTAAATCAACTTCGACCCGCTTAGGTCAACCTACCTTTCATTGACCCATCTAGGTCAAATTACCCATGTCTTAACTCGCTTAGGTCATATTTCACAATCTTAACCAATTTACGTCAACCCTATCGTAACCAATTTAGGTTAACCCTACCAATTACCAAATCTAGGTCAAACTCGTCATCTTGACCAAATCTAGGTCAGACCCGTTACCTTGACCCATCTAGGTCAAACCCGTCACCTTGACCCATCTAGGTCAAACCCGTCATCTTGACCCATCTAAGTCAAAACGCTACCTCGACCCATCTAGGTCAACCCGTCGCTTTGACCCACTATCTTCACCCATCTAGGTCAAAACCGTTATCTTAACCTATCTAGGTCAACTCTTCACCTTGACCCATCTAAGTCAAACCCGTTGTCTTAACCTATCTAGTTCAACCCCTTTACCTCGACCCAACTAGGTCAATCCGTTTTCATCCCCACCATTATTGGTTACCTATGTCAAAGCTTGTCCGACTTATTCAATTTAAAAACCACCTCACATAGGGTCCCTCCACCTTTACTTGACCAAGGACCGAGTCATCTCCCTTTCTTTTTGACCTCTACGGTCATATTCTAATATTTATGGTTTTAAAAAAAATCACTGACCTCTGGCGGTCACTCTCTCACTTGTCTTACTTAACTCAAACTACGGTGACCCGAGCCTCTCATTGTGTGGGACCTCTCCCTCATAGTAAGGGGAACGTAGGCAGCTTCGGGCCAGTCAAACTTTCCATTCAAAATGCATTTTGAAAATACGAAGATCAAGTCTTTTCACCAAAAATGATTTTATAAGCGATGCCTTATCATTAATTATAAGTCTAATTTAATTCAAAGACCTAACCCCTCCACAAAAATTACAGAATCCAGCATCATGTCTGCTGAATGGGACGTCGAAGTTGCAACCGAGGGTGCTACCCAAGATCCCGAAACAACACTCCACGCCAGAACTGCTCTCAATAAGCAAGCGGCCCACTTTGAGACCATCCTCAACAATCAAGTAGCCCACTTCGAGACCATCCTCAACAAGCAATCAACTCTCTTCTGGACCGCTCTCAATGAACAAGAAGCCTACTTTGAGACTGTCCTCCTCAAGCAAGCAGACTGCTTTCAGAAAGAGATGTACAAGGCTCTAAAGGATACTGAGGAGCATCTTCGGTCCGATATCTATGACATCTACAAGTACCTCAACCGCACTCTCCCTCCTGCTCAGTTTCAACACCCATACGCTCCTTAAATGTATGGGCTATCACATCAGACTTTTCCCGTTGGGATATCTCCTATGACTACTCATCAGCAGGGGATAACGGTACCCAAACCACCCTCAAAGATGGTTCATGAAAAGAAAGACGAGTGCGAGTACGATGACTTGGGTATGCCTTTAGCCAAATTATTTTAAAGTCTAGTTCAAGCTGGCAAGTTGTCTCCTTTAATCAACTACAAACCGCTCATTGTAAAAACAAGACTTGGATCCCTCCAAATATTGCAAATGTCACAAATACGTTGGACATGACACCGAGGATTGCCTCCAACTGAAGAGGAGGATCCAAAGCCTCATTGATAGAAGAGCCCTCATCCGCCAAAGGAATGCATGGGCGTGAACAAAGTCCAAGCAAGGAGAAAACTACACTGGGGCTACCTCCTTCCATAAAAAAAAAAGTCTTTCAATCTTCGTAGGTTCTAGAGAGTCTTTTAGTCAAAGTCCACCTCGGACATTAGTGTAAACACCCCGCCTTGGACCTCTCACCCCGATTGTATACATAGTATTTTTATTTAACTTATTATTATTAATTTCTGTTACTTCGGTTAAGTTCCTAACCGATTCCGTTAGTTTTGGACTAAACTGTATAACAGAATTAACTTTAGAGTCATTTTTACCCGCGGGCACATCCGACACTGCCAGTGAGCCCCGCGCGCATCTCACCCCTAAAGCGGGACTCGCGCGCTTCCAAAATTGGTAGTAACAGATTGCACCATTTTCCCCTCCCTTTTCTTATTTACAACATCTCTTCTTGATACAAAAAGAACTCTTTTTACCTCCAGATTCATCCCCCCTAAGTTTGTAACTCCCAAATCCCTTATTCTAGCTATTTCTTTAAAACTAAATATTTCTTTTATTTATTATTTGATTTTCTATTTATTATTTGATTTTATTTATTTTCTTATTGGTTAGAAAAGCTTATTTCCCTCCTTTCTCTACCTATTTGAACCTCTCATTTCTACCTTAGAAAGGGACCTCAAATTCTCTCTACACTTTTACTATACACAAATTCTCCCAACAAGAGTTTTAACAACAAAACTCTACACAAATTTCTACACAACAATTTCTCTACAACAACTTCATCTCCAAGTCAAGATTTAAAGTTCTTATTTTCTAAAAGGTACTTTATCCTTTCCTCTTCTATTTTACATATCTTCTTAATATATGCAATCCCCATCAAATGGGACATGACCAACATGACTACTTCACATATTGAAGTTAGTTAAGGTTATCTCCCTACATTCCAACTCTACTTCAATTTACTATTCTTCTCTTAATGTAATCTTTAGCATAAATTAATCAATAAAACAAGTTTCTTTTTATTTCTCTTTTGTAATTCCCCTTTTCTTTACATTATAATTGTTAGCACTTTTTCTCATATTAAAAGAAGGACATTTAGCATTAGAACACCAATAGTAGCAAGACCCGCGTAAGCGGGGCGGAGTGGGTGTTTAAGTACTTCCCACTCCGTCACCTAACCCCCGAACCCTTCTCTTCCCGAATCTTTGGTTTCGTAATAAATTTAGGCTATTTCTTTAGGTTTTTCTTATGTTCCCTTAATAACATAGGTGACGACTCTACAAATTAAAACAAGTTAGACATCCTAGGATAATTCACTGCTCTAGCCAAGTTGTGGGCTCTCCCGGGGTATCTACAGTGGCGACTCTGCTGGGGATGACATAGAGGGATAAACTTGCGTTTTCATCTTTTGGTGTTATTTCTGGGAATTTTGGTAAAAAGGGTTGGAAGCATGCGCCTCTGGCCTTCTTGGCCTAAAGCGCGCGCGTCCAACCCCAATTACCAGAATCGCCCGCCTCTTATCTCGTCCTACAATTCCATGTTTCTGTGCTAACAATTACTGCAGAGGAAAAAGTTTTCATTTAGGGTTAAGGCATTCCCTTGAACCCACTGATTTGCAGGTTTTCACCCAGAAGCGGGTGCCTCTGCCCACCTCCTCCTAACGCGCGCACCTCCCGAGTAGGTAGCCCAATGCGCGCGCTTCTGGGCGCATTTCCAGAACAGAACAATGCATAAAAACAGAACAGTTTTGACAGTGTGTGGGCACCGGGCCTGCACATAACCTCTTTTATTTTCTATTTATTTTATCGGTCACATGGGTGATTCGAAAGTTGTAAATATGTTTTTATTTTGTTTTTTATTTCTTTAAAAAAATTGTCACTTGGCTTGACCTCACACTACATGCACATATTCCTATGAATTGCTTACTATCGAGTCGCACAAGTCCATAACCCCAAACCCATCGAGGCCCGTCCTAGAGTGTTTCAAGCTCCACCCGACCTTGACTCTCTCGAAACGGTAAACCTCAGCCCGTGGCGTAGTTCATGACTACATGCCGGGGGTGACCTTAAGCATCTCTTTAGCCAAGCACAAGCCAACACAATTCTAGTTAGGGTCTAACACTCTGTGACCAAGTCGATTTTCATGTGTCGAGATTTCCCTAAACTAATGTCATCAAATCATACATGCCGTTTCTAAAAGAAACAAGTGGTTATTATGAACGAAATAAAACTCCGTCCCTAAGTGGTTATTATGGACGGAAAAAAAAATTCCATCCCCGCATGTATGCTTTATGACATTAATTTAGTTTAATCCCGTCACATGTAGGTATCACAAGCGTGGTGGAATCCGATGAGTATATGGGACCGCGAGAAAGTCTATATACTAGTGTGACGATTCCACTATTTTTCTAGAAACTCCATAAAGGACTCCGTCCTTCCGACTTTTGTAAATAAATAATAAAAAAAATCTTTTTCTTTATGTGGTTGAGTCTTTTTTCTTGTTTGTGGGTGAAATTATTTTACTCACAAGGTGTTTGTGAGGCCAACCTAAGATCAACTGTGTTCTTCCAATAGGTCCAATGGTCTCAAACGGCAACAACAACAAGGGTGAGAACATTTCCTTTTCCAACGAAAGGATTTTCAACATAATGAGAGCCATGGGGGAACATATGGATAGACTTGCCGAGGATGCCCGCCGAAAAGGCGATTTGTGCCAAGCCCGTTTTGATCTCGAGAGGAGAATTCACAAGGAAGAGATTTCCGAACTCAAGGCCCGTCTGCAAGAGTTCACCGACAACAAGGCAAATGCCAATGGTAAAACATGCCTAAGTGGCCCGCCCCTCAAAAGTCGAAAAGGTGCCGCCAACAACCGAGTTTTCACTCCTCTCCTAGGAGTAACCCAAGCCGAAGCATTTGAAACTTTGGTGGCAAGAGGAAAGATCAAGCCTTTACAAGGGTACCAACCCAAAGACGATCAACGCCAACCATGCCCATCACAAATATTGTGGCTACCACCAACATAGTGGCCATCTTACCGAGGAATGCTTTGTCCTTCGAGCATCATCCAAGATTTGATCGACAATAGTGAATTTAATGTGGGTGAAGAGCAACCGTTAGAGAGTGGCAACATGCAAGAACTCATCAAAGAAGATGCTTGGTTTTGAAATAGGGATTCAACAAAAGATCATGCCACAAGGAGAACTACAATGACAAAGATGACAACAACAATCTCCGTTTCTCTTTCTCTACATAGTAATAGGAATAAAAAAAAAACGAGTCAAAAGTCCTCTTAAGTGTGCATTAAGTTTTCTCTTGTTTTTCTTATGTTAAAGTTCGAGTCGGTCTTATCAAATAAATACGTTCTTGTCCTGTCCTCATACACTCTTCCAAGTTGTTCAATCTAATTCTTGGAAAAATGATGAAAAGATGTCTAAACAAGTTTTAGAATGAAGGCCATCACTTGAACGCCTAGGGGCTAAACATCGTGACGAAGGTGACAACATCAACGACAAATCCAAGACATCAAGCGCCATAGAATGATGGAGCAACAACCATGGAAAAATCAAGCAATGTTTCAAAGGGGGATTAAAAAAAAAATGCTCGCTAGGTTGACTCTTCAAAACAACCTAGGCAAAAGTTAGAGCATAAAAAAAAAATCCCCCTCAATCAAAGAAGTACACAAGATCAATATCATTTTCCAAGGACGAAGCAACATCAACAAAAATCCTCATGACAAAGGAGCATTCACAAGAACTACGGTGACCTGAGCCTCTACACTGGAGGAACGTAGGCAACCTGCGGGTCCGGTCTCATGAAAGAAAGAAGATATGTTTAGCCCTAGTACGTTATGGTGATTGGCGTTCATATCGAACTTGTCAAGGCATCTTTGTACGAGTCATTTGCCAATGAATTAATCACCTCAAGATTGAACAACTTTCCTAGATTTGGAATCATTTCACGTTCCTTGTCGAGTCTAGGGGATTCTTATCTTTCAGCGACACTCCCAGTTTCTTGCAATCAAATTGGGGCTTTCCTTCTCTTCTCTCTTAATGACTTACTTGCCTTCGTGAGTCATTCAATAAATAAAAATACATGTCAATACTAGGGGCTACTTCCCTAGTCGAGTCAATGTCACTCATCATTAGTGAGTAAAGGTCTCCACCGCAAAATCACATGTCTTTCATCCTCAGCTAGAGTCAATGCACACTTCCTCATTAATCGAGTCAAAATGATGAAGACGCAAAAGCGATGCGGATTGAAAACCTGAAAGGGCGGTCTAGGCAAAAAACAGGGTGCGTCATAAAAAATGAGAGAGTGAGAGAGAGAAGGGAAAGAGAAATGGAGATCCCCGGCCTCTAGAGAAGACGACCGCACAAGTTCTACATTGAATCTCCTCAGCAAGTCAACTCCCCACCGAGTCAACTTCGTAATTGCAAAGGGCTCGCCAAGATACGGTACAATCAAAGGTCGTTTTGGGGTTATTGGCATAAGAAAGGTTGTTCTTGCAATATCTATTTTTGGTTTCATGTGAAAGAAGCCCCATGGTAACTGAGATCCATCAGAGAATGAGCCCATCATTGAGGGGTACGAGGTTGCACAAATAGTCCCAAGTGAGTCAATTGGTTTGGGCAGCAAATGGCAACAACATGTGACTCAGTTTTCAAGCTTCTACAAGTATGTGGCTCTAAAGTATGCCAAAGGACTCTCGAGAATGGAGTAACTCTTGCCATGTCCTTTTATGTTTGTTCCCCCACACGAGGACGAGTCTCTTGCTTTGCTCGACAAATAATGACGCCCTAGGGGTTATGTGACTCAAGAACGAGAGCTTTTTTCGCTACTCTCGATGTTTAATGAGCCCTAGGGGCTATGCTCAAGAAAGATGTGTGAGACTATCCTCAAAGTCTCTCAAGAGGAATGTCGAAAAACCTTCATGTCATGTATGCTCGTGCCTGTTCCTCCAATCATGGATATGCTTTTCTCGTTCTACTTGCAATCAATGGTGGCACACTAGGGGCTACAATCAAGTCTGAAAGGCTCCCTCAGCGAGAAGCAATTCACGTAACCTCCCAACAATGGCCATAGCAAAGCCATATGCAACATTGGAAGCATCCTCAGTTTTGGCACTAAAGGTCTCAAGGGGCTTCACAATCTACAAACTTTTGGGCTACGGCGTTACAGTAATCCAAGCAAAGGGCAATTTTGGGGCTTCGAAATTGACAATCTTTTTGGGGAATGATACCCGAGCAATGGCTTCATGAAAGCGATCAAGCTTCAAGGGTCTCGCAGTACTTCACGTCAAAGGTCTTCTAGTTTGAAAGGAAGGCTCCGATGTTATGAATGAATTTGATGATTCTTATGTTGTGACTTACGACGAGATTATGAAGAAAGTCTTAGAGAAAAGGAAAAAGATTCAATATGCTAAACTCTATCAAAACAGGGTTATAGCGGGAAATACCATGGCCAATCCCAGTGTTTCTGCAATTCAGCACCCCCTTCTCTGAGATCAAAAGCACAAGTTGCATCCGCACAAGTTGCATCCGCACAAGTTGCATCCGAAGATCTGTTATTAGTTGAACACAAGAAGACTCAAGCAAACATACCCATTTGGGACCTTATCACGCCAAGACCTTATCATCCATAATCTCTCTCAAGACATTTTCCGAAGACCTTGCTACACGTGGGTCTTCCACCACTTGGGTACCAACCACAAAAAGGGCCATTCATCTCCAAGCAAGAGAAAGGAGGAGATCACTATCAAGAGTTCTACCAAACGATGCAATGCCAATCTGATTCCAAGATAATTTAGGGCTTTACAGCGAAAGGTCTTCACATTCCACCATCTTGAAGCTTGCAAACAACAAGTACATGACATTTGGGGCTTGGCAACCTCTCGAAGCTTGGTATCAATAATATTCTCTTGGGGCTTGCTCACGTCAACAACAAAAGACGATTCATTTGAATGGGTCAAGAGCTGATTTATCTTGGGGCTTCACGAGTCACTCAAAGTTTGGCATCAAAGGCGTTCTAGAGGCTTTACAATCAGCAACCCCTTATCTCGGGATCAAAAGTCTTTTAAAGCCCCATAATCAACAAATCTCTTGGGGCTAGACATTAATCTTTGTTGGGCACAGCGGCGACAATGATAGAAATCAAGCAATAAGGCAATCCGGACTTCGATCGAACATGACTTGATCTTGGGTTGGCTTTACAAACACACAATGCTTAAAATGGTTCACCCACGAACTAAAAAAAAACTTTTTCTCACATGTGTACATATTCTTTTCCTTCTAATATTTTTCTTGTCTTTTTATTTTTCTTTTTCTTGTCTCTTTACTTGCGTAAAAGTATTTGCTCCTAGCTTCTTCCCCAGCATTCTCCATCATCCTTGAACTACGCTGGTCTGATTCCCTTCAAGGGATACGTAGGCAGCCTTTGGCACGACCAACCCATCATTCAGAATGTCATCTCACCAACATTCCATCGAAAGCAAGAGCAGTTCATCATCTTCATCAAAGCCACAACATCTCCATCCCGAATCAAGCGGCCATGGTAAGTGAAGGTATACTTTCCTCAAAAATCACACAGCACACAAAAGCAATTTCTCCATTCTCGAAAAATCTCTCTCAAGCAATTTCTGCTTCCCAAATCACATCACACCACAATCACAATTTTCTCTCAATTTCTATTTCACATCTCACACAAGCACATATATCTGTAAAAGCATACATACAACAGGTACAAGCATTCGACAAATGGATTCACAAACGGATTCAGCAATGGGTTCACAAACG
Source organism: Campanula takesimana (assembly GCA_026119855.1). Classification (NCBI taxonomy): domain Eukaryota; kingdom Viridiplantae; phylum Streptophyta; class Magnoliopsida; order Asterales; family Campanulaceae; genus Campanula; species Campanula takesimana. The sequence goes on from JAOWBW010001093.1 coordinate 67,701, forward strand.
GACTCAGCCATCGGATTCACAAACGGATTTGACCAATGGATTCACAAACGGATTCAGCAAAGGGTTCACAAACGGACTCAGCCATCGGATTCACAAATGGATTCGACCAATGGATTCACAAAAAGATTCAGCAAAGGGTTCACAAACGGACTCAGCCATCGTATTCACAAACGGATTCGACAAAATGGACTCACAAACGGGTTCAGCAAAGGGTTCACAAACGGACTCAGCCATCGGATTCACAAACGGATTCGTCAACAAGGGTTCACAAACGGACTCATTCAATGGATTCACTAACGGATTCATCAAGCGGATTCACTAACGGATTCGTCAATAAGGGTTCACCAACGGACTCATTCAATGGATTCACTAATCGATTCATCAAGTGGATTCACTAACAGATTCGTCAATAAGGGTTCACCAACAGACTCATTCAACGGATTCACTAACGGATTCATCAAGCGGATTCACTAACAGATTCGTCAATAAGGGTTCACCAATGGACTCATTCAATGGATTCACTAATGGATTCATCAAGCGGATTCACTAACGGATTCGTCAACAAGGGTTCACCAACGGACTCATCCAATGGATTCACTAATGGATTCATCAAGCGGATTCACTAACGTATTCGTCAACAAGGGTTCACCAATGGACTCATTCAATGGATTTACTAACAGATTCATCAAGCAGGTTCACTAACGGATTCATCAACAAGGGTTCACCAACGGACTAATTAAATGGATTCACTAACGGATTCATCAAGTGGATTCACTAACGGATTCGTCAAACAAGGGTTCACCAACGGACTCATTCAATGGATTTACTAACGGATTCATCAAGCGGATTCACTAATGGATTCAGCCGGCAGATTTACAAACGGATCATGCCACCTCATCTATCAACAAAAGCCGCTCACACAGGAAGCGCATCCCTATCTCTCGCAATTTCAAATTCCTTCTTTCATTAAGTCTTTGCTTTCTCTTCTTTCTTTTCCTTTGTCGATATACTCAGCGGTTGTCTTTCTTTCATCGACGTATTTTGCTTTGCAATCCACGTCGCAGAGGGGCTCTGTAGACACCCCTCCTTGGACCTCTCACCCCGATTGCATACATAGTATTTTTATTTAACTTATTTTTGTTAATTTCTCTTACTTCGGTTAAGTTCCTAACTGATTCCGTTAGTTTTGGACTAAACTGTATAATAGAATTAACTTTAGAGTCCTTTCTGTTATTCTGTCATTTTTACCTGCGGGCGCCTTCGACATTGCCAGTGAGCCCCGCGCGCGTCTCACCCCTAAAGTGGGACTCGCGCGCTTCCCAGATTGGTAGTAACGGATTGCACCATTTTCCCCTCCCTTTTCTTATTTACAACATCTCTTCTTGATACAAAAAAAAAAAACTCGTTTTACCTCCACATTCATCCCCCCTAAGTTTGTAACTCCCAAATCCCTTATTCTAGCCATTTCTTTAAAACTAAATATTTCTTTTATTTATTATTTGATTTTCTATTTATTATTTGATTTTCTTTATTTTCTTATTGGTTAGAAAATCTTCTTTCCCTCCTTTCTCTACCTATTTGAACCTCTCATTTCTACCTTAGAAAGGGACCTCAAATTCTTTCTACACTTTTACTATACACAAATTCTCCCAATAAGAGTTTTAACAACAAAACTCTACACAAATTTCTACACAACAATTTCTCTACAACAACTTCATCTCCAAGTCAAGATTTAAAGTTTTTATTTTCTAAAAGGTACTTTATCCTTTCCTCTTCTATTTTACATATCTTCTTAATATATGCAATCCCCATCAAATGGGACATGACCAACATGACTACTTCACATATTAAAGTTAGTTAAGGTTATCTCCCTACATTCCAACTCTACTTCAATTTACTATTCTTCTCTTAATGTAATCTTTAGCATAAATTAATCAATAAAACAAGTTTCTTTTTATTTCTCTTTTGTAATCCCCCTTTTCTTTACATTATAATTGTTAGCACTTTTTCTCATATTAAAAGAAGGACATTTAACATTAGAACACCAATAGTAGCAAGACCCGCGTAAGCGGGGCGGAGTGGGTGTTTAAGTACTTCCCACTCCGTCACCTAACCCCCGAACCCTTCTCTTCCCAAATCTTTGGTTTTGTAATAAATTTAGTCTATTTCTTTAGGTTTTTCTTATGTTCCCTTAATAACATAGGTGGCGACTCTACAAATTAAAACAAGTTAGCCATCTTAGGATAATTCACTTCTCTAGCCAAGTTGTGGGCTCTCCCGGGGTATCTACAATTAGTATTTTATTTCACTAGCAAAAGTCCACTTTGGACCCTAGTTAGATTGTTAAAGTCCACCTCGGACTAGTCTTTTAGTTTCAATAATAAAAGAGTCTTTATTTTTTTTCTCTCTAGACTTGAGACATAATCTTGCATACATAAATCAATTCCATGAAAATTATATTAATCTCAAATGACAATTGATTGCTATATCTTTATATGAAGAACTAATCGCGAATATACTCATTAATGAAGACTCATTAAAAGGTAAATGGACCCACAAACCATCATACATAACTAAACAAACAATTTGTCCAAAAATAACAAACGCTTTGATCAATCGAATCGTTTTCTTTTTTAAATATACACTCTCTATACCTACCATCATACACACTCACTGTGTACACCCCTTCTTTATATACTCTCTTTGTGTACACCCACTGTGTACACCCCTTCTTTATATACTCTCTTTGTGTACACCCACTGTGTACACCCCTTTTTTATATACTCTTTCTGTGTACACCCACTATGTACACCCTCTCTTTATATACTCCTCTTATACACTTCCTCCTTCCTATGTCCTTGAAGAACGCGACGACTGCAGAGCTGCTCACCATCAAAGAAGCGTACGCACAATCATAGAGGCTCTCCGTTCCCGTCACAACTACAACATGATGATGCACTGGGGTTGTCTGTCCTCCTCGAAGATGTCAACTAAATGCAAGGGGCTATTCAAACCCCCTCCGAGATCTACCTCCCAAAGATGAAAGCGAACTAGGGGCTCATCTTGCCCAACGTTTCATATGTATATATAGATTTCAAAGAGCTTTTGATTCTTACACACACTCACCCCGATTGATTAATCATATATATTGCATCATTAGGGATACACTAGTCTAAGTCTAGGATTTATTCTTCATAGAAAATATGTGTTGATTCAATACTTCATCTCTGTAATCTATACTCAAGTGAATCAATATAAACCTCTTTCAAAATCCAAGACTGACCATCTTGGTAAAGGACGTAGATCTTTTAACAGGTTGAACCTTTCCAAATCCTTGTGTCATTTACTTACTGCACTTTACACTTCTGCAAATTTACTTTTAAGTCTTGTTCATATTGTTCTTCATTGTTCATATTAATCTTGTTTGTCATTTAGTGTTTGATCTTTTCAGATACTCAAACTTATTGTGAATTGTGTTTGTATGTTCTCCATTTTCCTAAGCTACTAATCTAACTAACTTATCAATTTGCCAAACTTTCAAGACAACTTTCAATCTCTCAACCTCCCTTGACTTGACAAAAACGTGGGTCGACTGCATATAACTCACGGTCGACCACTCTTAAGTCACCTCATCACTTAGTGTTTTTATTGAAAACCAACTATACCTCATTTCTATTAAAAACATCCGATGTGAATATCACACTTGACCGCGTAGTTTTCATTGACTGCAAAATTCAAGTTGTAAGCATAAGGTTGAATTTTAAAAAATGGTTGAAATTTTAAGTAGGTTATTCACCTCCCCCCTAGCCTCCTTTTCATACCCTTGTTGTGTCTTTGGTACCAACACATACACTCACACAGATCTAGTATGGCTACTCTCCAATAACAATCTCCTATATATATTATCTCTCCCCTAAGAACACACAAATTACACGGTCATGGACGGGTTGTAGGATCACCCCCCATGGCTATCCTAGGCCCCCGGCTCCCTCCTAGACACTACTTTGTGCTCTCTCTTTTGAGATCCTAACTTTCTCCTACACAAAGTAAGTACACAATATTATGGTGGTTGTCACAATATATTTATAGGGATACAAAACCTAATCCTGATCAAAACCTAATTACCCGGAGTCCCTGATATAGGAGTATAATTGGTTTACCAAAAGGAAACCAATTCATGTTAGAAACTAATTCCTTTACCCAATACCTTTCCATGCCAACTCCTATTGTCCGGCCTAACTCCAGCCTTTTTCGGCTTTCAGGCGCCCGTCTGCACCATACCAGGCGTCCGCCTGTAGTCTTCAGAGAACGTGAAGAATTTTGCCTTAGGTAAGCGCCCGCCTACACCATACCAGTCGCCCGCCTGCTCCTACGACTCTTTCTTGGTTTTGACCCTCTCTTTGGTTTTGACTTAATTCCCAAAAATATCCTATCTGGAGACATAAACCACCATTATGACATACTCATATCGTACTCCCACCAGAGAATGATCCACCAAATATTTTACCACCATGTTAAGCCTCCACGCTCCTCCACCATGAGCCTCCACGCCCAAATAATAAGGCGAGTTAAAACCAAGCGACGCTTCAACCTCTCTGTGTTAGATCCTTCTTGCCTCCCCAAATCAAATTCTACCTTGATTTTTTTGCAAGACTAACTTCGTCTTCTCCTTCCTAGATCCACTCCCCTTGCAATGCTCCCCATGAAACTTGGACATACCTTGCTTCTTGCATTGTTCTCTAGTGTCTTTTCTTGCTCTCTATTAGGGCCACTTGACTCCCACCACGCTACAACTTTTGAGTCACTTTCCCCCCTAACATGTCATTCATTGATGTCTCTCCATTTTTACATCAATAGGCCGGTCTTTACGCCTCTTGCTTGTCAGTAGAGTACAACATCCTCCTACCCCCCCCATCTGTCGTTTGCGATAAGTCCTCCACTTCCCACATGGTCTAACCGGCATATACCACTCACCCTTGCATCGACGGTTGCTTACGCAAGTGCCTGATGCATCTTTTCCTCTTCTTTCATATTTTTCTCCATCGCCTAAATTTTCACAAAACAAATTTCTCCCCTTGCGATCTTTCTCCAACCACCTTGACTTCCCCATAAACCCTAGAACACCTCCGATCTATGTAGATCTTTGTATTTCCAAATCCCACCTCGAATCTCTGTAGATCTCATAAGAAACAAATGAACTATTCAGATTATCTGATCTTCTGCATAATTATGACCTATTTGGCACACTCTTGTATTAACCAAAAAACCCTAGCAGGTCTCAAATTAATCATGCACATCTTCCACACGAAGCATCTGCACTGCATGAAATTTTCACGTGCGTTGCAAAATGTCTGCCCGTGCAATGCATGAATTCTGCACGTGCACTGCACATTCGTGCAATGCATAGAAAATCTGTTGTTTCTTTTGTTCACCTTGGATCTCCCGAATCTCAAACCAAAGCTCTGATACCAGTTGTTGGGTGATTGGGGGGATCTCCGCATCCACTAACCCATACAAGCAGTCATCAACATGGAGAAAATAATCAACATATGATAATATAATATGAAAGAACATAAACACCATGATTTGTTCACCCGGTTCACCACCCCGATGGCTACATCCGGAGGCACCAAGCCAGGATATCACTATAACAATAATATGTTGATTGTTATAACTTAGTACATACACTCACACAGATCTAGTACGACTACTCTCCAATAACAATCTCACCACATGTATTATCTCTCCCCCAAGAACACACAAATTACATGGTCATGACCGGGTTGTAGGATCGCCTCCATGGCTCTCCTAGGCCCCCGGCCCCCTCCTAGACTCTATTTTGTGCTCTCTCTTTTGATATCCTAAATTTCTCCTACACAAAGTAAGTACACAATATTATGGTGGTTGTCACAATATATTTATAGGGATACAAAACCTAATTACCCGGAGTCACTGAGACGGAAGGAGTATAATTGGTTTACCAAAAGGAAACCAAATCATGTTGAAAACTAATTCCTTCACCCAATTGTTAGTACCCGATCTGAAAATAAATTTATTAGGGCTTTCCCAAATATACAAGGACTTTATAAGAATTAGAAACCTTGTAAAGACTTGTCCCGGATTCCCAAAATATAGCTCAATATTCTAGAATGTACCAAAAATGGCCAAAATAGGGTTTCCTTATCTCAGATAAAACCCTAGCTTGAAAATCACGTTAAAGCCAGGAATCCTTGCCACGCGGCTAACTTCGACCATGGCCAGGCGGCCATGTTTTCCCCAGAGAATCTCAGCCGTCAGATCTTTCCATCAGTTTACTATATAAGGCCTCCCTTGCCTCATAATCAAGGATCCGAATTTTAATCAATCATCCGAATTTTGATCAAGTTTAGGCTCCCTCAGTGACGAAAATACTCTCTAATCAAGGCATTCAAGCATCCAAGAACATCATCAAAGTTCCCAAGAAGATCCAAGGTTATTTCTTGCCAACATAGGCAAGTTTTCTAACTTTTTCTTCATGTTCTTGCCATGTTCTTAGTGTAGATCCATAATATTCATGTTCTTAGCATGTTTATTCATATGTTCTTCATATTATTCATATGTTCATAATTTGTTCTTCGCATGTTCTTCATGTTCTTAGATTAAAACCTTATTTATGCTAGATTTAGGGTTGCGATCTTCATGTTAACAAGTTATTTCATAGCCGATGATGATCTAGGGTTCATAAACCCGAACATGATCTAGGAACTATTTCTAAACCCTAATCATTAGTTAATTCCCCCATCATTATGCATGATCCCGATTCTCCTGCCTATTCTAAACTCTTTTCGAACTACGCTGACTTGAGCTTCTCACATTGATAGGAATGTAGGCAATCATCGGATTCGGTCTCAAACACATTACACACAACACACACCGCATCATGATAGAAAGACCTATCATTCGGGTGATAGGAGTGATAACGCTTAATATTCTTCTCTTGTCGTAATTTAACCCCCGAACCCATTAAACATGCTTTTTCTCAATGTTTTGGCTATAATTAAAACGGTGTGGCGACTCTCATATTGTTAATGTTGCTATGAATATCTCAATTTTAAACACACGTATTCACACCAATACACCTTTCCACGCCAACTCCTATTGACCGGCCCAACTCCAGGCTTTTCCAGCATTCAGGCACCAGCCTGCCCTATACCTGGTGCCCGCCTGTAGTCTTCAGAGAACGTGCAGAATTTTTCCTTAGGTAAGAGCCCGCCTGCTCCTGCGACTCTTTCTTGGTTTTGACCCTCTCCTTGGTTTTGACTCCATTCCCAACACAAAGGCAGCGGCAATGGGGGTTTTTCTACCGTCATTTTCCGCCATTTCTAGGTTACAGGAAGGGGAAGAGGGAAGATTGTATAATATTCAAGTTTTTGTTTTATCCTCCCCTCATTTTTAAGATATGTCGTTTAACACCTTTAAAAGTTATTGTCTTCAAATTAATCAACTTGTTGATTACGTGCGTTGCACATGGAGAGTTTACAATTTTTTTAGCTGAAACCATCAAAAAGCCCTTAATTGGTTAACAATTTTCTTTTCAATCCCTAGTGTGGCAAAAAAGAAATAATTAAGGTTCGATTAGGTCCTCATTATTTCAGGCCCTATATTGTTATTAACCCATAATAATAATAATAATAAGTTACATTTCGAGTAATTAAATTTATTAATAGAACATTTAGAAATGAAATGTGTGGCCTTATTAGTATGAGACAGAGGGAGTGCTTTTTTTTTTTCTATTCCACTTGTTATTTTATTAATAGAAATGCGGCACTTGTTTTGAAACCAACTTTAAAAAAAGTGCGACACTTGTTTTGAAACCAACTTAAAAAAAAGTGTGACACTTGTAATGAAAAAGAATAAGTATAATAAATTTTTGACTATTAATATATACAAAAAAAAAAATGTGACATTCAAACATGGAAAAGTATGAACTAGTAACCGTGTAGAATTATTGTTAAAGAAGTGATGATTGTGGAACTGTCAACTATATAACTGTGAATGATAGAGACAATAAAACAACTAAAGAAATGAGTGTTGAAGGGAGGCACGTCCTCAAAACTCAGTTAACAACAACACGGGAATTAGCTGTTGCCTTCGACCTTTTAGTTACAAACCCATCTCTATCTCTCTCTATATCTCTCTATATATATATACACACACACACATATATATATATATATATATATATATACATATATATACCTATATATATAACTACTCCATAAACATATAACTAAATTATTTTATATATACGCAAGATAAGATAAAAAGAGTCAAAATTGTTGGAAGAAAAAAAGAAAGTTGTGATTGATCGTATATTATCATCATGTCCATGCCACAAAGGAGCTTGCTCAAGGTCATCGTCCTCGGAGATAGCGGGTACGTTTCCTTCTACTCCGTCCCAAAATAAAAGTCCCACTCCATCTCTATCTTCTCTGTTCTCAACTTCTCATTACACTGTTTTGGAAACAAAAAGAAATTATTTTATAATCAATTAATACATAGGGTTTTATTATTATTTTTTTAGTTTAATACATTTCACTTTTATGTTCTTTCTATTTCCAGGGTGGGAAAGACTTCGTTGATGAATCAGTATCCATCAGAGCTACTATAGTAAATACCATAGTAATATCATAAAAAAAATTCTCATCATTTTTCTTTGCATTTCCTTGAACCCTTTTTGAGGGGGGGGGGGGGGGGGGGGGGGGGGGGGGTTGGGGAGTTTAGGGTATAATTTAAATTGAATGCTCATTTTTTCTTAATCCAGAACCAAATTCATTTTGAGACGGAGCAATGGTCTATAAGTATATGTTAGTATTACTTGTGATTCTTTTGTTTTTTTCGTCAACTGGATGGAGGTATCGAGCCCTAGACCTTCCTGATAGAAGGCAAGAGTGTACGTCGTGTGAGCTAAGGCTCATTAACAGCAGTACGTGTGATTCTAGTATAATGATCCACTGGCGATCTACATTAATTGGACCAAATAGGGGCAATTTTGAATATATATTTTTTCCTTTGTATTAGTGCATATATTTTTAAAATTTAGAGATTTTGTGCAATTTATTAAAACGTGCTCATGTTTTCGTGAAGATATATAAAAATGCAATAAATTTAACTCTACTGACTTTTAGTTGATGAAAATATTTTTGCCCCCTTCAAATATGGCTCCGCCACTGTTACAATCTATGTTAGCATTAACTGCGATTCTAGATATGTATACAAGAGATTCAGTCAACAATACAAAGCAACTATAGGTGCGGATTTTGTCACGAAAGAACTGCAGATCGACGACAAATTATTGACATTACAAGTGAGAAACTATCTCTCAAGACAATATAGAACTGTTTTTTCCAATAATTAGCTAATTAATTTCATTTTGATTGTATATATATAGCTAAGTAACAAATATAAATTGGTTGAATTAATAATCATGCAGATATGGGATACAGCAGGGCAAGAGAGGTTTCACAGCCTTGGGGTTGCATTTTATAGAGGGGCAGATTGCTGTGTTCTTGTGTATGATGTTAATATTCAGAAAACCTTCGAAACCCTCCAAACTTGGCACCAAGAGTTTCTCAAGCAGGTAATCTTAGATATTGATTTTGTTACTCAACTTTTCTTGAATAAATGTCGTTTTATATTTTTACGCAGGTACGAAGCAACTTTGGGCAATAAATTTAAGTTGATTTAATTATCCTAATAAAATTATAAAACTTGTTATTAATACTTTATTATAAATACTATCAATAATTTTTTCAGAACAAATGTCGCATTATTTTTAAATTTTCATTTGTGAAAATCTTGTAAAAAACGTGTTTTACCTTGAGAGATTGGAAAAACGTGTTTTTTTAAAAGAGGCAATGGCATTTCTGTAAATACTTGGCAAACGTATATCTGCATCGTAAATGCCAGAGCTTATGTTACAAAGTGTCGGTGATTCGGCGGACACTTTTTAACATTACCACTGACACATATAAAAAGTACTGGTGCCAATGCATATATATGCCAATAAAAATGTCTGACACATTCTAACAATAGCACTAGCAATTATTAAAAATGTCAGTTTCTATGTTTTTAAACGCCAGCAAGAATCACTGGCACTTTGTAACATTAACATGGACATTTACGATGTAGATATACACTTGTCAGTTATTTATAAAAATGTCACCGCTTGTTTTAAAACAAGCGTCAGTTTACTTACAAAATTGACACCACCTGTTTCAATACACGTTTTTTCAATCTTTAAGGAAAAACACGTTTTCATAAAACCTACTATTTTTTCATTAAAATAATTAAATTTAACTATATCTATCTATAGTTAAAAGTTAAGGTTTAATCATTTATTTTGCTTATATGTTTGTTGTAGGCAGATCCAAGTGAACCAGAGACATTTCCTTTTGTGCTAGTTGGGAATAAGGTGGATACCGATGGCGGCCATAGCCGTGTTGTAAGTATACTTCACCATCGTATCTCTATTGTTATACAATAAAATAAAAAGGCCTTAAAATTAAATGTTGTCAACTTGTCTTCCAAATTTGCCCCTATCCATTTTGAAAGATAATTATTTCATTCAAATCAAGTAAAAAATCATATTGTATTTATACCTAACAACAAATTTTTCTCCACCGTACAAAAATAACTATTGAATGTTAAGGTAAACAATCAAACTAGTAGAAAAAACTAAAATATACTCCCTCCGTCCCAAAATCCCAAAATGATCTTCGTGTTTGACTATTCAAACTTTTTAAGGATATGAGCACTTGCTTCAGTAGCCATGTTTTATTTATGCACTTTTAAGCTTAAATTTTAGAAATAGGAAGAACTTTCTGGGACAATGAGAATTAACAAATGAGAAGATCATTTTGGGACGGAGGGAGTAAATGTGTTGCTCTTTCGGTCCCATAATAAATGGGTAATCGATTTCATTGATGTGGCTTTAACTGGATTATGTCAAACTCATGATATAACGACATTCTTTTGAATCAAGAAAGGGGTCAAACTGAAGTTCTTGTTTTAAGGTGATAAAAATGATATACCTCCAAACTTAGAGGGGTCAAATGACTCATCATCACAATGTTGTTTCTTTGACTTGTCAACTTTTTTTTTAAACAAAAAAATATGCTTCATTAATTTGTATATGATAAAATTACACTAAAATTGGTTTTTATCTAAATAATTCATATTCCCTTTGTCTCAGAAAAATTGTCTCATTTTGACTTTTTAAGATTAACACAAGTAAACTTTGACCAAGCATTAATGTCAATATAATCATTCCGATAAATTCTAAAATGTTGTTATTGATAAACATTAAACGATAATAGATACTCTATCGTGTGAAGGTTTCTGAGAAGACTGCTAGAGATTGGTGTGCTTCAAAGGGGAATATACCTTATTTTGAGACATCTGCAAAGGAGAATCATAATGTGGATGATGCTTTTTTATGCGTTGCCAAAACTGCCCTTGCATGCGAGCATCAGCATGAGCAGGACATGTAAGTTATACCTCATCCCTATACTTGCACTACTTCAATATTTATTTTCTTATGTTCCCAAAAGACAGTTAAATTCTCAACATGAACAAATAAATAAATACATTATTCTCTTTTTCCCTAAATAAATATTTTAAAAAAACATTTTGAAAATGTAAAATGTAGTGTCAAAGATTATAAAAGATTTATTACCCACTTACTAGTGGTTTGGCAAGTATATAACAAATGTGTGGGGGAGAAATTTGTAAAAGTTCACTCAGTGACAAGTAGGAGAGAAAAGTTGTTAGAGACAATTATCACACATCGAGAATTAACTGTCCAAGCATTGACTATATGAAGATCCTGAACTGCTGCAAGTGGATCCTTTACCGCGACCTAGCTGGGGACGACTGCCACCACGGGAAGTAGACCTGTTGTTGTCCCCCCACCATTCTGGATAGCCAACTAGTTCAAAACAAGAAGTAATATCGTGACCACTTTTCTGACAGTGAGTACATGTAAGGTGAGATCTGTCAGGTTTGTCACGACCACGAGAACCACCAGTTTTAAGGGAAAAACCGACCACATCCAGAGGGTCATCAAGGATAGGTTTAGCAAGACGAACTCGTTCAGCCTGGGCCACTAACTGATAAGCCTGATCTAGAGTGGGTAAGGGATCCTGAGACAGGAGATTGGTACGAAGAGAGGCATAGTACTCTGAATTTAAACCCATGAGAAATTCATGAATTTTGCCGGTAGCTCTTTGTGCTGCGTGTCGTTGTCCGGCCGTGCAGTTGTCGCAGCAAGAGCATTCAATTAGTGGTTCATGATTGTCAAGTGCTTCCCATAGACCAGTTAACTTACCAAAATATGTGGCTACAGGCATGGTTTTTGTTTGCTCACAACGAGCAATCGACGTCTTTAGTTGTTGAATACGAGGGTCGTCCACCAAAGCATACCGAGATTTAAGAGAATCCCACAGACGTTTAGCTTCTTTATATTTGGAGAGAGTGATTTTAACTTCGGGATCGATAGTATTCATGATCCTGAAACCAACATGGCATGGATAGTATGCCAGTCTGATTCGGTGCAAGGGGAACGGCGCGTGGGATGGAACTATCCAAAAAAACAAATTTGCATCGAGCTTCGAGGCAGTCTGTATATCACCAGCCCAATCGTCATAAATGTCACCACGGAAGCGAGTAGGGGTAATGAAATCACCGGGACGATCTTGAGGACCATGGTAGAAAGGAGAGTTGTCTTCGATTTTTGGAGTAGGAGGCGGTGGTGTAGCTCCATCGACGCCTGCAGTATCACCGGCCATTATTTAGGGCTTGTGCATGGTCAAGCCTGATACCATGTAGGAACTTAATTTAGGGTTGAAATCATCTTGTGTTATTTTTCTCACCTCCGGAGGATATATATTGTGTACAAGAGTTCGAGTAAAAAGGAATGACTTGGAGAGTAAGGAAAAACAATCCTACTCAAAATAAAACTCTAACCTAAAATAAATCTTCTATCAATATAGCGAACAACTCGGCATATCCCATAAGATGCGCCCGTCATCACAGCTACTCCTCCCATTGCCAATTGGTTTTGGGACGGAACCTCAGACTTCATCAAAAGTGAGGTAGGAAGAGTAAGTAGATTGTTGTTGTTAGTAGGCCAACGGAGTAGAATAAAAAAGAACTCCCTCCGTCCTATAGATATGTGGACAAATTTCATTTTTAGGCGTCTCAGTGAGTGATAAGTTACATTTTCCTAAAATGATAAAGAAACTTTACTATTCCTCACACTCATTCTCTCTCCTACTCTATTTTCATACTCACAATATCAATCAATTTACTATTCTCTACCCACTTTCTCTCTCCTACTTCACTTTTTACACTCACAACAACTACCTAATATTACTTTTCTCTTAATTCTCGTGCAGAACTCATTTTGTCCATGTAGTTATGAAACGGAGGGAGTATTTTGAAATTTTCGCTTTTAGGTTGGTAACTTTGTTATGAGACACTCGATAAAGAAATAATCTTTTATTATAGGACGGATGTGGAGAATTGGGTGTGATGGAATTACTCCCCACTTGTAAGGTAATAAAATCTGGAAAAAAAAAATGAAATTATAATAACTCTTTGGGAAATAATAAAATTATAAAAAATGGCTACAAAATGTGGTCTACAATACAAAATGACATGTCATAATTGTGTTGGTGTTTTAAATTGGAATGTGTCGGGTCCACTATCGATGTAGCCAATGAAATATCGTCACCATATCTTGTATCCTTCATTTTGTAAACTTCTTTTGTAAGCCTAGCATTGCCCTAACTCTTTTTGTTTCGAGTAGGTCTTGTGAAAAACGTTTTTACCTTAAGGAAAAACGTGTTTTCAAAGACGCTGGCCCTTATTCTTAGAAACAAGTTGTGGCACTTTCGTAAATACTAGCAAGCATCGTAAATGCATAGTGTTAATATTACAAAAAGCCATTGATTTCAAACTGGCGTTTATAAACATGAAACTGACATTTTTTTTAAGTGCCAGTGGTAGTGTTTAAAAGTGCAAGCCATTACACTGGCACTTTTAAACACTGATACTGGCACTTATAAAAAGTGCCAGTAGTAGTGTCAATAAGTGTCAGTGTACATGTGCTGGCGCTTTATTACATTACCACTGGTACTTACGATCAGCGCTTAAAAACTTCCCGTTAATTACAAAAATGTCACCGTGCCATTTTAAAAACACGTAGTACGCGAACTTTAGGGAAAAACACGTTTTTTCCGAGTTTCGATTCAATGGGTACTCTTTGAGTTGTGTAGCCAAATTGTTTTCTTTTTCTTTTTAATTAATAGTCAATTAATCATCATTATGATAATAAAAGTTCGTATATGGTTGTGCAGCTACGTCGAGAGCAGCTACCTCCAGAGAATACCAACATCAATATCAGAAACTGATCAGCAGAGTGGTGGTTGTGCATGCTAATTGAAATATATAAAGCCATTCATCTCATTATGTAAAATACAATATCTATTGGGCCACTCTTTGTTTCCATATTATAGAATTTATTTATTTTTCATGTCTAGTCTCATTGTCTCATTATCTATCTATTTTATAAATATTGTATTCAAATTATAAAATTTGAAAAATAAAATTTTAAGTTGTAAATCAAAGATATATTTCATTTATTATCTACATATACTCTGATACCAGAAAAACGCAGCGGAAAAGAAGAGCAAAGAAAACGGATAGGAATGGATAGGTATGATCACCACTTCAAGGAATCCACCATGAAGATACAGGGCATAAACACTCACCACTCGACGGAATCCACCGAAGAGATACAGAATGAATTATTGTTCACGGCTCAATGGAATCTGTTGGGTATGCTTATCTATTAAATTGTTAGAATTGATTGATACCATCACCTATCATTATTTTATGGACTTTAGGACCATATGTAAGAAGTTCAACAACTTCAATTTTTAGCTAAGTCCACTTTGTAGTATAGGCTTAGAATACAGGGCTTGGGCCGAAAAAGAACTGAAGATTTCTTAAGCAGGACTTTGGATACTGCGCAGAGCATCTCTGCGAAGGCAATGTCTGCGCATGACTTACATGCGCAGCACTCAGCCTTGCTCAGCTTTCAACATTCTCATATTCTAAACTTGGAAAGCGTGAAGATGATGTACGCTTTTAAAGCCCAAGTGCTGAGGTGTGCAGAAATGACAAAACAAGCACACTCAGCAAATCCAACGAAGGAGATGCGCTTAGATTTAAGATTTCAAATGAAGACAGATGTCACCTTTCTTGAAGAACATTTGAATTTTATCTTCATGCTCTGTCTCCAACGGCTACAAAGGACACCTGCGCACCAATCATATTGTGCCAGCTCATTGTCCTTGCTTAAAGCTCCAACGGCTAGTTGTAAGCTCTCAGCTATAAATAGCCTGATCTTCTTCATTTCCAAGTTGCTTGAGTTTTTGCTTTGTAAGAGAGAAACTTTGAAGTTCTGAAGATTGCTGCTTAAATCTCAGATTCACAAGAACAACCTTCAAACCTTCAAACTCCTACTCAGATCCTAAGCCTTGTAACACCAGAATTCTTTGTGCTCTTCATCTCTTAGATTCATAGAGCCCAAAATTTCTGACACACACACACCTCTTGAAGCTTTGGTCATATCAGTGTTCTAAATATCGGTTTAGGCAGCCGCCTAGTCGCTGGGCGGTGTCATAGCGCCGCGCATAACACCAAATCGCCCACCTTAGGTGTTGAAGCCAATAGGCGGTGACTAGGCGCTCTAGGCGCTTCCTAGGCGGGCCTAAGGCTAAGCAACATGCGCCTGATGGCTGAGTGCCTATTCCAACGGTAGCCCCTTAAAAATTTAAACTACTCACTGCCTTAGCACTTTAATCCTTAGCCGATGTGGGATGACATGCATGCCAAGAAAAAATGCCAAAAGGCTGGGTGCCACACTAACAGCTAGGGCTCCTTAAAATTTAAACTACTTCTTTGCCTTTGCAATGTAATTCTTAGTCCATGTGAGATATCTTCCATGTCTACTTACCCCTCTTTTTATACTAAATTATTGCCTTGACACTACATTTCAAAGTCAATGTGGGATAAACATCCCTCCTACTACTCTTCTAGTTTCTCACAAATACAAAAGAGCTTAACTTGTTCTTTTTTTTTTTTATAAAATCAGAAAAACAACAAACATGATGGCTATAAATAACACTGGTATGAATTCAGCAAGCTTGGCAGAATGGCACATAAGCTATAGGTGATTGTACCATTCAGTTCACCAAAAACAATTTAACATCTAAAGAGCAAAATAATCATGAACTAACACTGGACATGGACACAGAAGCATATTCGCAAGGCATTGTATACTGAAGTATGCCAAGGATCAATCTAACATTAGTTATAAATTTTAATTAAATTATTATTATTAATTTTTGGTAAATAACAAAAATAAATAGCACTATTTTTCATATAAAAATATATAGTTATATAAAAATTTATCAAAAATATATAAAAATGTATTAATTTCTCGGCCCTGCCTAGTCCCCGCCTAGTCCCCTAGGCGCTAGGCCCGGCATTGCTGCCTAGAGGGCGCCTAGCGCTTTTTAGAACACTGGGTCATATAGATCATACTTCTTGAGAAACACCGGTTTAGTCTAGGATTTTCTCTTCAAAGCATAGATTTAGATTTGAGTTTTGATTCTTTGTAATCTTGTAAAAGCTCCTCAATCTAATATAAATCTCATAGTTAGAAAATCCAAGACTAACCACCTTGGTAGAGGACATATATCTTTTATAGATCGAACCACTCCAAATAGCTTGTTCATTGTTCTTGCAATTTATTTCCTGCTTATTTTATTTCTAAAATATTGTTTTGTGTGATCTTATCAGATTGCTCTTCATTGCTACTATGTTTGTTATTGCTTACTGCCTTAGATAATTTCTATCCAAATCTTTAAGCCAAATTTAGTGCGTGCGTAATTAGTCTCTGCGCAGTATACCCTGCGCAGTAGCTGCTTTAATTTCTGTTGTGCATTTCACACTCTCTCTGCGCGCTATACATAGCTTATTTGATAACTGTGCGCATAAGCCATTGATTTGCAAAAGGGTACGAAAATAATTTTAAAACAGCTATTCACCCCCCTCTAGCTATTTTTCATACCCTTGTTGCCCCTTTGGGACCAAAAAGTGGTATCAGAGCAAACACCTCCATAAAATGAGTTTTGTTTTTCAAGCTTAACAGCTTGAGTGTCGATTTAAAATGGCTTCAAAATATATGGCAATGGCTAACTATATACATGTTCCCTGTGCTTGACGAAGATCACTTCGAAATCTGGAAGCACTGCATGCTGACTCACTTTTCTTCAATAGACAAGATACTTCATGACATCGTTCTTAAAGGAACTTATGTCCTCATTAAGACAAATCCTGATGCTGCAACTAACTAGGAAACTCCTACAATCAAGAAGCCCAAGGATGAATGGACAGATGAAGAAAAAAATGGGTTGGCTAAGATGGTAGAGCAAGGAACATAATGTTGGTGTTGGTGCCCTAGGCACGTTTAATAAACGTTGTAATTGTTATCACTTATTTCATATTAATAAAAAGATGTTTTGATTATTATTATTGTTCATGTTTACTTATAATAATCCCCGTCCTGCAACTAACTAGGAAACTCCTACAATCAAGAAACCCAAGGATGAATGGACAGATGAAGAAAAAATGGGTTGGCTAAGATGGTAGAGCAAGGAACATAATGTTGGTGTTGGTGCCCTAGGCACGTTTAATAAACGTTGTAATTGTTATCACTTATTTCATGTTAATAAAAAGATGTTTTGATTATTATTATTGTTCATGTTTACTTATAATAATCCCCGTCCCTATTACTTGTTTGGTATTAGTATAAAGGCTAAATGATCATGGGATGATCATGTTAGATTTATGGGTACTTGTTTAGTACTGGATATGACCCACTCTATGACATTTATGTCATGGTCAATGTCATACATACATCTCATATTAGTTGTGTCATTTGAATCCTTAGACATGAAGCTATTATGGTCTTCCACTTGATGAACATTATGTTTGACATATTCAAACGCTACCTTTAACCTGGTAGTTATAAAGGGTATGATTGGCATAATTGGATTCATGTAGGAAAGAATAATAAGCTAAATGGATTTGTCCCTCTACGGAGAGATGTCAAGCTTGGGCCTCTCCTAGGAATGATGTTGATGAAAATGTTCGGCCGGACTCAAATGAATTGATTGGATCAATGTCGTTTGGATTATCAACATATTCGGAATCGAGAAAGTATTGAACAAAGACAAGTTGACTCGTTGACCATGACTTGTGTTCAATGACATCGTGGACAAAAGGATTGTGACATATTCTAAAGGAATGCGAACTTGTATCTAGTTATACTATTTGGGTAGGTATGACGGTTTGCTAGAACCTAATCATATCTTATGGTTTCATGTTTGAACCCATTGCCAACTTAGTATAATCCTAGAGGGTCACACACAATAGAACGAATCCAAAAAGGGACTATATTGGAATATTGGATCGAAGGACCATTAAGGGAATTAAAGAATTAGAAGAAGAAAACTGGAAACAGAGGAGGTCCGGGCGGACCAGTGGAAGGACCCGGGCGGACCTGGCATGGTCCGGTCGGACCACTTGCCATACCCGGCCGGACCAGTCGGTTTCGGGAGGAAACTTCCTTAATCCGTTTTCTTGCGGGTTTAGACATAAGTTACCTATTTGGAATAGGTCTAACTTGTATATAAACAGCCCAAAAATTCGTCCCTAATCAGTCTATGTGTTTTTGCAAGCCTCCAAAAGAGTTTTTGAGGGAATTATTTTGTTTTAAGAGATCATTGATTGAAGAACAAAATTATACACAAATTATATTCCATATAGTTCATATTAATTGTGAAAACGTGTTTCACAATTTTGGTCTAGCAACCAAGATCAAGAAGCTCTTTGATATTCGTTCGTGGTGTGGATACCACTAGAGGGTGAAACTTATCATCTTCAAAGTTCGTGTTCAAGCTTTGTGTTCGTGATCAAGTTTCTAAATCTCCACCAAGATCAAAGGCTAGAAATCAAAGTCATCAAGGGTTAGTATTCTAGTATTCATATTGTATGTATTTGATATAATCATATGAACGGATCTATGGCTTTGGGTTTCTATTAAAATTTTAAATGCTATTTTCCACTGCGCATGTTACTCCGAAACCCAACAGTGGTATCAGAACCCCGTTCATGTTGATTATTTCAATACTAGATCATGTTGTATGTATATAAATTTCTCGTTTATGTGCCTAGCATGATATGAATACTGGATTATGATGTTTACGTGTTATATAATTTTATGTGGTTTATTATTTTATAAACTTTAATCGCACTATTCAATCGTAATAAAAATTATGTTGGATTTAAAATTGTTTGGGTTATCAATTTCTGATTGGATCAAAGTTTTGATAATCGGGGAAAAACAATTTTGAAACAAATTTTCGAACTTTAAAAAAAAAATCTGGCGAAGGTCCGACCGGACCAAAGGAAGGACCCGGCCGGACCATCTGGTCTGGGTCGGGGTTCTGGCTTTTGGTTTTGGTCAGATTCAGAATCTGAATTTTTCGAAGGGGTCCGACCGGACCAGTGACAAGACCCAGCCGGACCTACTGGTCTGGAGCGGGTTTTGGGCAGTTGGTTTGGGTGCGGATTTTGGGGTTTGAATTTTCTATTTGTTTTGATCTTGTGATTCTGAGATTGGATCAGAGTTTGGATGGCTAATCTACGTTCATCGAGATTGTGTTTCCCAAACTTGATCGCATTCAAAGTTTCAAAGATAAAACGAAGTTAGAATTATGAAGAGTTCATAATTGCTAAAATTGAGAAACAAAGTTCTTGATTCAAAGATTGGAGATCCATGTGGAATTGTGGATGCAATTAGCCTACGTTCATCGAGACCATCTATTGCTTAGTTTCGGCCACATGGACTACTTTATTGGTTTCTTGAATTAGTGCGTAATTGTAGATGCCTTATGGCTTAGTTTCGGCCGCACTTCTTGTTGTCTTGATTTGGAGATAATAACCAAAGTTGAAATAGTTTCATCCTCATAATTATAGAGAAACTAATGACACATAAATATTATGCTTAAATTAATGATTATTAATTTAGTGACTAAACTTGATGCATAACATGTTTATATTATGTGCTCATAAATGTGTTGTATGCTATATGCATTGAACCTTCATAAATGTTTTAAGTCTTTTTTGCCATGCCATGATTAAAACACTTGTAAGTACATGGGTGAAATTCATGTGGGCTCGCCTCCGCGAGGTGCATTAATTTTATTCATATATGACCAAGATGAGGTTCATTAATTTAATGTGGGTTCGCCTCCGCGAGGTGCATTAAATTGAATGATTCCTATACGTTTAAAATGGTTGGACTTAATTAGGCGTCAAGAATGATGAAAATGTCTATTATATAAATAAGAAATCTAAACCTAATGATGTAAATCATACTTATTTGTGGCATTGCCGTCTTGGTCATATTAATGAGAAGCGTATCTCAAAACTCCATGGGGACGGACTTTTAGGTTCATATGAACATGAGTCATTTGATAGTTGTGAGTCGTGTCTGCTTGGAAAAATGACTAAGACACCTTTTACCAAGCTAGGTGAAAGGGCAAGTGACTTGTTGGGGTTGATACATTCCGATGTATGCAGACCATTAAGTATCAATGCTAGGGGAGGATTTCGATACTTCATAACATTCACCGATAATTATAGTAGATTTGGGTATGTTTACCTACTGAAACATAAAAGTGAAGCGTTTGAAATATTTAGAATATTTCAAAATGAAGTAGAAAAACAACTTGGCAAAAGTATTAAAGCACTTCGATCAGATCGAGGTGGAGAATACTTGAATCATGAATTTGATGATCATCTAAAGAATTGTGGAATAATTTCACAATTGACTCCACCCGGAACACCACAATGGAATGGTGTGTCTGAGAGGAGGAATCGGACTTTGTTAGACATGGTTCGATCAATGATGAGTCAAGTTGATCTTCCTTTATCCTTTTGGGGTTATGCTCTAGAAACCGCCGCTTTCACACTAAATCGTGTTCCAACTAAATTGGTTCAAAAGACTCCATATGAAATATGGAATGGAAAGAAACCTATTTTGTCTTTTTTAAAGATTTGGGGTTGCGAAGTATTTGTCAAAAGACTTATCTCCGAAAAGCTTGAACACAAATCCGATAAATGTATTTTCGTGGGATATCCTAAGGAAACTAGAGGATATTACTTTTACAACCGAGAGGACAACAAGGTGTTTGTTGCCCGAACTGGTATTTTTTAGAGAAAGAGTTTCTCTCCAAAGAAATCAGTGGGAGTAAAATGAATCTTGATAAAATTCGAGACCCATAAAATAACATTGAACCAATAATGGAACAAGAACGAGAACCACAAGGAATTGTGGAACCTGTTCAAAATACACAAATAACTCGCAGATCTGGTAGGTTACGTTCCGAGCCCGAGAGATATGGTTTTCTCGTAACGGATAGTAATGAGGTGGAGATCATTGATAATGATGAACCAACCACCTACTAAGAGGCGATGTCTTCTCCTGATTCGAAGAAATGGCTTGGAGCCATGGAATCCGAATTGCAATCCATGCAAGATAATCAAGTTTGGAACTTGATTGATGCGCCCGAAGGTGTAAAAACCATAGGATGCAAATGGGTCTTCAAGAAGAAGACTGAAATGGATGGGAAGGTGCATACTTACAAAGCTAGACTTGTAGCGAAAGGTTATAGGCAAGTTCATGGTATTGACTATGATGAAACCTTTTCACCCGTAGCAATGATCAAGTCTATAAGAATTTTGCTTGCCATTGCCGCATATCATGACTATGAAATATGGCAAATGGATGTCAAAACCGCTTTCATAAATGGAAAGCTACAAGAGGATGTGTATATGACACAACCAAAAAGTTTTGAACAAGATTCTAAGGTATGCAAATTGCAAAGATCCATCTATGGATTGAAGCAAGCTTCTAGAAGTTGGAATCTCCGTTTTGATGAATCGGTCAAAGAGTTTGGATTCATAAAGAACGAAGATGAACCTTGTGTGTACAAGAAGATTAGTGGGAGCATAGTGCTATTCCTTATTTTATATGTGGATGACATATTACTCATTGGAAACGACATTCCTACACTTCAGTCGGTAAAGACTTGGTTAGGAAAGTGCTTCGCAATGAAAGATATGGGTGAAGCCGCATATATACTTAGCATTAAGATCTACATAGATAGATCAAGGAAGATAATTGGTTTAAGCCAAAGTACATACATTGACAAGATCATTAGAAGATTCCGCATGGAAAATTCTAAGAGAGGAACCTTGCTAGTATTACATGGAGTTTTTCTAAGCAAGACTCAATGTCCTAAGACAAAAGATGAGCGTGAGAAAATGAATGATGTTCCATATGCTTCGGTAATTGGGTCCATCATGTATGCCATGATATGTACTAGGCCGGATGTATCTTATGCTTTGCATGACAAGTAGATATCAATCCGACCCCAGTGAATATCACTGGATGGCTGTAAAAGCGATTTTTAAGTACTTGAGAAGGACTAAAGATTCGTTTTTGGTCTATGGAGGAATGGAAGATGATCTCGTTGTAAATGCTTACACGGATGCAAGCTTCCAAACCGACAAAGACGACAGTCGATCGCAATCGGGTTTTGTGTTTATGTTAAATGGTGGAGCTGTAAGCTGGAAGAGTTCCAAGCAAAGTACAACCGCTGATTCTACAAAGGAAGCTGAGTATATTGCTGCATCAGATGCTGCAAAGGAAGCTGTTTGGATTAAAAAGTTCATCATTGAACTTGAAGTGGTTCCTAGTATTGCTAATCTAATAGACCTTTATTGCGATAATAATGGTGCTATTGCTCAAGCAAAGGAACCAAGAGCACATCAGAAATCCAAACACATACTTAGACGTTTTCATATCATTCGAGAGATCGTTGATAGGGGAGACGTGAATATATGCAAAGTACCTACTGATGACAATATCGCGGACCCGCTAAAAAAGGGACTTCCACAAGCTAAACATGATGGTTATGTTAGGTCCATGGGTATTAGATACATGGGAGATTGGGCCTAGGGCAAGTGGGAGATTGTTGGTGTTGGTTCCCTAGGCACGTTTAATAAACGTTATAATTGTTATCACTTATTTCATATTAATAAAGAGATGTTTTGATTATTATTATTGTTCATGTTTACTTATAATAATCCCCGTCCCTATTACTTGTTTGGTATTAGTATAAAGGCTAAATGATCATGGGATGATCATGTTAGATTTATGGGTACTTGTTTAGTACTGGACATGACCCACTCTATGAGATTTATGTCATGGTCAATGTCATACATACATCTCATATTAGTTGTGTCATTTGAATCCTTAGACATGAAGTTATTATGGTCTTCCACTTGATGAACATTATGTTTGACATATTCAAACGCTACCTTTAACCGGGTAGTTATAAAGGGTATGATTGGCATAATCGGATTCATGTAGGGAAGAATAATAAGCTAAATGGATTTGTCCCTCTATGGAGAGATGTCAAGCTTGGGCCTCACGTAGGAATGATGTTGATGAAAATGTTCGGCCGGACTCAAATGAATTGATTGGATCAACGTCGTTTGGATTATCAACATATTCAGAATCGGGAAAGTATTGAACAAAGACAAGTTGACTCGTTGACCATGATTTGTGTTCAATGACATCGTGGACAAAAGGATTGTGACATATTCTAAAGGAATGCGAACTTGTATCTAGTTATACTATTTGGGTAGGTATGACGGTTTGCTAGAACCTAATCATATCTTATGGTTTCATGTTTGAACCCATTGCCAACTTAGTATAATCCTAGAGGGTCACACACAATAGAACGAATCCAAAAAGGGACTATATTGGAATATTGGATCGAAGGACCATTGAGGGATTTAAAGAATTAGAAGAAGAAAACTGGAAACAGAGGAGGTCCGGGCGGACCAGTGGAAGGACCCGGGTGGACCTGGCATGGTCCGGTCGGACCACATGCCATACCCGGCCGGACCAGTCGGTTTCGGGAGGAAACTTCCTTAATCCGTTTTCTTGCGGGTTTAGACATAAGTTACCTATTTGGAATAGGTCTAACTTGTATATAAACAGCCCTAATTCATCTCTAATCAGTCTATGTGTTTTTGCAAGCCTCCAAAAGAGTTTTTGAGAGAATTATTTTGTTCTAAGAGATCATTGATTGAAGAACAAAATTATACACAAATTATATTCCATATAGTTTATATTAATTGTGAAAATGTGTTTCACAATTTTGGTCTAGCAACCAAGATCAAGAAGCTCCTTGATATTTGTTCGTGGTGTGGATACCGCTAGAGGGTGAAACTCATCATCTTCAAAGTTTGTGTTCAAGCTTTGTGTTCGTGATCAAGTTTCTAAATCTCCACCAAGATCAAAGGCTAGAAATCAAAGTCATCAAGGGTTAGTATTCTAGTATTTGTATTGTATGTATTTGATATAATCATATGAACGGATCTATGGCTTTGGGTTTCTGTTAAAATTTTAAATGCTATTTTCCGTTGCGCATGTTACTCCGAAGCCCAACACATAATTCTAAGCACCCTAGACCTCTTTATGCACAATCAGATCGTGAGCTGCGCTACTGCAAAGAAGCTATGGGCTACTATTGAAGGCTACATCGAAGGAGACAAAGTCAGCAAGGAGAAAAAGAGACTTGTTGTGCAAAGAAAGTTTAACAGCTTTATGAAAACTGATGGTGAAACCCTGAGCCAAACATATGGTCGTTATTGCGCAATTGTCAACTCATGTATATTTCTAGGAAAGAAATTCACCAACAAAGAAATTAATTTCCAATTTGTAACTGCGCTTGGTTCTAGATATGTTCATAAAGCTAGTCATTTAGAAGATTTTGGATTTCTGGACATTTTGCCTCTACGCAGTCTGTATGCTAATTTAAAAGTGTTCGAGCTTAGACTTGAACAAATTGATGAAACTGAAGGAAAGGGAAAATTAGTCTCAATGGTCGCGCAAAAGGAACCTGCGCGCTTCTGGGTAAATTCCCAGAACATCATTCAGTTCCCAGAACAGAAGCAGTGCACAGAAATAGAACAGAATGACAGTGTGGGCACCGAGCCTGCACATGAACAATTTTACTTTCTGTTTATTTTTATCAGTCACACGGGTGATTCGAAAGTTGTAATTATGTGCTTATTTCTTTTATTTTCTTTTGAAAAAAGAGAGAAAAAAAAATAAATAAATAAAAATTTTGTCACGTTATAGACCTCACACTACATGCACATTACTCCTATGAATTGCTCACTATCGAGTCGCACAAGTCCATAACCCCAAACCCGTCGAGGCCCGTCCTAGAATGTTTCAAGCTCCACCCGACCTTGACTCTTTCAAAGCGGTCAACCTCAGCCCGTGGCGTAGTTCAATACTACATGTCGGGGGTGACCTTTAAGCCTCTCTTTAGCCGAGCACAAACCACACAATTCTAGTTAGGGTCTAACACTCCGTGACCAAGTCGGTTTTCATGTACCGAGATTTCCCTAAACTAATGTCTTCAAATCATACATGCCAATTTGTTGCAATGGCCGAAATAAAACTCCTTCCCCAAGTGGTTATTATGGACGAAAATAAAAATCCGTCCCCACATGTATGCTTTACTGCATTAATTTAGTTTAATCCCGACACATATAGGAATCACAAGCGTGGTGGAATCCGATGAGTATATGGGACCGCGAGAAGGTCTATATACTAGTGTGACGATTCCACTATTTTTCTAGACACCCCAAAAAGGACTATGTCCTTCCGACTTTGTAAATTAAAAAAAAGAGTCATTTTCCTTATGTGATTTGAGTCTTTTCTCTTGTTCGTGGGTTAAATCATTGGATTCAAAAGGTATTTGTGGGACCACCCTAAGATCAACCATGTTCTCTCCATAGGTCCAATGGCTTCAAGCGGCAACAACAACAAGGGTGAGAATACTTCCGTGTCAAACGAAAGGCTCTTCAACATAATAAGAGCCATGGGGGAACAAATGGATAGACTTGTCGAGGATGCCCGCCGCAAGGATGATTTGTGGCAAGACCGTCTTGATCTCGAGAGGAGAATTCATAAGGAAGAAGTGTCTGAACTTAAGGCCCGTTTACGAGAGTTCACCGACAACAAGGCAAAGGTCAACGGTAAGGCATGTTCAACTGGCTCGCCTCTCAAGAGTCACAAAGGCTCTACCAACGACCGTGTGTACACTTCCCTCCAAGGCATGACTATCACCAAGGCCTATGAAGATCTCAAAGCAAAGGGACAAGTTTCTCCTCTCCAAGGGTACAAGCAACCACAACCATTATGCCGCAGCCATGCCCACCACAAGTGGTGTGACTATCACCTATGTAGCGGCCATCTCACCGAGGGATGCTTTTCTCTCCTAAACATCATCCAAGATTTGATCGACAATGGGGAATTTGCCGTAGGTGAAGAGCAAGAACTCATCAAAGAAGAGGCTTAGATTTGAAATGGGGCTTCAACAAGAGATCATGCCACAAGGAAGACTACAATGACATTGGGGACTACAACAACAATCTCCGTTTCTCTTTCCCTACCTAGAAATAGGATAAAAAAAAAAGAGTCAGAAGTCTTCTAATGTGTGCATTAAAGTTTTTCTCGTCCTATGTTAAATGTTCGAGTCCATTGAGTCATCAAATAAAAAGTCGTTCTTGTCCTCATACACCATTCCAAGTTGTTCAATTTAATTCTTGGCAAAATGATGAAAAGATGTCTAAACAAGTTCTAGAACGAAGGCCGTCACTCGAACGCCTAAGGGCTAAACATCGTGACGAATGCGACATCATCAACAGTGAAATCAAGCCAAAGCAAGGTGAAGCAACGACCATGAAAAAATCAAGCAATGTTTCAAAGGGGGATATAAAAAAAAGAAAAAGAAAAAAAACAGCTCGCTAGGTTGAAACCCTCAAATCAGCCTAGGTAAAAGTTAGAGCACAAAAAAAAAAAAAAAAAAAAAAAAAAATCCCCCTTCATTCAAAGAAGTTCACAACAACAATATCATTCCACCAAACGAAGGACGAAGCAACATCGACAACAATCACGACGAAGCAACAATTCATCACGGCGAATGGAGCATCCACAAGAACTACGGTGACATGAGCCTCTTCACTGGAGGAACGTAGGTAACCTTCGGGTCCGGTCTCATGCAAGAAAGAAGATATGTTTAGCCCTAGCGCATTATGGTGATCAGACTTCATCTCGAACTTGTCAAGACATCTTTGTACGATTCATTTGCCAATGAATTAATCACCAAAAGATTGAACAACTTTCTTAGATTTGGAATCACTTTCCGTTCCTTGTCGAGTCTAGGGCTTCTATTCTTTCTGCATACTCCCAATTTCTTGCAATCAAATTGGGGCTTTCCTTCTCTTCTATGTTAATGACTTACTTGCCTTCATGAGTCATTCAAAAAACGGTCAAATACATGAAGTCAATACTAGGGACACTTCCCTAATCAAGTCAATGTCACTCACCTTTAGTGACAAGAGGTCTCCACCACAAAATCACATGTCTTATCTCCTCAGCTAGAGTCAATGCACACTCCCTCATTAATCGAGTCAAAATGAAGACGCAAAAGAGATGCCCGCTAGATTGAAAACCCGAAAGGGCGGTCTAGGCAAAAAACAGGGTGCGTCATAAAAAAAAATGAGAGAGTGAGAGAGAGAAGGGAAAGAGAAATGGAGATCTCCGGCCTCTAAAGAATACAATTGCACGAGCTCTACATTGGATCTCCTCAGCAAGTCAATTCCCCACCGAGTCAACTTTGGGATTGCAAAAGGCTCGACAAGATATGGCACCATCAAAGGTTGTTTTGGGTTATTGGCATCATTCTCCAGCAGTGTGCATTTTTGGGTTCATGAAAAGAAGGCCCGTGGTAGCCAAGACCCATCCGAGAACGAGCCCATCATAAAAGGGCACGAGGTTGCACAAATAATCCCTAGCTAGTCAATTGGCTTGGGCAACAAATAGCAACAACATGTGTCTCAGTTTTCAAAGCTTCTTCAAGTATGTGCTTCTAAAGTACACCGAAAGGCTCCCGAGAAATGGAGTAGCTCTTGCCATGTCCTCTCATGTTTGTTCCCTCGAACGAGGATGAGTCACTCTTGCTTTGCTCAACAAATGGTGACGCCCTAGGGGCTATGTGACTCAAGGACAAGGACTTCTTTTGCTTCACTTTACAATCAATACGCCCTAGAGGCTATGTTCGAGAAAGAGGTGTGAGACTATCCTCAAAGTCTCCCAAAAGGGATGTCAAAAAGCCCTCTTGTCGTGTGTGCCCGTGCTCGTTCCCCCAATCAAGGATGGACCTTTCTCGCAATCAATGATGGCACTCTAAGGGCTACGGTCAAGTCTTAAAGGCTCCCTCGGCAAAGAGCAATTAACTCCCCAGCAGTATCCCCAGCCGAGTCATGTGCAACATTGGAAGCTTCCTCAATTCGGCACCGAAGGTCTCAAGGGGCTTCGCAATCTACAATCTTTTGGGCTACGACATTACAGTAATCCAAGCAAAGGGCAATATTGGGGCTTCGCGACCGACAATCTTTTGGGCAACAATACTCGAGCAACGCAATTTGGGAGTAGTCTCCATGAAAGGGATCAATCTTGAAAGGGTCTCTCAACACTTCAAGTCAAAGGCCTCTTGGTTTTAAATGAAGACTCCGATGTTATGAATGAAGTTGATGATTTTTGTTAGAACTCACAGCGAGATTTTGAAGGAAGTCTTAGAGAAAAGGAAAAAGATTCAATATGCTAAACTCTAATCAAAACAGGGTTATAGCGGGAAATGCCACGGCCAATCCCAATGTTTCTGCAATTCAGCACCCCCTTCTCCAAGATCAAAAGCACAAGGTGCAGCTCAGATAAAGTTGGGCCACAGCACTAGTTGCATCCGAAGATCCGTCATTAGTTCAACTCAAGAAGAGTCAAGCAAGCATACTCATTTGGGACTTTATCACACCAAGACCTTATCCTCCGCGACTTCGATGGCACCGCAAGACATTACTGCATCTTTTGACATAAGCCCTCAGCCATTTGGGTATCGACCACAATGAGGCCATTCATCTCCCCAGTAAGAGCAAGAAGGAGATCTCTATCAAAAATTCTACCAAACGGTACATCCGCTCTCAATGCCGAACCGATCACAAGATAATTTGGGGCTTTACATCGAAAGGTCTTCACACTCCACCGTCTTGAAGCTCGCAAACAAGAAGTCCATGACATTTGGGGCTTTGCAATCTCTCGAGGCTTGGTATCAATAATTTACTCTTGGGATTTGCTCACGCCAACAACAAAAGGCGATTTATTTGAATGAGCCAAGAACTGATTTATCTTGGGGCTATGCAAGCCACTCAAAGTTTGGCATCAAAGGCATTCTAGGAGCTTTACAATCAGCAACCCCTTATCTCGGCATCAAATGCCTTTTGGAGCCCCATAATCGACAAATCTCTTGGGGCTAGACATCAATTTCGTTGGACACCACAGCAACAACGACAGAATTCAACAAGGCAATCCGGACTTCGATTGAACACGACTTGATCTTGGTTTGGCTTCACAAGCACACAATGGTTAAAATGATTCACCCACGAACTAAAAAAAAAAAAAAATCTTTTCCTCACATGTGTGCATATTCTTTCCCTTCTAATCTAAAAAAAAAAAAAAAAAAAATTCCTTCTATGTGCAAAAGTATGTGCTTTACTTTGCCTTGCTCCATAGCTTCTTCCCCAGAGTTCTCCATCATCCTTGAACTACGCTGGTCTGATTCCTTCTAAGGGATACGTAGGCAGCCTTTTGGCACGACCAACCCATCATCCGGAATACTGTCTCACCGACACTCCATCAAAAGCGAATTCATCATCAAAGGCAGCGACACTCTCCGCCAAAGCATCCACCACAACATCACGAATCCATCCAACGATAATGGTAAGTGAAGGTATGAACATCATTCATCTCAAGCGGCCAAACGACCTATTTATGCAACGTAGTGTCTGATTTATATCAATTAATGCAACGTAGTAGCGATTTCTTACATTGTGAAACGTACTTGAAGTAATTGTATCAAATAATGCAATGTACTAAAATTAAAATTAACGACGTTAAATTCCTAACGAAATCATGACGTGGCATATGAAATATTATTTGGTTAACAAAGTCAGATATTTTGGGGGGGGGGGTAAAAGTGTAAAATTTCGTTAAGAAATTAACGAAATTTGTTTACTCCTCCAAGAAAACTAACAAGCTTTTCCACAATCTGCAATTCGTCAATGGATTAAACGAATCTGCAAACCCTTCCACCAAACAGAGATTGAACCATAAATCTGATCTCTGTTTTATCTCCACTCATGGAGAAACCCTTCCACCAAAAACAAACCCACTTAAATCTATAATTTCGAACCATAAATCTGCAATTTCGAAAAACAATCTGCAATTTTGAACCATAAGTTTGAGATCTTAGACCTGGGTTTCATCGATTCCGGCCAAGTTCATCTTCATCGATTCCGGCCATCTTCATCGATTCCGGCCAAGTTCATCTTCATCGATTCCGGCCATCTTCATCGATTCTGGCCAAGTTCATCTTCATCGATTCCGGCCATCTTCATCGATTTTCAGAAATAGAAGAATGGGCTGGGGAGAGAGAGAAGAAGACGAGAGTTTGATAGGGGTAGGGGAGAGCGGGGAAGTTGGGTGGTGGGTAATTGGTTTGGGTGGGGGTGGTGGGGATGGGGTGGGGAATTGGGGTCAGAATGTATGGAGGAGTGAGGGGAAGGGGAAATAAGGAAGGGGATAGTGGTGGGTTTATGATCGTTAAATATAGCTGAATTCGCTAATTATTTAACGAGTTATAGTTATATTATCATTGAACTCGTCCACGTCAGCATTCTGTTAGCCAAATTTAACGCCATCCATTAAATTGTTCATACATTGCATTATTTGATACACAATAAGTAAGTACATTGTCTATTTCCAGAAATCAGAAGTACGTTGCATTAATTGATATTTAAGACTCACTACGTTGCATATTTCAGTGATTTTCCCCATCTCAAGCAATCTCTGCTTTCAAAAATCACTTCACACACATAATCACTTTACTTCTCTCTCATATAAAGTGCTTTCAAAATCACATTGCACCACGAGCACAATTTCTCTCTTCATTTCATACTTCATGCATCTTCTTGCAAGAACACATATACCTGTTAAGCACACACATAACAGGTACCCACATGAAGTCAACAGCATCCGCTACTCAAGGCACTTCATCCCCACCAGAAAGTGGTCAACCGTGCCCACACCCCCACAAAGTCAACAACATAAGCAGATGCGGCTCCAAGTCGGCAACTCGGTCCATATCGAGACAAGATCCCATGAGCTCCAAGTCGGCAACTCGGTCCATATCGAGACAAGCTCCCATGAGCTCCAAGTCGGCAACTCGGTCCATATCGAGACAAGCTCCCATGAGCTCCAAGTCGGAAACTCGGTCCATATCGAGACAAGCTCCCATGAGCTCCAAGTCGGCAACTCGGTCCATATCGAGACAAGCTCCCATGAGCTCCAAGTCGGCAACTCGGTCCATATCGAGACAAGCTCCCATGAGCCCCAACTCAACAACTCGGTCCATATCGAGACAAGCTCCCATGAGCTACAATACAACACTCCAGCAAAATTCGCTCATGCAGGGAGCGCACCTCTATCTATCGCAATTTCAAATTCCTACTTTTATCGAGTCTTTGTTTTCTTTTCTTCCTTTTTTCTTTGTCGATGTCCTCGGCGTGTCTTTTTACATTCGTCGACGCGTTTTGCTTTGCAATCCACGTTGCCGAGGGGCTCTGTAGACACCCCGCCTTGGACCTCTCATGTCCCGATTGCATACACATTCTCTATCTTCCTCTCTTCTGTTATGTTTTGTTACTTTCCGTTAACTTTTGTTACTTTCCGTTAAGTTCTTGACTTACTCCGTTAGTCTTGGATTTGACTAAGGTACAAAGTCAACCTTGAGTCTTTTTTTACTTTGTTTTTGTTGACTTTCGTGGTGTTCGTTAAGTTTCTAACTGATCTCGTTAGTTTTGGGACTTAACTGCATAACGGGGTTAACTTTTGGGCTAAAATATGGATTTCCTGAAGGTGGGACGAGCGCGCCTTTGGCCTTCTTTGTGCGACGAGCGCGACTCCCATAGGGGGGGTGGGACGTCCGCGCTTCCCACCTCCAGGATCCCAGATTTTGCCAAATTTCCCTCCTCTTCTGATTTGTAACCCCCAAAGCCATTATGTCTTGGCTTGATCCGGGGAAGGGCCATATTTGTGACCACAAACAATTCCCTAACACCTATAAATACCTCTTCATTCCACCATGGAAAGGAGGATGATTTCTTAACAGAAAAATACTTCAAAACACACAAAAGTCTATTTTTTCAAGAAGTGGTCAACACAAAGATTTGGTTCTTCTCCATTCAAGCATAAGGTACAAGGTTTATTCTCTTCTTCTAAATTCTAAGTCTTATTTTCTTTATTCATCTTCTCATCTCTTCTAAGTGAGTATGCAATCTCCATAAAAAAGGATACAACCAAAAGGCCACTTCACTATTGAAGTTTGGCCAAGGTTACATCCCAACATTCCAAACTACATTTTAATTCACCATTTTCATCTCTTCATGTAATTGTCTAGCATAATTATTACATGTAATATTTAGCATTAAATCAATAAAATCATTCTTTTCCCCTTTTCTTTTCATTATAATTGTTAGCACATTTCTATTTAATTAATTGAAGGACATGAAATATTAAAACACCAAAAGTAGCAAGACCGGCTTA
The DNA here is from genome assembly GCA_026119855.1 of Campanula takesimana. NCBI lineage: Eukaryota > Viridiplantae > Streptophyta > Magnoliopsida > Asterales > Campanulaceae > Campanula > Campanula takesimana. The sequence continues at coordinate 100,690 of JAOWBW010001093.1, forward strand.
AGCCGGGCGAAGTGGGTGTTTAAGTACTTCCCACTCCGTCACCTAACCCCCGAACCCTTCTCTTCCCGAATATTTGGTTTCGTAACATTAAAAAAATAGGCTATTTCTAGGTTTTTCTTATGTTCCTTTAAAAACATAGGTGGCGACTCTACAAAATAAAATCAATTAGACATCCTAGGATACTTCCACCGCTCTAGCCAAGCCGTGGGCTCTCCCGGGGTATCTACAAAGGGGTACGATCAAGTTTTAAAGGCTCCCTCGGCAAGAATAAATTCACTTCAGTGTCCCCGGCGGAGTCATGTGCAACATTGGAAGCTTCCTCAATTCGGCACCGAAGGTCTCAAGGGGCTTCGCAATCTACAATCTTTTGGGCTACGGCATTACAGTGATACAAGCAAAGGGCAATATTGGGGCTTCGCAACCGACAGTCTTTTGGGACAACAATGCAATGTGGAGAAGTCTTATATGAAAGAGATCAAGCTTCAAGGGTCTCCCAACACCTCAAGTCAAAGGTCTCTTGGTTTTAAATGAAGGCTCCGATGTTATGAATGAATTTGATGATTTTTGTTAGAACTTACAACGAGATCATGAAGGAAGTCTTAGAGAAAAGGAAAAGGATTCAAGGAAATGCCAATATGATAACTCGACTAGAGTTACGGCCAATCCCAATGTTTCTGCAAGTACTGCACCCCCTTCTCCAAGATCAAAAGCACAGGCTGCACCCGAAGATCCGTTATTAGTTCAACTCAAGAAGACTCAAGCAAACATACCGTTTGAGATTTTACCACGCCAAGGCCTTATCTTCCACAACAACACCACCATCTCCCACGACTTTGAATAAGGGCTCCAATGTTATGAATGAATTTGATGATTTTTGTTAGAACTTTCAGCGAGATTATGAAGGAAGTCTTAGAGAAAAGGAAAAAGATTCAATCTGCTAAACTCACGTGACTGGGTTATAGCGGGAAATGCCTCGGCCAATCCCAATGTTTCTGCAAGTACTGCACCCCCTCCTCCAAGATCAAAAGCACAGGCTGCATCCGAAGATCCGTTATTAGTTCGACTCAAGAAGACTCAAGCAAACGTACCGTTTGAGACTTTATCATGTCAAAACCCTATCATCCGAAACAACATCACCATCTCCCACGAGATATTTCCTGAAGATTCTACTGCATTTTCAACATGGACCTTCTGCCATTTGGGTATCAACCACAAAAAGGGCCATCCATCTCTAAGCAAGAGAAAGAAGGAGATCGCCTTTAAGAGTTCTTCCCAATAGCGCCATCCGCTCCCAACATAATGCTAAGCCGATTCCAAGAAAATTTGAGGCTTCATACCGAAAGGTCTTCACATCCCGCCATCTACAAGCTCGCAAACAACAAGCCCACGACACTTGGGGCTTAGTAATCTCTTGAAGCGCGACCTTTCTGTCCAAATCCGGCATGTCTTTGTACGACCATGCGAATACATCCACAAATTCTTTAAGCAGTGCAGTCAATCTGTCTCTGTCTTCCCCTTGAAGAAGCTGCCTATCTTCGTTTCTTTCGGCTCTTCGTTGGTACCCAGATTAACAACATGCAATTCCTCATCAGCCCCTAGACTATTTTCACCATGACAACGAACCTGTTGAGCTAGTTCACTTAGGTATGTTATGTTTTTGTGGTCTATTTCATCATAATTTGAATCGTTATTAACTTGTTCATTAAGTTCGTTATTAGTTAATTCATCATTTATGATGTTTGCAATCTCGGGGTACTCAGAAATATCGAATTTTTCATTAGCGAAGAAAGGGAACACACGCTCGACTATGGCCTCCATATCCTCTTGGGTGAGGGTATTAGAAACACTCTCGGACTCGAAAGTAAGTGTGAGCCGTTCTTCCTATGTTGCTGTGCGGGGTATGCAACCTATTTCTTGGATTAAAAATTCCTCGGATACCATGGGCCCCTTCGTAGAATACTAGTTGTTGATTGGCTCGGAGCTTGGCTGGATCTTGCTGATAGATGGACTCTCCATTTCTGTGTTATCAGAGATGGCGTTGACTTGACAATCGTCCATGATGGCAAATTCTTCGAACATGGAGGCTAGATCGGATAGTTCTTCTCCCACGGTAATCTCTACCTCGGATTCCATAGTCACTTTCTTTCCCCACCACTCTCGGGGTGACATCGGAATAGGCTCCCTTTCTCATGTCGGGATTTCATAATCAGTGAATATCTCAAGGCCGGGCTTTCTGACGCCCTTGTCGTTAACCCATGGCTCAGGAAAGATCATGTATGGAACATCTTCCCCTTGGCGAACAAAATAACCGTTCAGTGTGTTGCGGTAGGGCCTCAAGTTGGGGATTTCATATTGTCGACCTTCTTTGCGAGCTCAGGTATTTTGATTGTTGACTGCTTGCTCATATTTTAAGTCATCCTCGGTAGGCTCATATCCCAAACCAAACTTGTTTCTGACAAAAGGAACCTTTATGGGGTGCAATATTCCTTATTGATGCTTCCCTAGGCCTAGACCGGGAAAGTGATTCATGTTCCTCATCATACGGAGGATTTTAGGATTACCGAGGGTCAATTGCCCATTTCCCCTCTCTTTGTCGATGGAGTTGACGCCGGAGAGAGTGGAATCTTCTATCCCGTGTTGAATTTGGTGAACAGGTTATCCCCCTTTCTATGGATGGTGACATTCTCGGCCATGATGGTGACTATCTCGTTCCCATTTCTGATCTTGACTGATGGAGAGTGGAAAGGACAGCATTGGAACTGTGGATCCAAGGTCGGCCCAAAAGTAAGTTGAACGAAGCTGGGACATCAAGTACTTGGAATGGGACGTACATGATCATGCTTCCAAATTCGATATCTACTTCTAGCATTCCCATGACTGTACGGGCAGTGCTGTCGTACCCTCTAATAACTTGGGTAGAAGGTTGTAAATCAGAGCTTTTGAGCCCCAGTATACCCATGACTCGGCTAGGCATTAAGTTGAGTGCGGAACCACCGTCTACTAAAACTCTTGAAATGGGTCTCCCCTTGCCTTTACTTTGAGGTAGATGGCTTCATTGTGATCGGACCCAAATGGCGGGAGGTTCATGTCGGCAAAAGTGATGACATTGCCGAAGTGAATGTGACCTATCATTGCTGTGAGGTCTTCGGGAGTTGTGTCGGGAGAGACTGATGTGTCATCCAAGTTCTTGATGATGAGGTCTTGGTGCTTCTTTGATGATGCAATAAGGTCCCAGATGGATATGTTGGCTTGTGTCTTCTTGAGTTGTGTTAACAAAGGATCTTCGGGTATATCGCGTGCTTGCGATCTTGGAGAAGAGGTGTTGGTTGCTGTATTTGTGGGAACCGAGGTGCTCGCTATTACCCGGCCACTGCGGGTGAGCACATTCACGGACCCTTCTAGCTTCTTCTTCCTATTCTCTAAGACTTCCCTCATAATCTCATCATAAGTCACAACATAACAAGAATTATCAAGTTTATTCATGCCATCGGAGCCCTCATTCACAATTGGGATCGAATGAGTGGTTCCTTCAAACTTTCCTACCTCTATTACATTGACACCACCCTCGTTAGGTATTATGAATTCCTTCTTGTCTATAAGGTCTTGGATGGTGTTGCGGATGGAGAAGCAATCCTCGGTGAGGTGGTCGGTGCATTGATGGTAGTCACACCACTTGTGGTGGGCATGGTTGGGACGGAGCGGTTGTGGTTGCTTGTACCCTTGAAGAGGAGTGATTTGTCCCTTGGCTTTTAGAGCTTCATAGGCCTCAGTGATGGTCATGCCATTGAGAGGAGTGTAGACGCGGTCGTTTTGGAACCGCTTGCCTTGTGGGGGAGGGACCTTCTTGTAATTCCCATTGTCGGTAGTAACGACATTGACAGAAGCCTCTTTGTTTGAATTAGAGGTGGCCTTGTATCGGTAAGTGGGAGTGGCTTTCTTAATCTCCTTGAGCAAGTCATCTATGCGTACCCCCTCCTCATACATTTGGGAGAAGTCGGAGTAGCAAGCCCCACTTAGGTGGGTGCAGAGATCAATCTTGAGACACTTGAGGAAAATGTCCATTTGCTCTTTTGTGTTTGGCCTCTCAACAATTTCAGAGAGCTTGTCATTCCATCTCCTTGTGAAGTCAATGATGGACTCGTTGTCTCTTTGAGTGGTGTTCTCGAGCTCTTTCCTTGTGGGCCGGTGAGTGGTGTTGCCTTGATATTGAATTTTGAAGGCAAGCATAGCGGCGTCCCAATCAAGACGGACAGTGAGCGGGAGAGTTGCATACCAATCTTTTACCGCCCCCTCGAGGGTGAGAGGAAAGCATTGAGCCATCACTTTTGGGGAGACCTTCTTCGGAACCATAGCCCAAATGTAAGTCTTGATGTGAGCCGTCGTGCATGAGTTGCCTTTAAACTTGCTAATGTCGGGCATCTTGAACTTGTCGGGGAGAAAGGCCATCGTGCTTATAAGAATGGATGACTGATAAAGGCTTGTGTTGGAGCCTTTTCCCATGTTGAGGCCGTCAAATTTCTGATCAATGTAGGCCATGATGGAGTCGACCATTTGGTGGTCATTGTTGTCGGTGGTTGGTTCCCCCATTTTATTGGTACGGGCATTAACATATGGGCTTTCAAACAAGCCTTGGGTCCACTCGGATTCCTCATTGTCATTAACCCCCTTGTTCTTGGAGAGCTTGAGAAGCTTGGCTTTCAATTGGTCGACCTCGGCCTCGTGGGCCTCCCTTTGACTGTCGACATGAGCTTGCCACAAGGCTTCTTTGGTTTGAGCCTCGTTGTTGAGAGTGGTGACTTGTTGTTGAAGGGTTTGGACCATGGCAGAGAGTTGCTCGAGAGTCATGGCGTTGTTGGTGCTGGAGTCGCCGGCCATTGATGATGCAGAAGCTGTTGGAGTGATCGGTTCACGGACAAGCCTGTTGGATGAATCCCTGTAGACGCGAGTACCAATCGGACCTATAATTGGAGAAGTAGCCCTTGTCAGTCTCGGTTCACACTTTCGGTCCATGAAGAGGTTGGGAACACACAGTTGGGCACACGACTCGAACCATATAAGAAAAAGACTCTTTTTTTTTTTATATAAGTCGGAGGGAATGGGTCCCTTTTGGGGTTTAATGGAATCGTCACACTAGTATATAGACCATCTCGCGGTCCCATATACTCATCGGATTCCATCACGTTTTTGAATCCTACATGTATCAGGATTAAACTAAATTAATGTAGAAAAGCATACATGCGGGGACGGATTTTTATTTTCGTCCAAGATAACAACTTTTGGGGACGGATTTTTATTGCGTCCGTTTCAACAAGTTGGCATGTATGATTTGAAAACATTAGTTTAGGGAAATCTCGGTACATGAAAACCGACTTGGTCACGGAGTGTTAGACCCTAACTAGAATTGTGTGGTTTGTGCTCGGCTAAAGAGAGGATTAAAGGTCACCCCCGGCATGTAGTCATGAACTACGCCATGGGCTGAGGTTTACCGCTTCGAAAGAGTCAAGGTCGAGTGGATCTTGAAACTTTCTAGGACGGGCCTCGACGGGTTTGGGGTTGGACTTGTGCGACTCGATAGTGAGCAATTCATAGGAGTAATGTGCATGTAGTGTGAGGTCTATCACGTGACAATTTTTTTTTTTTTTTTTTTTTTTTTTTTTGAAAAGAAAAGATAAAAAACACATAAGCACGTAAATTACAACTCCCGAATCACCCGTGTGACCGGTAAATAAACATAAAATTAAAACAGTCCAAGGGTCCAATTCTGTTCTGATGCAGGCAACTATGCCCACACCCCACTGTTCTGTTCAGTCCCTGAAACCTGTTCTTGTCCTGGATATTGACCCATAAGCGCGCGCCTCAGGCTGGTGTTGTGGAAGGCGCGCGCCTGGCGCATTGTATATGGGAGGCACCTGCTTCTAGGCTGACCTGTCAGATTGTCAGAAACTTATGGACTCAAGGGATTGCCCTGGTCCTGATTGTTTGATGAAACCCCTGCAATGTTTGTTAGCATGAAATAATAAGAAGAATAGGAAGAACACATGGAAGGTGGGCGATTCTGGAATTTGATGTGGGACGCGCGCGCTTTGGACAATGAAGGTCCGAGGCGCGCGCTTCCCATATCAATTTCAAGAATGCCCAAAAAAGTGAATTATGAACAGAAACACAAGTTTAACCCTCAAGCAGTCCCCAGCAGAGTCGCCACTGTAGATACCTCGGGGAACCGCGGCTTGGCTAGAGCGCGCGAATTACCCTAGGATGTCCACTTGATTTTAAGAGTCGCCACCCACGTTTTTTAAGAACGCAAGAAAACCTAATGTTTATGAGCCTAAGTTTGATTTACAAAAACATAGATTGTTTGGGATGAGGGGTTCGGGGGTTAGGTTACGAAATGGGAAGTACTTAAACACCCATTTCGCCCGAGCAAAGTTGGTCTTGTTTCTTCATAATTCACTTTAAAGATAAATGTGTTCTTCCTATTTGAATAATGATAAAAAGGGGTTTTATTGTTTAAAATGTAGGGAGATAACTCCTTGGCCAATTCAATGTAATGAAAGGGCCATTGGTATCATGTCCCAAATGGTTTTGGGGTGATTGCAGATTTGATTGAAGAAGAAGAATAATTAGAAGAAGAAGAAGAAGAAGAAGAAGAAGAAGAAGAAGAATAAAGTTAAGACATTTTACCTATAATATCCTTCAAAGAGAACCTCTTGAAAAGTCTTGAAGAAGAGGTTGAATACTTGGAGAGGATATCTTTAGTAAATTGCCTAGAGTAAAGTTCAAGGTGGAAAATTCTTAAGGTGCCAAAAGAGGTCAAAAAAAGGTCTAAAAGAGGTCAAAAAAAGGTCCCTTCCAATGATGGATTGGATGGGTTTTTATAGTTGAAAGTGGGGAGTTTTTGGAGCCAAACGGAGTCTCCAATAAATCTTTCCCGGGCAAAATCATGTATAATGAGCAAGGGAGAGATTCTTGGGCAGAATCTATTACTGACGCACCCCAGAAGCGCGCGCATCCCACCTAGGCGGCGGAAGGCGCGCGCGTCTGTCCTCAAGGGGCGGAGGCACGCGACTCTGAAAGGCAAAATCTTATAGAATGGACTAGAAAGTTAGAACTGTTATTCAGTTTAGTCCCTGGACTTAACGGAGCCCGTCTGGAACTTAACCAAAGTAACAAAAACTAACAGAAAACACTTAAAAGAGGGAGAAACACAAAATCAAGTGTGCAATCGGGGTGAGCGGTCCAAGGCGGGGTGTCTACACTTGGGGCTATGTAAGTCACTCAAAGTTTGGCATCAAAGGCGTTCTAGGGGCTTTACAATCAGCATCCCCTTATCTCGGCTTCGAAATTATTTGAAGCCCCATAATTGACGAATCTCTTGGGGCCAGACATCCATCTTCGTTGGGCACAACAGCGACAACAGAATTCAAGCGAGGCAATCCGGACTTCGACCAAACATGATTTGATATTGGGTTGGCTTTACAAACACACAATGGTTAAAATGGTTCACCCACGAACTAAAATATATATATATATATATATATATATATATATATATATATATATATATATATATATATATATATATATATATATTTCTCTTGCAAGCGTATATATTCTTTTTATTCTAAAAAAAATGAAAAAAAGATTTTTCTTTTTCTTTTTCTTGTGTAAAAAGTATGTGTTTTATTTTGCTTTGCTCCTAGCTTCTTCCCCAGCGTTCTCCACCATCCTTGAACTACGCTGGTCTGATTCTCTTCAAGGGATACGTAGGCAGTCTTTTGTCACGACTAACCCATCATCCAGAAATGCCATCTCACCAACATTCTCCATCAAAGCATCCTCCGCAACATCAGGAATCCATCATGCGGCCATGGTAAGTGAAGGTATGAACATCATCCATCAAAGCTCCTCGCACACAACAACAATTTCTCCATCCTTGCAAAATCTCTCTCTCATGCAAATCTCTGCTTTTCAAATCACATCACACCACAAGCACAATTTCTCTTCACACAGAAACACATATATCTGCAAAGCACACACATAATAGGTAAAGGAGTGAGTCTCTTGGCATCTGATACCACCGCAACAAAAACAATCGCAATTGCATTCCGAGGGTTCGTCTCCAGGTGAGACATCAAAGGACTACGCCCGAAGAGTCAGCCCCATATGAGGCATAAAAGACTACATTACATACAGGGAGTTTATCTCCAGGTGAGACATTAAAGGACTACGCTCGAAGAGTCAGCCCCATGTGAGGCATAAAAGACTACATTACATACAGGGGGTTCGTCTCCAGGTGAGACATCAAAGGAATACGCCCGAAGAGTCAGCCCCATGTGAGGCATAAAAGACTACATTACATATAGGGGGTTCGTCTCCAGGTGAGACATCAAAGGGCTATGCCCGAAGAGTCAGCCCCATGTGAGGCATATAAGACTACATTACATACAGGGGGTTCGTCTCCAGGTGAGACATCAAAGGATTACGCCCGAAGAGTCATCTTCTAGGTGAGGCATAAAAGACTACAAAAGTCTGCTAATCGGACTCTAAACTTTGGCACGGTGAGCCGTCTCATGTCACCGACATTTTATCAAATATTTCATTTACGGTGAATAGCGGATATCACTGTCCCCTCCATCAACAACCATCCATGTCGCCCACAGAGGGGGGTGCACCTCTATCCCTTGTTATTTCTATCTCCCATTTTTATCGAGTCTTTATTTTTTTCTTGTCGATGTCCTCGGCGGTTGTCTTTCTTTCGTCGACGCATTTTGCTTTGAAATCCACGTCACCGAGGGGCTCTGTAGAAACCCCTCCTTGGACCTCTCATGTCCCGATTGCATACAAATTCTCTATCTTCCTTTTTTCTGTTAAGTTTTGTTACTTTTCATTAACTTTCATTACTTTCCGTTAAGTTCTTGACTTACTCCGTTAGTCTTGGACTTGACTAAGTGACTAGGTCAACCTTGAGTCATTTTTTACTTTGGTTTTGTTGACTTTCATGGTGTTCATTAAGTTTCTGACTAATTTCGTTAGTTTCGGGGCATAACTACATAACAAGGTTAACTTTTGGGCTAAAATATGGATTTTCTGAAGGTGGGACGTGTGCGCCTTTGCCCTCCTTTGTGAGAGGCATGCACCTCCCATAGGGGGGGGGGTGGTACGTGCGTGCTTCCCACCTTCAGAATCCCATATTTTGCCAAATTTCCCTCATTTTCTGATTTGTAACCCCCAAAACCATTATGCCTTGGCTTGATCTGGGGAAAGGCCATCTTTGTGACCACAAACACTTCCCTAACACCTATAAATACCTCTTCATTTCACAATGGAAAGGGAGGACTCTTTGAACACAAAAAGATCACCAATTCTTGACTCAAAAACTCTCTCAAACTAAAAGTTCATTTTTCAAGAGTGGTTACTATAGACAAATTGGTTCTTCCCTATTCAAGCATAAGGTACAACATTCATTCTCTTATTCTTGTTTTATTAAATCTCTTCATTTTTTCTTAAATAAACTCTTTCTTTGCTTTCTTCATCTTCCTATCTCTCTTATGTGTGTTCAATCTCCATAAAAAGGAATACAACCAAAAAGGCCACTTCACTATTGAAGTTTGGTCAAGGTTACATTCCAACATTCTAAACCCCATTTTAATTTACCATTTAACTTTTAATGTAATTGCTAGCATAGTTGTTACATGTAATCTTTGACACAAATCAATATATAAAGAATTTTCCACTTTTCTTTCCATTATAATTGTTAGTACATTTTATATTAATACAAGAAGGACTTTTTACATTAGAACACCTTTAGTAGCAAGACCCGTGTAAGTGGGGCGGAGTGGGTGTGTAAGTACTTCCCACTCCGTCACCTAACCCCTGAACCCTTCTCTCCCGAATCTCTGGTTTTGTACATAAATTAGGCTATTTCTAGGTTTTTCTTATGTTCCCTTGATAACATAGGTGGCGACTCTAACAAATAAAACCAAATAGACATCCTAGGATAATTCACCGCTCTAGCAAAGTAGTGGGTTTTTCCAGGGTATCTACAACTGGATTTACCCGTTATAAAATTTATGTCATGGTCAAATGTCATAATTAAATCTCATAATAGTCATACCATTTAAATCCTTATACCTGAGATTATCATGGTCTTCCACATGACGAACATTATGTTTGACGTACTCAAATGCTACCCTTAACCGGGTGGTTATAAAGGCTACGATTGACATAATCGGATTCTTGTAGGGAAGAATGATAAGTCAAGATGGGATTTTTCCCTCTCTCAAGAGATATATCTGCTTGGCCTCTCGATGAGTGAGATTAATGATAGTGTACGGTCGTACCCAAATGTATTGATGCGATCAACGTCATTTGCTCATATCAATCTACTCGGGATCGAGAAAGCATTGGACAATATAAGTTGACGTGGACCTGTAGATACCTCGGGAGAGCCCACTCGCTTGGCTAGAGCGGTAGATTATCCTAGGATGCCTATTTGTGTTTTAGTTGTTAGAGTCGCCACCTATTTTTTAATAGAACATAAGAAAAACCTAATATTTAGCCTATGTTTTGCTACGAAAACAGAGATTCTTGTTATGATGTTTGGGGGTTAGGTTACGAGATGGGAAGTACTTAAACACCCATCTCTCCCAACTAATGTTGGTCTTGCTTGTTCGTAGTCTACATAAATAAAATGTTCTTCCTATTCTTTGATAATGATAAAGGGGGTTAAAAAGGAGTGTTTTGAATGTGGGGAGATAACTCCTTGACCGAATTCAATGGAATGAAGTGATATTTGGTGTCATGTCCCAAAATGGTTTGGATGATTGCACGTTTGATAAAATAAAAGAAGGGGAAATGAGATGAATTAGAGATATAGGGGAGAAAAGAGTAGTATTACCTAGTCTTCACGGAGCTTCAAGTTCTTCTTTTGGGGAAAATACTCAAAAATGCCTTAAAGTAAAAGTTCTCTTTTTTTTTGTAGAGTTTTCTTATGTTGAAAAGAAGGTCCTTTGAAAGGTTGGAGAAGAGGGGTTTTTATAGTCGTAAAATAGATGTTTTTGGTGCCAAACAAAGTCACAAAGATCAGTTTCCCGGGCAAAATCATGTAAAATGGGCAAGGGAGGGATTCTTGGAGAAAATCTGTAACTGACGCCCAGATGCGAGCGCCTCCTGCCTTGGTGGCGGGATGCGTGCGCTTCTGACCCTTAAGGGTGGAGGCGCGCGACTTTGAAATGGCCTTTTTGACAGAATGGACTAGAAAGTCAGCACTGTCATTCAGTTTAGTCCCTGGACTTAACAGAGTCAGCCAGGAACTTAACGGAAGTAACAGAAACTAACGAAAAACACTTAAAATAGGGAGAAACACAAGATCAAATATGCAATCGGGGTGAGCGGTCCAAGACGGGGTGTATACAGAGCCCCTCGGCGACGTGGATTGCAAAGCAAAACGCGTCGACGAAAGAAAGAACATCCGCCGAGGACATAACCAAGAAAAAGCAAAGACTCGATGAAAACAAGAATTTGAAATTACGAGGGATAGAGATGCACTTCCTGTGTGAGCGAATTTTGCTGATAGAGGGGGTATGGTAGTATGAAAACGGCCCACCGTGGCCAAGGTTTATAGTCCGTATAGAGGACTGTCTGGATCCGAGAAGCCGTCTTCTGATTTAAAGTATGTATAGAGGACTGGCTAGATCCGAGAAACACGTCTGCTGATTTAAATTCCGGTATAGAGACTGGTGTGGATCCGAGAACCCGTCTGCCGATTTAAAGTCCGTATAGAGGACTGGCTGGATTCGAGAACCCGTCTGCTGATTTAAAGTCCGTATAGAGGAGCTGGCTGGATTCGAGAACCCGTCTACCGATTTAAAGTCCGTATAGATGACTGGTTGGATCCAAGAACCCGTCTGTCAATTTAAAGTCCTTATAGAGGACTGGTGGATCCGAGAACCCGTTTGTCGATTTAAAGTCCGTATAGAGACTGGTTGGATCTGAGAACCGTCTGCTGATTTAAAGTCCGTATAGAGGACTGGAAATGAATGTGAGTTTGTTGAGTAGACTTTGTTGATAAAGAGGTGGTGATTTCAATGGTTCACTATGGACCAAATTGCTGCTTGGAGCTGTATGCTATTCGGAGCCGCACTTGCTGTTGACTTCGTGACTTTGTGGGGTCCAGGCACAGTATATTGCGGACCGAAAAAAATGTTTTCCCTTTAGAAAGGAAAATGTCGAGATTGACCTTGAATTTTGTAACCGTCGGATTTAATGATGTCCATTGCGGAGTTTTTGTACTTGAAATGCCCAAGACGGAGCTAGAAACTCGGATGGCAGTTGGAGGAACATTGATGAGATGCATTTATTCTTGCATGGGAAATTGCACCTGGGCCTGTCAGGACACGGGAGTCGCTAGCGTCCAAGAGCTACTGTGGGACGCGCCCGCATTCCAGGTAGGTAGCGGGAGGCGCGTGCATTGCGCTTAAGTTCAGAACATAAGTCAGAATCTGCCCATTCTGTTCGAGCCAAGTTCAAAATTTTGCCAAACTCTCCATATTCTGGGCTGAATTTTTGCGAGGAAAACATTCCAAATCATTTCCTTCATCCATTTGAGACCATTTTATCATGAAATCATATCGAGTTCACGCCAATCTCCTCCTTTTGAGATGCCAATGGGCGAGGAGGCCGAAATCGGGATTGAGGCCATGGACCCGAGATTGCTTACTTATGAGTCTCATACTCATATCTCCCACTTTGTTTCTACGGTTTGGTAAGAATTTCACCCTTCCTTTGTCGATTTTTTCGCATACTAGGGTTGTATCACTGTTGTCCGTAATGCTGCTGCAGTAACCCTTTCTTTGTTGATCATGGCTGCATGTTGTTTCCATTGCTGATTTGTCATAGGAGGAATGTTTGGACACCCATTTTCATGCTCATACACTTGTTTGCAAGTTGTGATCTTGTCATGTTATTGAATTTCTTCCTGTTGGGTTTGGCCATTTTATAGCCGTTATGCTGACGAATTCTCTTTCGTTTCTTTTCAGAGATGGGCTCGTCTGTCTGAGATTCGAGGCGGGGTTCAAGCGCCTGTCTCCATATGGAGGAAGCTGCCTGAGAATGTTTGGGCTCGAGTTTCGGTGACTCATTTTGGCCCTTTTATCACTAGCCTGCCTTCTCTGAAGAATGACCGGACGTGATTCAGGCCTTGAGGGAGAGATGGTGGGATACCACTCACACTTTTCATTTGCCGATGGGCGAGGTGACCATGACACCTACTGATTTACTACTTTGACCGGCTTTCCCTTTTCTAGAGTGGCCGTCCCTTGTACTGTGAGGGGTACTGTTCGGACACCGGCTCAGCTGCTAGCCTTGGTTGACTGTGTTTTCACAGTGAAGAGCTTTCGGGTGACGTGGGGGAAGATCAGAGCTTATTTTGATATCCTTGCGGCTGAGACCCGAGGTGTGACTGCTGACAGGGTCGATGTAGTGGCTCGTTGTTTCATCTAGTTTACCCTGTCCCATACTCTATTCGCGACCGGGGGCTGTTCCGCTTCCCTGTCCCTGTTGGACCTCTTGGTTGATCTAGACCAGGCTGCTCAGTATAACTGGGGTGCAGCGGGTTTGGCTGCCAGTTACCACGGCATGGATCTGACTAGTCGCTCGACTAGGAGCTCGGTCACAGGCTTTTCTCTCACTTAGGAGGTATATCTATCACTTTGGCCTTTTTAGATTTCTGTCTTCGTCTGTACTTTTGACTGACATTAATCCCATCTTTGTCTCTGTTTGCAGTTGTAGGCCTTTGCCATTCTGGGCATGAGAGACTTCCGGATTGGGAGGGAGGGTTAGCCCCTGTATCCTGACTGTGCGAGGTGGTCTTACAAGGCCCGCAATGTGAAGACCGGCACAGCCCTAAAAAGCTTGGTCTCGGCTCGGTGGTATCTTGATAAACTGAGGCCCGAGTCTGTGTCCCATTCATTGTTTCTCTGGAGACCGATATACGGTAGCATAGAGAACACCTTGTTTCCCACTCGCTCGAGGCTTCTGATGAGCTATGTTGAGTACATGGCTATGTACCTAGGGGAGAGCGTATACTGGAAGTATGGGAGCCAGGTGGTGGACTACCATAACCCGCCTAGGCCTGCAGTTTCGGACTTTCCTCCTTTCTGCCCTCGCCATTGGGAGGCGTTATCTGAGGATGATAGGGCCATGTACATGGCAGGGGTTGACGCTTCCCCTTTCTTCTTTCCTTATTAGGATTACGAAATTTTTCAGGGCGAGCTATTTGATGCAGGGATTTATGTATGCTGACCCTCAGAGGACACAGCCTGCCCTCTCGACTTCTGCTCAGTTCTATCCCACTGACGCAGGTTATTGTTTTGATCCCCCTTTGCCTCCTTCGTATTACACTTATTCGAACTTCACGGTTATCGAGGAGCAGAGGGAGATTATCCCAAAGGAGATGTCACCGGAGAGGGAGCCTCCTGCCCAGACTGCTGTGGTATGACTTTTACTTTTTCTGCACATTTTTTACTATGACCCATTTTCCGTTCTAGTCTCTTTTATCCTAGTACACTGATGTAGTTTCCTATTTCCGCTGTGCAGGTTCCCGTGGCTGCTTATAGGCATATAGGCCGCCAAAACAAAGGAATGCGGAGCCGACTGCGCCACCTAGAGAAAAGAGTGCTGGAGTTGTACTGAGACATGGCTAATCTGACCAGGGAGGCTGCTGGTATGGTGTCTGGTGTTGCCAAAGGTATATCTTGGGGAGCTCGTGGCATGGGGAGAGGTTGTAGAGATGTTGCTTTAGATGTTGATGAGGCTGTCACCTCGGCGAGGCAGTCACTAAGTAGGAGCTTTAGCCGTGGCGGTACCAGTTCATCGGCGAGGATGCCAAAGAGACGTCACCATAAGATCACCATTGAGGAGTCTGAGGAGGAGTCTGATGATGAGGAGGAGACTAAGAGTGGTAGCGGGGATGGGCACAGTGCTGCTGATGATGACTCTGAGTAGATTCCTTTTGATGTAGAGGATGAGATCCTGGAATTTTTTTTTATTTTTCATGTAATAACAAGTAACAAGTATTTACAGTCCTAGTTATTTATCTACATTTTTTATGTTTATTTAGACTCGATCTTAGATGTCGACCTTTTACAAAAAAATGTGTGCCCAAAGTGTTTTTGTTGTCACTGTGGAATGTGGCTTTGTTGTGGTGGATTCTGAATTTGTTGTAGGTTGATGGCGTTGAGGTGCCTGGCTGCTGCTGAACTGACAAAGGCCTATTCTGTTCTGTCCATCTATCAAGGGCGCGCGCGCCTGGATTTGAGCATGGGATGCACGCGCATCGCGGCACCAAGGGAGGAGGCGCCCGCGTCTGAGCTGCTGATTTACAGCCCCTTTCTTTTCTGAGCTGGATTCTCCAACAGCTATAAATTTGAACCCATTTCGACCTGTTTGCTCACACAACAATATTCTGCAATACTTCTCATTCTCTTAAGCCCCAAATTCTTGTCAAGAATGGCCCCAATGACCTTTTCTTTTGAAGTGAAAGTCTCCGTCCCCGAGGGTGAACAAATGAATCCCGTCCCCATTGTGAAGGAATACCAATATGAAACAAATTCCGATTCAAGGGGTGCTTTCAATTATGCAATCGATCATTGGCTATAGAAAAAGTAATATTGCAATTTCAATGTATTCAACCAAAACTAGTTAGGATAGCCATAACAAATTTTGTGTTTTCCTAATGTAATTTCCCGAGCCTAGCACCCGATTAACCTTATTGCTATTTTATTAGGCACACTAGGGTTCCATATCAAACAACAATATCATTAAGCACTTTGAAAACGGTTGAACTCACACTTAGAAATCAAGATAGCTAAAATTCCCAAATTTGAGACTGTAGATTTACTTAGGTTAAATTGATCATGATAGCACAACCAAATCAACCTATAGCTCTAAGATAGCTTGTAGGGAACATACAAATTAGACAAGTTGTCATTTCATCAAATTCATAAAATCCCATAAAATTCATAGTAAATCCACAATTACATTGAAAATTTGCAAAAACCAAGTTAAGTAAGGCCTCACATTGCATAAAAGAAAACTAACCCTTGAATTGGAAATGAAAAACTAGCCACTCATGGCTTGAATCATCATCTCCATGGAAATTCTTGAAAATAAAATTACAAAAAGAAAACTGCTTGGTGGAGAAGAGGAGAAGGAGAAAGTTGCTGGGATTTTCTTGGTGAGGAGGACGTGTTTCTTGAGTGATGATTTTCTCCTTTTGTAGTCTTGGAGATAGAAATAAAACAGCCTCTTTTGCCATTCCATAACTCCAACTTCATTGAAGGACAAAAATAATTGGTGACTTTATTATAGCTCTTTGACTTTCAACTTTCCAGCTTCTTTTCATCTCTTTAAAGCCACCAAAAAAATCTACTACCTTTATTATCCCAAAACTCCAATTTTAATCTTCTTTTTACATCAATCTATCACTTCCATCCCTACATCCAAAATATAACAAAGACGGATTAAATAGATGCATTACATAATTTAAATGAGGGGAAATAAGATAATAATATATGGAAAAATAAAGATATATCAAATTCCCCCACACCTATATTCTACATTGTCCTCAATGTATCTTATGCACAAATTCTCAATAGGGAAGGGAAAAAAAGACAAAATAAAAGGGAAAAATAATAAAACAAGAAAAGTAAAGAAGAGCTTCCCTGAGATTTGTCTCCTAAAAGAGATGGAATTGAATTCCATTTTGAAATTTGAAGCTTGAGGAATGAGGACAAACGTCAAAAAACTTGTTGTTTGAAATTGGTTAACCATTGCTTACGTGGAGATAGAGAAAATCGGAGTTTTGATATGCACACCTGCAAGAAATCAAGTTAGGCCAAAAACAAAAAATAGCAGAAGACTTCTTTCACTTAAGCGTGATCACTCCTAACTCCTTACCAGCTTCGGACTTGAGAAGGATATTGATTAAAATATTGATCCGAAGACTCTTTACACTTAAGCGAGATCACGCTTAAAACTTCCTCAGCTACAGGCCTAAAAAAAATCTTTTTGAAAATTTTCTGAAGACAATTTTGGCTAAAGCGTGATCACGCCTAACAAGAACTTGTCTTCTGATTGATTATTTCTAGAACCTAAGTACAAAAGAAAACAATCTAACTATTTATGAAAAACAAACCTACCAATAATAAAAAAAAAAAGTAAAAAAAAAAACAAAACTTCTATATTTACGTGGAATCTTGGGTGGTGGGTAGAGAAACCATGAAGTCGGATCTGGAGCAATGTTATTCAGGAATAAAACTAATAACATATGCTCATTAAATATGAACTTTTTCTCCTCCACATCCTTCAAATCATCCTCAAGTGCATTATTATCAAATTTGCCAAACAAAATTTTTGACACGAATACTCTTTGTCCAACTTTGGCAAACTGCAAACGGATCATTTGCTAAAATAGTAATAAAGTCAACTTCGCAAACAAAATATTTAACATTAGTGGATTGCATCACCTCATTGACAATATTATCTTCCATCACGGGAAAAGGAGGAGCAAAATACTCACCAATTATACAAGACTTACCAACCAATGAATTTTCGCTAACATGAGGCTTGACGGGCACTTCTTCCTCTTCTTGTGGATTTGAGACATGTAATTCACTTATCGGAAGACTCACTTCATCTTCACTCCTTAAAGTGTCTGCACCAACACTCTGTTGGATATTATGCCCTAGGCCCTTGAGAAAGGCCTATGCGTTATATTATAGCTTCATTGTTATAGAGATAACAAACCTGATTATTATATCTTTTGCATGTTTATTGTAATGATCATTGTCCCTAGCACTTATGAGGGGCTAGCATGAGTTTGATGGATAATCATATGATGATTATAGCGCATAGGATGCGGATTAAACTTGTGGGTACATGTTGGAGAACAAGTACTGGATAGACCCGTTATGAGATTTATGTCATGGTCAAATGTCATAATTAAATCTCATAATAGTTATATCATTCATCCTTAGACCTGAGATTATCATAGTCTTCCACATGATGAACATTATGTTTTACGTACTCAAACGCTACCCCTAACCGGGTGGTTATAAAGGCTACGATTGGCATAATCGGATTCCTGTAGGGAAGAATGATAAGTCAAGATGGGATTTGTCCCTCTCTCAAGAGAGATATCTGCTTGGCCACTCGATGAGTGAGATTGATAAAAGTGTATGGCCGTACCCAAATGAATTGAAGCGTTCAATGTTATTTGCTCATATCAATCTACTCGGGATCGAGAAAGCATTGGACAACATAAGTTGATATGGACCATGACTTATGTCCAATATGATATCGCGTGACAAAGGGATTATGATATGTTCTATAAGGTAACTTTAGGCTTTCAAAGTTATACTATTTGGGTAGTCATAATGGCTTGCTAGAGTCCGCTTATGATTTACGAGGTCTTCGAACTCGTTGCCAACATAGTATAATCCTATTGGGTCACACACGCATAACGGATCCTTCTTGGCACGAAAAACGAGAAAAACTGGGAAGTGGAAAAACCAGCCGTACGGATAGTTTGGACTAGCCGTACGGATAGTTTGTCTGCTGACGAGTTTTTGTCAGATTTCTTTCTGGGAAAGGAAGTCTTTAACCTAATGGAATTAGGTTTCTCCCAGTTTATATCCTGTGTTCTCTTCAGCCGGAAACTAAGCCTTAGACATTGATTTTAGAAATCAACAAGAGTTTCTTGGAGAGAGAAAAACACATATTATACTAAGGTTATAGGGTTTGATTTTTGTTCATCATCAAACCATAATAATCAAAGGGAGATTGAAGAATGGTTCTTCAATCATGTTTTTTAAGCCTAAGGATCTAGCAGTCAAATCAAGAAGCGTTCTTGAGTCCGTTCAACGTGTAGATACCGATAGAGGGTGTTTCCTTTAGCACCTTAAAGTCCGTGTTCATGGATTCGATCTTCAAGGGTATGTTTCTTTCATCTTGTATTTAATTTAATCAACATGCACGGATCCGGGCTCTTGGGTGTTTGATTTTATCTGTTTATTCCGCTGTGCATGATGCATCAAAACCCAATAGTGGTATCAGAGCCCCGTTCATTGTTGATTATTTTAGTATATCATGTTGAAATTGTTTAATTCGATTATATAATATCTACATGATAATAAGATGAATGCGTGATTTGAGTTTTATATATGAGATATAAAGGTTTATGAGCATGACATAGGGATTATGTGATTATTATATTTATTTGATCTATATGAATAATTGCATGTTGGGATTATCAATAAATAATTGGATTATGTGTATTGATAATTTGGATCTAATTTGTGTATGTAATAAATTGTTTATTCATGGTATTGATTAGATCTAATTAAATTCGTAATCTGTAAATTCATGTTTCTTTAATCTGATTATGTATAAACATGATATTGGATTTGGTCGAATTTCTGAAATTCTAAAAAACCTGGAAATCTGGGATCCTGCCAATGCATCCGTACGGATGGTTTGTGTAACGACACGAAAACCCGTCTCTATTTTCTTAGTAGTAAATATTTATTTACTTATCTATTTATTTATTTAAATATTTTTGTGTGCATTTTGTGTTTCATAATATTTTATGCCTAACATTTTAATTGATCAATTGTGCTAGTGTGAAGTAGGGATTTTTGGTTGAAAGAGGGGATTAGGGGTTTATGTGTCCTATGTTGTTGTAGAGGGGTTTAAGTTAAATTATTTAAAATATCCTAACCACTCCCTCCCTTCTCCCTCATCACTCTCAGTCAACCCCCCTTCCCCCTCCTGCGCATACTCCTCCCCCTCACACTCAATCTCTCTCCACCGTTGTTGAAGAGGTAAGAATCCTCCCTCCTTCTCTCTTCATTTTGACCATCTTCCTCTCATTATTTTTTAATGCTCATTTTATGAAAAATGTTTAGATCGTCGATAGGATCGTAAAGAGCTAAGAAAATTCGCATTCCGTCATCTTTTATAAATTTCAAGTAAGTTACTTACCCCCCTTTTTTGTATATTAACCCTCATTATTATGATCTATGATGCTTGGGTTGTTAATTGTTGGTTTATGGGAAATTTGGAATTTATTTGTATTTTGGGTAATTTTAGGATAAATTGTTGTTGGGTTCAAATCTTGGTATAAATGGTTTGTTGTTGTTATGGAAAGCTTTTATAAGCTTAGAAGTCATTTTTAGACTTCATTATACAAGTTAGAATTTGTTGTTTTTGATAAGTAGTTGTATGTTATTTAATAATCTTGGGGTTATTTGGGTTTTAGAGGCACGGGAGTTGAGTTTTCTTATCTTTAAATGTTAGGATGGAAGTATATATAGGTACTCCTAAGATTTAGAACGAAAGGAGTGAAAATCGGACCCCAAAACAGGGAGTTTTAATGTGTGCGGCCGAATACTTTTTAAAATTGTCCGTTTTACGCTCAATCTTCCGGAGTCCATAACTTCTTCGTCCGGACTCCGTTTTGGGCGTGTAAACTATCGTTGGAAAGCTCTTTTCGAGTACTATGAAATGTTTCTATTGGACGCATGGTTCCAGATCAGAATGGTTGTCTTTTTGTTGAGGTTTGAGATCAAGGTGTAGTCTCGGTCTAGGTTCCGTAGTACTATTCTATTTAACTTGTATGAGCATAGTGGAACACTCTAGGGTTGTAAAGTGGTTCCGTTGTGAGCAATTGTGTTATGGAATTAGTCTAAGTATTGTTTGGGAATGTTTGGTCATCTTATGAGGTGTTCATGATTGTGTCAATCGAATTGATTTTTGGATAAGACTTGGTCTAGGTTTTAGGTGATATCCTATAGTATCTAGAGGGTTGTTATGGAACACCAAAGTGTTGGGTTTGGTCCGTATGTGATCATGTATGAATAGGTGTAACCTTTTGGGTTCGTTCGAGTGTTAAGAATTGGTTCGTTGATGAGCGGATGTAAGACGTGAATTGGTGATTGGGTACCTACGGTGTTGATTTGCTTTAAGGTGTATTTATTCGGTTTTCCTATTTGGAATTCCAAGTGTAAGAGATGGTTGAGTTCATGGTCATAGTACTCTTTATGAGTAGACGTTTAGGGTCGTTTTGGTAATAGTCATTGTACTATTTGTGAGCGACCGTTTGGGTTGTGCTCTTTATGCGTAACTTGTGACTATCATCTTTAGGATGTGTTTGGTATGGTCCCTTATCATGGAATCATCATGTTTTAATGATCAATGTTGTTGGGCTCTCTATGAGCAACCCTGTTTATCGGTGTTGGACTCTCTATGAGGAATTTCTTGTGTTCATTGTTGTTGAACTCTTCGTGAGTAATCGTTTGCATCTTTATGGTGATTATTTGGTATGGTTCCCTACTTTGGAATCATTAATTGTTTACCGAGCTAGTGTTATTTCTTAGCGTTTATTTGAAAGCCCAGCTGGCATTTATGGTTGTGTCGGGCGATGGGGAAGATTATAATGGCAACGAGCCAAGTCCATTATAATGTGATCCATTGTTTTGCCCTTATTTTCCTCTTTCAGATTGGCCTTGGTTGGGATGAGCTAGCTCCCTTTGGTGAGTATTCTAGCTAGACGTTTTGGGTTTTGACTTTGTGTCATCTCCCCTGTCCTTTGTGACATGTTACATTGTTATGGTTCCGGTACCGGGGTTGTGATCTTCAGCTATTTATACTACTACGAAGATTGGTTGGTTGATTGATTAGTCGGTTCTGTCTGAGGTACTCTTCAGCTGTTATACTACTATGGTTGATGGATTGATTGGTTGGTTCTGACCGGGTTCTTATCTTCAGCCATTGTGCTACTATGAAGATTGATTGATTGGTTGATTGGTTGGTTCTGCGCAGAGGCTTCCTTGTTATATTCGTTTGGTCAAACCTTGGCTCAGTATCCTTTGTACGTGTTTATTTCAGTCTTATGTGCTGCATGATGAGTTAGTGGTTATTTCCAAATGGTATGGGACAGTTGGCAATAGGGAGCTTTCTCATTTGTTGTTTTGTGATTTACTTGTTCAGTTATATCGTTGATTTGCATGATATTATGCCATGTAGCTGCATTAGTAACTTACTGAGATTTTATCTCACCCCGTTTCTTTTATCCTTGTTTTTCCTTATCACCCCCCCCCCCCAGGGAAGCAAGTGGTAGCGTTATGAGGTCCGTTGTAGCGGGAAATCTTCTGAGCAGGTTGACCTTCTTTGGGGTAGTTGATCTTCGGAGTTCTTATGTATCATTGTAGTGGGATTTGTGGTCGTTTAGTGTTATGTAACTATTATTATCTTTTGGGTATTATATTATTATAAGTGTTCTTACTTCCGCGTTGTATTTAGTCTCCGAGTTATAATCTCGTTGAGGTGTCGTGTGATGGTTTTGGTTTTATAGTCGAATTCACGTGCCCGGTTTGGTATTTAGCATTTGTGGAGATGTTTATTATGTAAATTTTATATTTATGAGTTTTTAGAATTTTTGGGGCGTGACAGTTGGTATCAGAGCAATGGTTTTAGATCTTGAAGGAGAATAAGAACTCTAATATTGAATAGGTTTCAATACTTGGGTGTTATGATTTTGAGTGGTTTTGAAACTAAGTTTTCTTGAAAGTATGAGGTTAAGATAGAAGTGGTTGAGTTGTGAGTCGTGATATTAACGTCGAGTGTTTCTCCTCTTGTAGTATATCGAATATAGGATTAGTGTTAATAGTATTGATTCCATTGGGGTTAGTTGGTTTGGAATCGAGAGCGCGAGTTTTTGAAGGCAGGGGCATATCTATTTCGTAAAGTGGACAACGTTTCGTGCTATGTTCGCATGTTTGTTATCATTCATGGATTCAGGTTGAGGTGTATACTCGAATAGGGAACTACGTGATTTCTGCTGGTATATATAGGGTGATTAAGTTATGTCACCTATGCGAGATATTGATGAGTTAAGTGGTATGGTTTAGCTTTCTATGTGTTACGAATTTCTTGTGTGCCATCGATAGGTGGTGAATATTTCTATATTAGTATGTTTGACTTTGTTTAGGAGCATACTAGGTATAAATATAATGTTCAGGTTCTATATTGAAAATCAGAAAATCTTTATTATACGGTTGTGCTGGGAATTTAGCTTACTCTGTTGGCAATATTAATTTTGAAATCTTGGGTATAATTTATACTGGGTGCGATATGTCGTTCGATCGATAGGGAACTTGGGTTATATGATGAGTTGATATAAGCTACGATACTGATAGGTGAATCAGTGAACATATAGTATCGGTTGGGTTAAAAGAGTTAAAGATTCAATTTGAGAATTTCTTGATAGGAGATTTTTCTTTACTTTTAGTACATCTACGTGAGTGCATCGGAATTGTTTAGTATGAGGAAATACTTAATTTATTATGGGTTATATTAAGAAGTTGAGTTATGATACTTTTGGGATCATTTTAGTACATGATTGGAATTGAGTTAAAGCAAAATGAGTTATGAGTATATTGTGGGAGTTATAATCATTAATGATGGTAAGCGCGTTAAGTTTAAAGGACTAAACATATTTTGAGAAGGTAGGAAATTCTCGAGCAAAATAAAAGGCATTTTTTGGTTTTAGTTAAATAGTTGTTCCATGGTTCTGAATCTTTTTCTTGTGGCGTCTCTCGTTTGGATTAAGGATTTATAAAGAAAGTTGGGTATAGATACTTGGGCATATTAAAGGATGCTATGATTTTGCATTTGGTCAGTTGAAATGCTGTTCGCTAATTGGATTATTATGTTGGTAATACTGTTGACCATAAGTAAAATTGGGTTAATAAATGTATACGTGAAAGACTAATTTGGGTTAGCCATTGAAGATTGAGAATTTGTTAAAATTCCTTTGGGGATATAAGAACGGATTATTAATTTAAATGAGAGTTAAAGGAAATCTTTTGAAGATAAAATTTGGATTGTTTTGCGGACTACTGATTACTCGGAACTGTTTTAAACTTTGAAGGATTGGAGTAATGTAATAATAATAATTTCAGTATTAATGCTGTTTCGTGGATTGGGCTGGTATCACTGTTATCTTAAAAGGTATGATCAGTGTTATGTTTTCTTGGAGATATGTTAATTTTTCTATTATAGTGAAAATTGATAAATCCATTATTTATAGTGATGCTTCCAAATAGAGATGGAGGTATGTAACGATTTTGGGTGATAAAGTATTTGTATATGTTTCGAGGATTAGCGCTTAATAAATGGAACTATCTATGATTTGGAATTGGTAGTGATTTTATTGATATTGCCTTAGCGGATTATATATTTTATTCTATTTTGGGACCAAGTTGAAACGTTATGATAACGGACTACCAAAAGTTGATGGATATATTTCCTTAGAAAACTAAGTATGAGGTAATGCAAGTAGTTTGAGAAATTCAAAGATTATGACTGTATTATGTTTTATTTCATAAGGAAAGTGAGTGTGGTAGTGGAATCGCATTTGATCGGATAGTTGATAATGGTAAATTTTTGAGTATATCATTGAGTCATTGGGTGACAATAATCGTTAGCCCTATTCCTTCTCTTATTTGTTCGGGTAGTAGTATGATTACATGGGATGATGTCTAGATTATCAATGCGTACGGATGAACCGGAAAAGTAAAACTTATGGATGTTGATGATTTAAGGGTTGATGGAGAGAGTAATGCTAATCAGGATCAAATCAGCTATGTCTCAGAATTGGTGAATAAGTGATAGTCTTGAGAATTTGAAATTCCGGATGAAAGAGGAAGTTAACTTTAGAATGTTTGATACGAGCATACTTGAGATATGTAGGTGTTCAATATGTGTTGGTTTATTTGAGTCATGGAGACGATGTCTGAAATATTTAATAGGTACTTGATTGAGGTTATGAGTGCTATATGAGAATCGATATTTTGTAGCCTCGTTATGACTGCGTGTTATGATTTTTGATAATTGAATTCGCGGGCGAATTCTTTTTAAGGAGGGTAGATTGTAACGACCCGAAAACTCGTCTCTATTTTCTTAGTAGTAAATATTTATTTATTTATTTATATATTTATTTATTTATTTACTTATCTATTTATTTATTTAAATATTTTTGTGTGCATTTTGTGTTTCATAATATTTTATGCCTAACATTTTAATTGATCAATTGTGCTAGTGTGAAGTAGGGATTTTTGGTTGAAAGAGGGGATTAGGGGTTTATGTGTCCTATGTTGTTGTAGAGGGGTTTAAGTGAAATTATTTAAAATATCCTAACCACTCCCTCCCTTCTCCCTCACCACTCTCAGTCAACCCCCCTTCCCCCCTCCTGCGCATACTCCTCCCCCTCATACTCAATCTCTATCCACCATTGTTGAAGAGGTAAGAATCCTCTCTCCTTCTCTCTTTATTTTGACCATCTTCCTCTCATTATTTCTTAATGCTCATTTTATGAAAAATGTTTAGATCGTCGATAGGATCGTAAAGAGCTAAGAAAATTCGCATTCCGTCATCTTTTATAAATTTCAAGTAAGTTACTTACCCCCCCCCCTTTTTTGTATATTAACGCTCATGATTATGATCTATGATGCTTGGGTTGTTAATTGTTGGTTTATGGGAAATTTGGAATTTATTTGTATTTTGGGTAATTTTAGGATAAATTGTTGTTGGGTTCAAATCTTGGTATAAATAGTTTGTTGTTGTTATAGAAAGCTTTTATAAGCTTAGAAGTCATTTTTAGACTTCATTATACAAGTTAGAATTTGTTGTTTTTGATAAGTAGTTGTATGTTATTTAATAATCTTGGGGTTATTTGGGTTTTAGAGGCACGGGAGTTGAGTTTTCTTGTCTTTAAATGTTAGGATGGAAGTATATATAGGTACTCCTAAGACTTAGAACGAAAGGAGTGAAAATCGGACCCCAAAACAGGGAGTTTTAATGTGTGCGGCCGAATACTTTTTAAAATTGTCCGTTTTACGCTCAATCTTCCGGAGTCCATAACTTCTTCGTCCGGACTCCGTTTTGGGCGTGTAAACTATCGTTGGAAAGCTCTTTTCGAGTACTATGAAATGGTTCTATTGGACGCATGGTTCCAGATCAGAATGGTTGTCTTTTTGTTGAGGTTTGAGATCAAGGTGTAGTCTCGGTCTAGGTTCCGTAGTACTATTCTATTTAACTTGTATGAGCATAGTGGAACACTCTAGGGTTGTAAAGTGGTTCCGTTATGAGCAATTGTGTTATGGAATTAGTCTAAGTATTGTTTGGGAATGTTTGGTCATCTTATGAGGTGTTCATGATTCTGCCAATCGAATTGATTTTTGGATAAGACTTGGTCTAGGTTTTAGGTGATATCATATAGTATCTAGAGGGTTGTTATGGAACACCAAAGTGTTGGGTTTGGTCCGTATGTGATCATGTATGAATAGGTGTAACCTTTTGGGTTCGTTCGAGTGTTAAGAATTGGTTCGTTGATGAACGGATGTAAGACGTGAATTGGTGATTGGGTACCTACGGAGTTGATTAGCTTTAAGGTGTATTTATTCGGTTTTCCTATTTGGAATTCCAAGTGTAAGAGATGGTTGAGTTCATGGTCATAGTACTCTTTATGAGTAGACGTTTAGGGTCGTTTTGGTAATAGTCATTGTACTATTTGTGAGCGACCGTTTGGATTGTGCTCTTTATGAGTAACTTGTGAGTATCATCTTTAGGATGTGTTTGGTATGGTCCCTTATCATGGAATCATCATGTTTTAATGATCAATGTTGTTGGGCTCTCTATGAGCAACCCTGTTTATCGGTGTTGGACTCTCTATGAGGAATTTCTTGTGTTCATTGTTGTTGAACTCTTCATGAGTAATCGTTTGCATCTTTATGGTGATTATTTGGTATGGTTCCCTACTTTGGAATCATTAATTGTTTACCGAGCTAGTGTTATTTTTTAGCGTTTATTTGAAAGCCCAGCATTTGTGGTTGTGTCGGGCGATAGGGAAGATTATAATGGCAACGAGCCGAGTCCATTATAATGTGATCCATTGTTTTGCCCTTATTTTCCTCTTCCAGATTGGCCTTGGTTGGGATGAGCTAGCTCCCTTTGGTGAGTATTCTAGCTAGACGTTTTGGGTTTTGACTTTGTGTCATCTCCCCTGTCCTTTGTGACATGTTACATTGTTATGGTTCCGGTACCGGGGTTGTGATCTTCAGCTGTTTATGCTACTACGATGATTGGTTGGTTGATTGATTAGTCGGTTCTGTCTGAGATGCTCTTCAGCTGTTATACTGCTATGGTTGATGGATTGATTGGTTGGTTCTGACCGGGTTCTTATCTTCAGCCATTGTGCTTCTATGAATATTGATTGATTGGTTGATTGGTTGTTTCTGCGCAGAGGCTTCCTTGTTATATTCGTTTGGTGAAACCTTGGCTCAGTATCCTTTGTACGTGTTTATTTCAGTCTTATGTGCTGCATGATGAGTTAGTCGTTATTTCCAAATGGTATGGGACAATTATCGATAGGGAGCTTTCTCATTTGTTGTTTTGTGATTTACTTGTTCAGTTATATCGTTGATTTGCATGATATTATGCCATGTAGCTGCATTAGTAACTTACTGAGATTTTATCTCACCCCGTTTCTTTTATCCTTGTTTTTCCTTATCACCCCCCCCCCCAGGGAAGCAAGTGGTAGCGTTATGAGGTCCGTTGTAGCGGGAAATATTTTGAGCAGGTTGACCTTCTTTGGGGTAGTTGATCTTCGGAGTTCTTATGTATCATTGTAGTGGGATTTGTGGTCGTTTAGTGTTATGTAACTATTATTATCTTTTGGGTATTATATTATTATAAGTTTTCTTGCTTCCGCGTTGTATTTAGTCTCCGAGTTATAATCTCGTTGAGGTGTCGTGTGATGGTTTTGGTTTTATAGTCGAATTCACGTGCCCGGTTTGGTATTTAGCATTTGTGGAGATGTTTATTATGTAAATTTTATATTTATGGGTTTTTAGAATTTCTGGGGCGTGACAGTTTGGATGATATGCATCTGATCCGTACGGATAGTTTGGAAATTCTCAGATTTAATTTTGGTTTGTGGTGTTCAGATTGTTCTGTGAGATTAAGAGACAATGAAAGATCTTGAAACAAGTATCCAATCTATACGGGAATGTGGATGCCTTTTTGGCTTAGTTTCGACCGTATAGAGAAGTTGCTTGGTTTCTTGATCTTAGCACGGAAATGTGGATGCCTTTTGGCTTAGTTTCGGCCGTGCGGTTTGTGCTTTCAATTTCAAGATGCTCTGTGGTGACCGGTTTGGAAAATTCTGATTCTAATCTTTTTCAGATGGCTGGTTGTGGAAACCGTGTTTCCTGAAACAGATTTAAGTTCAGAAGTCCAAACTGTTAATGAGATCAGAATCTTAAAGGAGTTTAAGATTGGCGTAATCTCAAAGTTACAGAATTACCCCTATACAAAGTGCAAATCGTTTGCAAGAGAAGGAAACTAAATTTGGATTAATTCATTGCATGGACCAATGGCAGGCTCATGCCTTGCTTCTGGGAATGCGAATGAAATATCCAATCTGTAAAATGTTTACAGATAATTTAGATTCCGTCCCCATTATATTGCTTCATAATTAAATCAAAAGATTTTGCTTCTGTTAATTAATTCGATTAGTTAACATCAGTTATACAAAGACTATATTATATTATGTTTGATATAATTAAATATATGATGCATATCTCTATGTAATAAACCTTCTTAAAAACTTAAGTCTTGTGCCAATCCATGATTAAAACACTTGTGAGTACGTGGGTAGTTTTATGTGGGTTACGCCCTAGCGTAGGTGCATTAATTCTATTCATTTATGAGCAAGATGAGGAATCAGAGTTTCCTATACGTTTAAAATGGTTTGACTTAATTGGGCTATCAAAACAGTTTTGGGCCCAAGGCACAGATGAGATTAAAACATGTTTGACATAAGATGTCTAACAATCTCATAAAAGATCTAAGAGTCACATATGATGTGATTGATAAGGAGTTATCTACCTAAATAACTTGATTTTGAGCAGTCGTGCCCTAGCCGACTCAAAGTTGGGTGAAATATGGATCTTAGCCCACTTAAATTATATTATACAATTGTTGTATTTGAAGGTGTATAATTTAGTGAGAGTATTTATGAAATACATTAAATGTCTCTAAATGATAATGGTATGAAATATATGTGTATATTTATTTGCATATTTTGTAGAATGTCTTAAACTATAATCATGTATAATTACTGCGATAAACCCCACTTTAAGAAGAATAAGATTAACTTCCATGACCTAGTCATGAGCTTAAGAATTGTTCTAAAGCAAGATCGGAAGTTATGAATTCTTAATAAATCCTATTTCTGAGAAAACTAATGCCTTAAAGGTGGACAAAGACATTGATTAGAAACATGTGGATGATTCTATAGATGTCGATCGTCCTACGACTTGCTATCATGTGTTTGGAACTTTAGAAGTATCTAAAACGTATGAATGCTTATGTGATAAGCAATCACGTAGGAAGCGTTCCTACAAGCAAGAAAGGCAAGAAGAGTTTGAGTTTGACTAGAGCCTAACATTCATGCGATGACTGAAATGTATATTAATAAGTTCTCGTGTTTCGAACATGGAGAGACATATTAATTACCTTAGATGGCTCAGTAATCAAGTTAGTTTGGAACTAACAACGGATTTGATATTGATTCAAGAGCGACATTTGATGTTTAAAATGCTATGTCTTAATATCAAATGGAAACCCTCTCAAACTCTAAAGGTTAATAAGGACAAGGATTTAAGATAAAGGGAAGACAAAAGTTGTCAAGCCTAAAGGAAATATTTGTGGCTAAAACCTAAAATCCAAAGAATGTAATTTGTACATTGGCAATAGGATTGACCATTGGTGAAATTACAATTTGAATTAAAAGATCAAAAGGAAAGGTAGTTGGACTACCACTTCAAGTATTTATTTTAAAATTCTACTTGTAAGGGTAAATATTAACCTATGTGGCAATAATGATGCAATGGTTGCAACATTAGTCATAGGAACTTGCGAAGTGTCTTTATCTAATAAGTTCATATTTGTTTTGAACAAATGGTGCTATGTTCTTATTTTAAGTAGAAATATTATTTTGGTTTCTTCATTAGAAGATTATGGATATTTCTTATTTCGAATAAGAAAGTGTTCCATTAAATATGATTTGCCTTATTGTATTGCTAATCATATAATGGGACTTAATGTCCTTATCTTGGAAGAACAAAATAATGAGCATAACGTAAATAATGGAAATCTGAATATAAGGATGTAATCGTTACCTTCTTAAAAAACATTAATGTCTATATCAAATGATAAGAAACACATATCTAAAATTCCATGGGACGGACTTTTAAATTCATATGATTTCGAATCATGTGATAATGTGAATCTTAGAAATTGATCAAGATATCTTTTACTAATAGTAGTAAGAGGAAGTACTCTTTTGAACTTATACATTTTGATGTATGTAGTTTATTAAAGTAACAATGCTTAAAAAGGATTTCAACACCTCATGGCAAAAGTATTGATGTACTCTGATTAGATCAAAAGTAATGAATATTTGAGCATTGGACTCGATGAGAATTCTGCAGAAAGTCTGCAATTTAAGAAAAACAGAATCTGGAAACAGCAGCCGTACGGATGATGTTCCAGAAGTTTACATATTGTCTGTAAAACACAGTTTTTCGTCTCATAATAAGTTAAACTAATCTTTAATTATCCTTCTGGATTTAGTGCTGGAAACAGCTGCGATTACACTAAATTGAGATTCGTCTAAGTAGGTTCGTTATACCATATAAGATATGGAATGAAAGAAAACTTGGTTTGTCGTTCATAAAGATTAGTGATATGATACTTTTGAGAAAAGTTTTGTCTTGGACAAAATCACACCTAAATCTAATAAATGTATTTTATGGGATATCTTAATGATATTAATTTTACACCCTTTAGAGTACAAATCGTTTGTCACTCTAAATAGCACTTTCTAGATCAATCGTTTATCTCTAAAGAACTAGTGGGAGTAAAATGTATCTCGAAGAGTTCGAGACCCAAAAATGACATGGAACCTAAGATGGAGATTGAACAAAGTTTCACAAGGAGTTGTAGAAATTCGTTCAAGTATACACAAGAAATTTGCATAACTGATAGGATACTATCTATAACAAGAAATATTGATTTCTCGTAATAGAAAGTAATAGGGAAGATATCATTGCGAATGATTGACCTATTACCTATCAAGATGCAAAGTCCGCTCCGGATTTAGATCAATGACTTGGAGTCATAAAATCTAAAAGTGTATATTGATTAAGCAAGACTAATTGAGAAAAGTTAATTCATAATGTCGATTATGATGAAACTTCATCACCCGTAGTCATGCTTAATGTTATTAGAATTATAATTGTCATGACTTCATATTTCGAATAAATAATATGACAGATGGATGTCAAAACTATATTCCTTAACAGGAACTTACATTACGATGTGTTTGATACAACCTAAAAGTTTTGATTGATCCATAAAATTCTAATAAAATATGCAAGTGGCAGAAATTCATGAGATGGATTGAAGCAAACTATTTGGAGTGAAATTTCATTTTGATGTAGTATTCAAAGAGTTTGAATTCATCAAGGATGAGACTTGTGATTACAATAAATTTAGTGGGAGCGTAATTTTATTCATAGTCTAATATATATATGGTTGATATATAAATCATTTTGAAAGAGTTTCTAAATGAAAGACTTGGATAAAAGCCACCTATATCATTGGAATTTAGATTTATGAACATAAGTCTAAAACGTTGTTTGGTTAAAGTCAAAGTACTAATATTGACAATATAGTGAAAGGTTCACTATGCAAGACTCTTGGAGAGGTCACTTGCAAAAGTCTAATGGCATTAATCTTTGCAAGATTTAGTCTTACTGGAAGACTAATGAGCAAGAGTATATGATTATGA
Source organism: Campanula takesimana (assembly GCA_026119855.1). Taxonomy (NCBI): domain Eukaryota; kingdom Viridiplantae; phylum Streptophyta; class Magnoliopsida; order Asterales; family Campanulaceae; genus Campanula; species Campanula takesimana. The sequence continues at coordinate 132,665 of JAOWBW010001093.1, forward strand.
TTCCATATGCTTCGGCAATTGGATCTATTATGTAAGCCATGTTAATGTACTAAGACCGGATGTCTCATATACTTGGAGTATGAGGAGATAATACCAATCGGATCCTAGTGAGAGTCACTTGTTAAGAAACACTCTTATGTTCTCTAAAAGGAACTAAAGGATGCGTTCTTAATCTTTGATGGAATATAAAATGATCCTGTAAATAGTTACAAAGATGCATTCTTATAAACCATGAAAGATAAATATTACAGTATAAATACATGTCTAAGTTTAATAATGGTGTTAGAAGAGTTCTAAGTATACCATTAATATTCTACAAAAGGTTAAGTATCTAGTGGCATGAGATGCAACTAGAAAAATGTTAAGATTAAGATTCCAATTAGTAAACTAGAAATCGTTTCTAGTGTCACTAATTTAATGTACCTTCATTGTGTCAATAATCATTATTACACAAGTCAAGGGACTAATATCTTATCTAGACATATACTCAGACATTTCTATCTTACTCGAGAAATCGTCAAAGATGGGAGATGTCAAAATATGCAAAATACCTTATGATAATAACAAGGATAATTATCCTACGTAAGCTCGTTTGCAATTATGATGGAGATCATAACTAAGCTCAATGGGTATTGGATACGCGTTGATTGGGCCTAGTGCAAGTGGGATATTATTGGATATTATGCCCTAGGCCCTTGAGAAAGGCCTATGCGTTATATCATAGCTTCATTGTTATAGAGATAACAAACCTGATTATTATATCTTTTGCATGTTTATTATAATGATCATTGTCCCTAGCACTTATGAAGGGCTAGCATGAGTTTGATGGATAATCATATGATGATTATAGCGCATAGGATGCGGATTAAACTTGTGGGTACATGTTGGAGAACAAGTACTGGATAGACCTGTTATGAGATTTATGTCATGGTCAAATGTCATAATTAAATCTCATAATAGCTATATCATTCATCCTTAGACCTGAGATTATCATAGTCTTTCACATGATGAACATTATGTTTGACGTACTCAAACGCTACCCCTAACCGGGTGGTTATAAAGGCTACGATTGGCATAATCGGATTCCTGTAGGGAAGAATGATAAGTCAAGATGAGATTTGTCCCTCTCTCAAGAGAGATATCTGCTTGGCCACACGATGAGTGAGATTGATAAAAGTGTACGGCCGTACCCAAATGAATTGAAGCGTTCAATGTTATTTGCTCATATCAATCTACTCGGGATCGAGAAAGCATTGGATAACATAAGTTGACGTGGACCATGACTTATGTCTAATATGATATCGCATGACAAAGGGATTATGATATGTTCTATAAGGTAACTTTGGGCTTTCAAAGTTATACTATTTGGGTAGTCATAATGGCTTGCTAGAGTCCGCTTATGATTTACGAGGTCTTCGGACTCGTTGCCAACATAGTATAATCCTATTGGGTCACACACGCAGAACGGATCTTACTTGGCACGAAAAACGAAAAAAACTGGAAATGGAAAAACCAGCCGTACAGATAGTTTGGACTAGCCGTACGGATAGTTTGTCCGCTGACGAGTTTTTTTTCAGATTTCTTTCTGGGAAAGGAATCCTATAACCTAATGGAATTAGGTTTCTCCCAGTTTATATTCTGTGTTCTCTTCAGCCGGAAACTAAGCCTTAGACATTGATTTTGGAAATCAACAAGAGTTTCTTGGAGAGAGAAAAACACATATTATACTAAGGTTATTAGGGTTTGATTTTTGTTTATCATCAAACCATAATAATCAAAGGGAGATTGAAGAATGGTTTTTCAATCATGTTTTTCAAGCCTAAGGATCTAGCAGTCAAATCAAAAAGCGTTCTTGAGTCCGTTCGACGTGTGGATACCGATAGAGGGTGTTTCCTTTAGCACCTTAAAAGTCCGTGTTCATGGATTCGATCTTCAAGGGTATGTTTCTTTCATCTTGTATTTAATTTAATCAACATGCACGGATCCGGGCTCTTGGGTGGTTGATTTTATCTGTTTATTCCGCTGCGCATGATGCATCAAAACCCAACACACTCTCCATTGGGGTTATCACTATTTGAGACGGTAGTTTTCCCGAACATTGAGCTTCCAATTTACTAACCAAAATGGCTAGTTGGCTCACTTGAGTCCCAAGATATTCAAAGCAAGCTCGTGTCTCTTGTTGAAATTGTTGAGTGTTTGTTGCTAACGCCTTCACAATATCTTCTAATGACATTTCACTTGTGTAAGACAAACAAGGCAAAAAACAGAAACAAGAAATGAAGATTTTTTTTTTTTTTAACAGGAGCCTCTTCGGACTTAAACGTGGCCACGCCTAACTCAAAAGAGTCTTCTGCAGATTTTTTTTTCTTAGACTCAAAAGAAATAAACTTAACACCGTCCCCGGCAACGGCGCCAAAATTTGGTGTGTCGTTAAACCGCCAAATTAATTTATCCTACTCAAACAAGTAAAGTGGCAAGTAGAGTTCGTATCCACGGGGACGGAGATTTTATTTCTTTTGAAAAGTGATAGGTAACCAAAGAGGGGGGGATTTTTGATTTGATTAAACTACGAACAAAAATTAACTAAAATGGACAAGTAAAGTAGACAGTTAACTAAAAATGCAAGAATTAAACTTAAGAAAAATACAAATATGAGAAGAACTCCAATTCAAGGGTGTTATTATTCAATTATGCAATCGATCATAGGCCACTAATTATTATTTTGCAATTTCAATGTATTCAACCAAAACTAGTTAGGATAGCCATAACAAATTTTGTGTTTTCCTAATGTAATTTCCCGAGCCTAGCACCCGATTAACCTTATCGCTATTTGATTGGGCACACTAGGGTTCCATATCAAACAACAATAGCATTAAGCACTTTGAAAACTGTTGAACTCAAACTTAGAAATCAAGGTAGCTAAAATTCCCAAATTTGAGACTGTAGATTTACATAGGTTAAATTGATCATGATAGCACAACCAAATCAACCTACAGCTCTAAGATAGCTTGTAGGGAAAATACAAATTAGACAAGTTGTCAATTCAACTAATCAACAAAATCCATAGAATTCATAGTGAAAGCTACAATTACTTAAATAGAAGCGAGAAGAAGTTAAAGCATAGCCTCACAATCACATAATCGAAAGAGTCAAACCCTTAAATCGGAAATTGAAACCTTAGCCACGCATGGTAGAATCCACAAACTTCATGAAATTCTTGAAAATAAAATTACAAAAAGAAAAGTGCTTGGTGGAGAAGAGGAGAAGGAGAAAGTTGCTGAGAAAGTTGCTGGGATTTTCTTGGTGAGGAGGACGTGTCTCCCTTGCAATGCTTTTCTCTTTTGTAGTTGTAGAAGAGAGAAAAGCCAGACCTTTTGCTTTCCCAACTTCCACTTAATTGAAGAACAAAATAAATGGAGACTTTATTGTGATTCTTTGGCCTTCAATTTTCCAGCTTGGTTCATCCATTTAAGCCTCAAAATAATCTGCACACTTCATTCTCCCAAAACTCAACCTTTAACCTTCTTTTTACATCAATCTATCACTTCCATCCCTACATCCAAAATATAAAAAGGATGGATTAAATAGATGCATTACATAATTTAAATGAGGTAAAATAAGATAATAATATATGGACAAATAAAGATATATCATGTTGGTCTTGCTTGTTCGTAGTCTACATAAATAAAATGTTCTTCCTATTCTTTGATAATGATAAAGGGGGTTAAAAAGGGGTGTTTTGAATGTGGGGAGATAACTCCTTGACCGACTTCAATGGAATGAAGTGATGTTTGGTGTCATGTCCCAAAATGGTTTGGGTGATTGCACGTTTGATAAAATAAAAGAAGGGAAATGAGATGAAGTAGAGAGAGAGTGGAGAAAAGAGTAGCATTACCTAGTCTTCATGGAGCTTCAAGTTCTTCTTTTGGGGAAAATACTCAAAAAAACCTTAAAGTAAAAGTTCTCTTTTTTTTTTGTAGAGTTTTCTTATGTTGAAAAGAAGGTCCTTTGAAAGGTTGGAGAAGAGGGGTTTTTATAGTCGTAAAAGAGATGTTTTTTGTGCCAAAACGAAGTCACAAAGATCAGTTTTACGGGCAAAATCATGTAAAATGGGCAAGGGAGGGATTCTTGGAGAAAATCTGTAACTGACGCCCAGATGCGCTCGCCTCTTGCCTTGGTGGCGGGATGCGCGTGCTTCTGACCCGAGGCGTGCGACTTTGAAATGGCTTTTTTGACAGAATGGACTAGAAAGTCAACACTGTCATTCAGTTTAATCCCTGGACTTAACAGAGTCAGCCAGGAACTTAACGAAAGTAACAGAAACTAACGAGAAACACTTAAAATAGGGAGAAACGCAAGATCAAATATGCAATCGGGGTGAGCGGTCCAAGACGGGGTGTCTACAGGACCATGACTTATGTCCAATATGATATCGCGTGACAAAGGGATTGTGATATGTTCTATAAAGGTAACTTTGGACTTTTAAAGTTATACTAATTGGGTAGTCATAATGGCTTGCTAGAGTCCGCTTATGACTTACGAGATCTGAATGGTTCGGACTCGTTGCCAACTTAGTATAATCCTATTGAGTGACACACAATACAACGGATCGAATAAGGCACAGAAAACGGGAAAACTGGATCCTACTGGAGGATCCGTACGGATGATTTGGGAGCCACCAAAACCAGCCGTACGGATAGTTTGTTCGGCAGAACAGTTTGGTCAGGAATTCTCACTACAAGAAAAAGGGCAAATACCAACGGAATTTACCGACGGATTACAATCCGTCACTAATTTAAACGAATTACCGACGGAATAGCAACGACCTAGAGTGGGAAACAAAATCCGAAACTAGGACGAGAATACCGACGGTTTTAGTGACGGAAATACCGAGGGAGAACATTCCCTCTCTAATCCGTCACTAATGTGGCGCCAAAATTTTGCGCCTTTCATTACCGACGGATTTATGACGGAATAAATGATTTTAATTTTTTAATTATTTAAAATAGAATAGCGACGGATATAAGTCGTTGCTATATGCATTCAAAAAATTAATAAATTTATATTTTAAGTAGCGACGGAATAGCGACGAATAGAGTTTACCAAAGGATTAAATCCGTCGGCACATAAATAGTATATTTTTACCGACGGATTACCGACGGTAAATAAATTACATATTTTAATGATAGTATAATAAATAAATGAGGGACGGACAATATCCTTCACTATAATTTTTTTTTAATTTTTTTTAATATAGATAAATGTTTTAAAACTTTTTTAGCAATTTTTTTTTTCAAAAACTAATATAAAAAAAAGTTAGAAAATTAACTAAACAAATGATTGTATAATAAAGAAAAAAAGGGACGGACAATATCCTTCACTACAAGTATTTTTTAAATTTTTTTTTTTTAATATAGATAAATATTTTAGATTTTTTTTAATAAGAATGTTTTTTAGTTATATTAATTGGTCATAACTTAATTTTTTTTAAATAAATATAAAATTTTTGATGGGTGGATATCAAATATTAATTTTTTAAAGTATAAAGTTATTTGAATTCATATAGGGTATATATATATATATATATATATATATATATATATATATGATAAAGGGTATGTGTATATGATGTATATGATATAGGGTACGGGATGTTATATAGCATATGGTATGGTATATGGTGTATAGGGTATATGATGGTGTATAGGATATATGATAATAGTATATGATATATAGTACAGTATCTAAGGTATATAGTATTTGATGTATTGAGTATATGGTATATTGTATAGGTATATGATGCATAGGGTATATGGTATGTGTATATGGTATATGATATTGTTTGTCTCTCTTTTTTTCTTTTATATACTTATATTTCTTTAAAAAATCTTAACTTTTTTTATGTAATTTTTTTGAAAAATTTCACTACTAACCAAAATCTCAAATAACTTTCTTTATCCAAAAAAAAAAATTAAAAAAAAAGTATATGCTATTGTCTGTCCCTATTTTTTCTTTTATATACTTTTATTTCTTAAAAAATTCTTAATTTTTTATGTAACTTTTTTTTTTTTTGAAAAATTTCAATACTAACCAACATCTCAAATAGTTTTCTTTATCCAAAAACGTTTTTAAAATTAAAGAAATGAGGGACGGCTAATACCTTTTAATTTTTTTAACAGAAATATTTGTTGTTGAAGTTTTTTACTACTGGACTATTTTTGAATGTTAATATTGTTCCACGTATATAAAAAATTATTTTAAAATATTGGAAAAATATAGTGGTGTATAAGAAGTTATTTTAATACATTGGAAAAATATTAATATTTATTACTATTATTCTTATAAATGACACTTATTTAATTAAATTTTTAGGTTACACATGGATCACCATCTTAGCAGTCTATAAAGTAACATTTAAATTGAATCTAATGGCCTAAATTTTAACTACACATTTCACTTGGATAACAACCTCATCCCTCCATTTCAATTGAAATAAATGGTCAAAAAATATTTCTCCACTTTATTTAACCTAGTTTTCTAACCCTAACGTTAATTTAAAAAAAAAAATGCAGCCGCCCCCTCCCCCATTCATTTCATCTACTCTCTCTCTCTCTCTCTTACATGGATCACCATCTTAGCCATTTAAAAAATAACCTTTAAATTGAATCCAATGGCCTACATTTAACTACACATTTCACTTGGATCAAAATCTCATCCATCCATTTCAATTAAAATCTCATCCATACATTTACTCCCTCTCTCTCTCTTCTCCACTTCTAACCCTAACCTTAATTAAAAAAAAAAAAAAACTAACCAAAAATGCAGCCGCCCCCTCCTCTCCCCTCCCCCATTCATTTCATCTACTCTCTCTCTCTCTCTCTTCTCCACTTCTCCTTCTCTCATCTCCATGGTAAAAAAAAAAACCTAACAAAACCCTTCTCCATTTCTCTTCTCTCTCACCTCCTCACCGCCACCCCTCCCCTCCCCTACCCGCCGCCACTCCTCCCACCCTTCTCCATTTCTTTCCTCTCCCCACCCTCACCACCGCCACCCCAAGCTCAAATTCGATTCTCTCTTTATATCTCTTTCTTTCTTTCTCTTTTTCTCACCGTCTCTCTCTCTCTCTTTACTTAATTTTTTTTTTCAGATATGTTAAATGTTAATTAGAGAAGTTGTGGGAAGTGGTGGGTTTTTTTTTTTTTTCCAGATCTGTTAAGTTTATTGATTAGGTTTTAAAAAAAAAAACAATTAGTTTTTTTTTTTTTAAACGATGAGAGTGTTTTTTTTCCAGATCTATTAAGTTATTTTTAATTTTAGTTTTTTTTTCTTCAGATCTGTAAATAAGGACAGAGGGAGTACAACTGAAGAAATGAATTATCGTTAAACGATCCAGTTGGGGAGTAGATCTGTGCTGCAGCTGTTGGTATATTTCACTTGCAGTAGTAAAGGAAAGGAACTGTTTTTTGTTTGGATCATTAATCAGCACTTCAGCAGCAATAAAATCGAACTCTAGACATTTTTTTGTGTGATGGAGGGAGTAATATGAAAATGAATTCTGATTAAGAATACTACTCCCACGACCAGTAATGTTTTTCTTTTAAAAATGAATTTTGAGTAATAGTTTTAAAGTAATTTAATTATCTTAATGAAAAGTAAAAATTATTATCGATAGTATTTATTGGTGTGTTTTTTGTTTTATTTCAGATCTAGTTATGGGCAGTGGTGGTGTTTGGCGGGCTTTCAAGATAGTGGGAGGAAAGAATGGATTTTAACTGAATTTTTTGAAGTTGAGGGATCAAAGTTGAAAAGAGAACTTTTTATGTAAGGACTGAGATGAGCATTAGAGAAGTTGAGGGAGCATAGTGTAACTATTGTAATATTTTTGAAATATTGAGGACTGATTTGAAAATCTTTGAAATATTAAGGACTAATTTTAAAATAAGAGAAATTAATGAAATGACTTAAATTGATTGACATCATAATTTTTGTAATAAAAATATTCATCATATGTGTATATTTAAAAATATATTTAATATATATTTTTAAATATATACTCCCTCAGTTTCATCAAAACTGAGACTAAATGAAATGGCACAAGAACTAAGGAATACTAATAAAATAAGGAAAATGTGGTAGAAAATGAAGAGAGAGAATTAGTGGGGTAAATAGTAGTGTTGGTTGAATAAAATGAGTGGTGGGGTTGGGTGAATATAAAATATTAAAAAGTTTGCCATTTTGGGCAGTCTCAATTGAGGTGAAACGGACGAAAAGGGAAATAAGTCTCAGTTCTCATGAAACGGAGGGAGTATATATATGCTATTTTTTTTTTAAATAATGTACAAATTTAGCGACGGAAATAATCCATCAGTAATATTAAATAAAAATAATAATAAATAGAGCTGCATAAATAGTAGAGACGGTAAATTCCGTCGATAATACATCGCTAAAATGGTTTAAAAATAAAACGACGATTTAAATAAAGACGGAAACTTCGTCGCTAATCCGTCGGCTTAGTCTTTGGATTGGTCGATTATTTAACGATTTTGCCGACGGATTTTTAAACAATGGCGACGGAATAATCCCTTGGTAAGGCAATTGAAAATCCGTCGGTAATCCGTCGAAAGATTTTACCGGCGCACGTTTTAACCAGTGTTCTAAAAATCGGGCTAGGCGGAGCCTAGACACTAGGCGGCCCCCTTCCGCCCCGATTTTCATCAAGTCGGTCATTTTAGGCGTCCGGCAGTCTGGGTGGCGGTCTCGGCGGCGATTAGGCGGTCTCGGTGGTGATTAGGCGGCGTTGACGGGCTAGGCGGGACAGGCGCTGTGGAGATGGAGTGTTCATCGTCGTCGTTATCGTCGAAGGAGGTGACGTACCTAGACTCTGGAGATGACGGCAAAATCAATCGGAAGATGGAAGGATTTGGGTTGAGAGGCGGCGGCTATACTGAGGATGACGAGAGATAGAGTAAAGCGAGAGAGAACAGAGAAAGCGAAAGAGAGAGAGAGAGAAATGATTAGGGTTGTTTGAGAGACAGAGAGACGGCGAGGGATAGGGTTTTAGTTTTGGGTGTTGGGTTGGGCTAATGTAATGGGCTTTTTCTAGAATGTAATTGAAGTGAGATTTATTTATGACTTTATGTGTGTCAATTTTTCAAATAATAGTGCAATAAACTTCTACTTTTATATACTCCCTCTGTCTCATAATAATATTTATTGATTTGTAGTTTTGAAACATATAAAAATATATAATTACATATAAATTTATCAAAAGTTTATTAAAATGCATTAATTTCTAGGCCCCGCCTAGGCCCCTAGGCGCTAGGCCCGGCCTCGCCGCCTAGCGGGCGCCTAGCGCTTTTTAGAACAATGGTTTTAACATCGGAAATTAAACGTTGAAAATCCGTCGCTAAATTAATTTAGTGACGGATTTTGGATGATTACCGACGGAATAATCCGTCGGTATCTGCCTGTTTTCTTGTAGTGTATTGTGTGACAAGGAAACCCAATCCCAAACGGAATTAGGTCAAACCCACATATAAATATATGCTGCCGGGTTTGACAGCCTCTAATGTTGATTTTGGAAATCAATAACAATTGTTTTAGAAACAATAAATTATAGAGAGGTAGGATTATTTATTTTGTGATCCATAATCATCAAAATACAATAATCAATGAAGCAAAATAATTTCTATGAAGAAAACGTTTCTTCATCAAGCCTTGGGTCTAGCAATCCAGATCAAGAAGGTGTTCTTGATATCCGTTCGACGTGTGGATACCGATAGAGGGTGTTTGCTTTAGCACCTTAAAGTCCCTGTTCATGGATGCGATCTTCAAGGGTATGTTTTCTTTCATCTTGAATTTAATCTAATCAACATGCACGGATCCGGGCTCATGGGTGTTTGATTTTATGTTTTATTCCGCTGCGCATGATCCATCAAAACCCAACAGTGGTATCAGAGCCCCGTTGATCGCTGATTATTTTGATACATTATGTTTTAATAACTTAATTCGATTATATGATTTTGCATGATGATAAAGATGAATATGCGATTGAGGGTTTATGAACATGATTGTATGGGGATTATGTAATTATTATATTGATGTGACCTATATGAATAATTGCATGTTGGAATTATCAATAAATAATTGGATTATGAGTATTGATAATTTAGATCTAATCTGTATATGTAATAAATTGTTTATTCATGATATTGATTAGATCTAGTTAAATTTGTAATCTGTAAATTTGTGTTTGTTTAATCTGATTAATGCATGAACACGATATTGGGATTGATCAGATTTAAGAAATTCTGGAAATCTAGGATCCCACTGAAGGATCCGTACAGATAGTTTGGGTGCCACCAAACTGATTCGTACGGATGGTTTGGTAAATCCCAGATTTGACTCTGTTTTCTGATAAATCAGATTGTTCTGTAAACTGGTTGCAGAATTTGAATCTGAAGATTGAGTTTGTTTCAGACGGCTGGTTTCTGAAACCGTGTTACCTAAAAAGCTCTCAATCTTGAAATCCAGAAATATATAGTTCAAGAATTCTGAAGAGTTCAGAGTTTCTATGACCTGCTTGACAGAGCCGTACGGATGAATCTGGTAGCTGCCAGAAACATCCGTACGGATGGTTTCGACAGATTTATTTTGTTTTTCTGGTTTTCTGATTGTTCGGTAAATCATTTACAGAATTCGAATCAGAAATTGAATCTGGTTTCAGATGGCTGGTTTTCGAAACCGTGTTTCCTGAAAAATGATTTAATCCAGAAAGTTGCAGAAATCAGTATTCTGAAGAGTTCATAATTGCTGTAGTCCATGAGATTAAGAGACAATGAAAAGATTTTGAAACAAGTGACCAATCTGTACGGGAATGTGGATGCCTTTTGGCTTAGTTTCGACCGTACGTTTTGTGCTCTCAATTTATAGATGTTCTGCGGAAACAAAAGTTTCAGAATTTATCCCTATAAACAAGTGCAAATTGTTTGCAGAGAAGAGACTAAATTTGGATTAATTTATTGCATGGACCAATGGCATGCTTACGCCTTGTTTCTGGGAATGCGAATGAAATATCCAATCTGTAAATTGTTTACAGATAATTTAGATTCCGTCGCCATAATATTGTTTCATAATTAAATCACGAGATTTTGCTTCTGTTAATTAATTTGATTGGTTAACATACATTATGAAAAGACTATATTATATTATGTTTGACATAATTAAATATATGATGCATGTCTCTATGTAGACAAACCTTCTTTAAAACTTAAGTCAATTGCCAAATCCATGATTAAAACACTTGTGAGTACATGGGTAGTTTTATGCGGACTATACCATGGAGAGTCGCATTAATTCTATTCATCTATGAGCAAGATGAGGAAAGATTGATTCCTATACGTTTAAAATGGTTTGACTTAATTAGGTCATCAAAAGGGTTTTGGGCCTAAAGGCACTGATGAGATTAAAACATGCTAGACATATGATGTCTAAAATCTCATAAAGGATCTAAGAGTCATATACGATATGATTGACATGGAGTTATCTACCTAATTAATTTAATTTTGAGCAGTATCGCCTCCACGGACTTGAAATTAAATTAAATTTTGATCTTAGCCCACTTAAATTATATTATACAATTATTGTATTTGAAGGTGTATAATTCAGTGGGAGTATTTATGAAATACATTAAATATCTCTTAAATGATAATGGTATGAAATATAGGTTTATATTTATTTGCATATTTTGTAGAATGTGTTAAACTTTAATCATGTATAATTACTGCAATTGACCCCACTTAAAAGAGAATAAGATTAACTTCCTTTACCTAGTCATGAGCTTAAGAATTGTTCTAAAGCAAGAACGGAAGTTATGAATTCTTGATAAATCATATTCCTAAGAAACCTAATGCATTAATGATGGACAAAGACATTGATTAGAAACATATGGATGATTCTATAGATGTCAATTGTCCTACGACTTGCTACCATATGTTTGGAACTTTAGAAGTATCCGAAACATTTGAATGCTTATGTGATAAGAAATAACGTAGGAAGCGTTCCTACAAGCAAGAAAGGCAAGAAAAGTTTCAGATTGAATAGAGCCTAACATTCATGTGAGGAATGAAAGTGTAGACACCCCATTTTGAACTCACAATAATGATTACACTACTCTTGTGTCTCGCCTTTGTGGTTGGATGAAAACTCGTTAGTTTCGTCATGTTTCATTAAGTTTCTAACTGACTCCGTTAGTCAGGGGCTAAAATGAACAAAATGAAACTGGCAGAAGGAAAAAATAGTACTGTACTGGATATCTCGTACGAGACATCTAATGTCTCGTACGAGACATCTCCTGCTGTTTCGGGCTTAATCCACTTTCTTCTCCGTCCCGATCTCTTTCTTGGCCAGCACTCTCCTAATCCGGGGAATATCTAATAGGAAACTTTCTAGGTGATTTCCTACTGATTTCTTTACCTAATTAAACCTCTCCACCTCCAGACTTGGTCCCTAAGTAATCTAAACCTATAAATAAAGAGTCTTTCAACCCTAGATTCTCATAATGGTCCCTAATCACTTCCTACACAACCAATCACTCTCTAATCAGCCTCTCTCACTCTAATCCCGTTTTTCCTCTCCCCTCACCCCAAAACACCATCAAAAACTCATCTTTTCAAGTCACAAACATCACAAAACACTTGGATCTTCAAGGCCTTAGTTAAGGCCATCAATTGGAATCTCAAGAACTCTTTAGGTAAACTCCTACGCTTTTAATCTCTACTTCTCATCTCATTCTTTGTTTTAGAGTAGTGTAATCCCATCAAAAGGATCAGCCTAGAGCCTCTCCAATCCATGGAGATGGTCTTGAAGCACATGATTCGACATTGAAATAATTAAGAAATTAATTATTGGCTTTACTTGTTTTAATTACTTGTTCTTTATTTGATTAAAAACACCTAATCAAGACCAATCTTAGATTGGGTGGATTGGGTGCTCCTTGACCTTCCCAATCCATAACCGAACTCAAGAATCTCACGGTCCGTGTTACGTTCAACAACATGCTGGCGACTCTCAAATCAAAAAGGCGAGTGAGGATCCTCTTAGATACAAACAGTGGCGACTCTGCTGGGGAATTAAATTAAGTGGGTTAGACTTGCATGCAAAATTAGGTGTTTTTATCTTTTAATTCTTCTGTAAAAATCTGCTCTGATCTGATATTTTTTGCAAATTTTTGGAACTGTTCTGAACTGGTTCTGGTCTGAATCTAGATTCCAGAGAGAATATCTCGTACGAGACATTTAATTTCCCGTACGAGGTATTCCCTTGCATGATTAGGATAAAAAAAAAAAAAAAACTGGGACTGATTTAAAAAAAAATTCAGACTGGTCACTAAAACTTCACAATTTACATATTGGTCACTGAAACTTCAAAAATACATTCTCGTCACTGTGTTCCAGAAAATTTCAGAACAGTCCCAGATTTTCAAAAATTCCAGATCAGTCCCTAGATTTAACAAAAAAAAAAAAACTCTCTTCTTTGCTTGTATTTACTCCGTCCCCATATGTGCAATAAATAATTTATGTTATATACATGTATTGTTTTTGAACTAACATCTCTTGTAGGGGCTATGAAAAAATTTAAGGATGAGTATTTACTCATTCTTGAGTATATTTTCCACCCTCTAATGGGTAATGCAAGCACTGTGAGTATTTCTATCCCTCTTCTTTACGTGGCCTTACTTGCTTATGTGCTCTTTCTCTTCTCAAAAACCTTTTGCAAACTCGAACTACATTGACCTGAGTCTCTCTTTCTTTTCTGAAGATTGAGGGAAACGTAGGCAACCACTTTGGTCCGGTCAATCTTTTACTTGCTTTCAAAAAAAAAAAAAACTCTCTATTTTCACCTTGACATCTAGAACTTGACTCTCACACACGTGAACGCATGTAGATTAATGGCACTACATACCCTATAAACCCGAGTCCCAATCAGAGGACGGATGTCGGTCAGCACCCCACTCGCCGGTCTCTCCAAAGATGGTGTACCCACTCCGTGACACGCTCCTGCGATCGTGCCCATGGGGAGCCTTAGCCATAAGCCCTGCATCAACCTCATGCATACATAATAGTCAATAGGACACTCCTTGTGACCTGTCGGTTTGATTCCTAGTAATTGTTTTAATATTTAACCAAGATAACATTTTCATACAATCTATAATCCTCCCTTCATGAATTCTTGACGAATGTCCCTTCGGTAAAAATTGTTGGACAAAGGAGTTGTGTTGGCAAGATTGAGAAATTTTCTACGAGGATTCGAGTCTAGTCTCTTTTGCCTTCATAATTCCCCATCCAACAAAGTCCTTTTCGGTTGTCCCTTACAAGAATTCATAAGGGTTGATTGCATAAACGGCGTTGTTTAACAAAGTGCAAAACAATTACGGAATCGCTTAGGTTTGGATAAATTGAATGGTGGATTCCGATTAAAATATGGGACCTTTGCCCAAATTGTCCGTTTGGGAGAGTGCAATACAGGTGAAAAACAAGGGGCGACAGAATCCACTATTCCAGGATATTAGATAGAAACCCCCCAAAACGGATTAAGTTCCGTCCGACCAAAATTAAGATTAAGAAACTAAAATTCTATGTTCTGTGCTGGATGCCTCGTACGAGACATTATTTGTCTCGTACGAGACACCTTCCTCTGTCCGTGTCAGTTTCTGTGTTGTGCCCGTTTGGTCGACCTTAAACCGTACACACTCACTCCTAAGCCTATACACCTCATAAAGACGACTTGTTGGGACCTCAATCTGGGTTTAACACAATCTACACCTTTAGGTCCGTCCGAATCGCAACTAGATCGTTCCAAACTCTTCCGACACCATGTCCGACACCAAGTCTATACAAGAGGTCCATGATCTCAGGGCCCGACTAGAAAGGGAAGTAAGTCAAATGGTAGAAGTAGGCACCAAAGCCCTATACATCGATTCCAATGGAAAATGGAGGGAGAATTCATGACTCGCTTACGAACCCAAAGGGAGTACTATGAGAAAGAAATCACAATCCTTCATGGTCGTCTCCAATCTCAAAGTGATTATTACGAAAGTAATATTTGTACACTTCAAGCATGTCTGCAAACCCAAAAACAATGCTAAGACAAAGTGACCTCCGTCAATACTTTCAACAACCAAGGAAAGAGCAAGTGCTCTACTGTTCCCCGTCCTAAAAGAGAGAGAAAAGAAAGGCACTATGACAAGCTTGAAGGTATTACTCAAGAGGGTCTCCTTGACATCCTCGTGAAGGAAGGAAAGATCACACCAAGAATTCCTCCTACTACACCAAAAGAACTCCCTTCTAATTATGCTCACCATCTCTTCTGCAAGTACCACAAAGCCACCGTCCATGACACCAACTCTTGTCACCACTTAAAGGATGTCATCCAAGATCTCATTGACAAGAAGGAAATAGAGATACCCGCTATTATCGCTAACTCTCTCCCTTAGAAGCACGAAGAAGACAAAGCCTCAAGAAGAAATCAAGACCAACCACTTTGGGGCTCAACTATCCTCTCCCTTTCTCCTTAGAAATAGAATAGGTTTTAATTTCCTAGTATGAACTCGAAGAGTCGTTCTGTCATTCTAGTCCATCTCCCTCCTCTCTAGTTTGTGTCAACTATCGAGTCTATTTTGGATTCTAGTTATTATAAAAGTCATTCCCATTTCCTACACTTCTCTAAGGTTGTTCTACCTTTTGAATATCTCTCTAATTCATGAAATGGATCCGCAAACAATAATTGTCATTAATCTAAAACCTTGCAATTGATAATAGAAATATCTAAACAAGTGAGAAGGCCTAAGGGTTACACATTACTATCACCGCGTTCATGTCAAAAGTCGAAGAACCACAATGGAAGAAAGTCAAAGGCATTATCATTCCCAAACAAAAGTGGGGCTACTCAATTCAAGCTTTGAGAGTAAAAAAAAAAAACTCTCAAACTTTCACAACCCTACAAAGAAGGAGTTTCAACCACACACAATGAAGTAAAAAAGGAGGCCTGTCATGTCCTCCTACAACAAAGATCAAATCCAAATGAAGAAAAAATGAGACTCCTAACTTGAAGACCGTCTCCACATCCGTAGATATCACTCATGAAGAAATCCGAAGATCGCACTAATGATTAGGCCTTCTCCTCAAAACTTGTCAAGACATTTCTAGATGACTCACTTGCAAAAATGAACTGGAAAAACACTTAAGACATAAAAAATAAATACTAGGGTCCATTAAAGGTAGAACTATCTTTATAGTACTTTGAGCCAAGTAGCGTTCTTCGTTGAGTCTAGGGGCTTCCTCTTCCTCACCCTCATATGTGTAGACACCCCGCCTTGGACCGCTTACCCCGATTGCACATTTGATTTTGTGTTTCTTCCTATTTTATGTGTTTTTCGTTAGTTTTTGTTACTTTCATTAAGTTCCTGACTGACTCTGTTAAGTCAAGGGACTAAACTGAATAACAGTGCTAACTTTCTAGTCCATTCTATCAGAAAATCCATTTCGAAGTCGCACGCCTCTGCCCTTAGGGCTCAGAAGCGCGCGCATCCCACCATCAAGGCAGGGGCGCGCGCATCTGGGCGTCAGTTACAGATTATGTCCAAGAATCCCTCCCTTGCTCGTTTTACATGATTTTGCCCGGGAAATTTATCTTTGTGACTTTATTTTGGCACCAAAAACATCTGTTTTACACCTATATAAACCCCTCTAATTCACCATTGAAAAGGAGGAGGACTTTTGGTGATTAAGAAAACTATACACAAACATTCAAGGCATTTCCAAGGCAATTCCCTAAGAAGTACTTGAAGTCATTTGAAGTTTAGGTAAACACTACTCTTTTCTCTCCTCTCTCTACCTCATCTCTATTCTCCTTCTTCTATTTTATCAAACATGCAATCAACCAAAACATTTTGGGACATGACACCAAAGATCACTTCACTCCATTGAAGTTGGTCAAGGAGTTATCTCCCCACATTCAAAACACCCATTTTAAACCCCTTTTATCATTATCAAAGAATAGGAAGAACATTTTTATGTAGACTATGAACAAGTAAGACCAACATTAGTTGGGCGATATGGGTGTTTAAGTACTTCCCATCTCGTAACCTAACCCCCGAACCTCATAACAAGAATTTCTGGTTTTCGTATCAAAACATAGGCTTTAATATTAGGTTTTTCTTATGTTCCGTTAAAAACATAGGTGGCGACTCTAAAACAAATTAAAACCAAAATAGACATCCTATGATCCATTCGCGCCCTCTAGACAAGCCGCGGGGCTCCTCCCGGGGTATCTACAGTGGCGACTCCGCTGGGACGTTTGAGGGTTAAGCTTGCGTTTTGTTCGTAGTCTGCATTTTCTGGGCATTCTGGTTCCTGATGGTGGGAAGCGTGCGCCTCTAGCCTTCTAGGCCTAAGGCGCGCGCGTCTCACATCAGAGACCAGAATCGCCCGCTTCCCATATGTTCTTCCTATTCTTCTTTTTCTATGCTAATCATCTTTGCCGAGGTTCAAAAATACATTCAGGACCAGGGCAATCCCCTGAGTCTAAGGGTCTGACAGGTTTACCCAGAACCAGGCGCCTCCCAAAGACTTTGCACAATGTGCGCGCATCCCATGACACATACCAGAGGCGCGCGCTTCTGGGTGGTTTTCCAGAACAGGAACAGGTTTCCAGAACAGAACAGAATAATGGGGTGTGGGCACAGTTGCCTGCATCAGGACTGATTCGGACCATTTAACTATTTTATTTTATATTTTTTATCGGCCACACGGGTGATTCGAGAGTTGTAAATTACGTGCTTATTTGCTTTTCTTTGGTTAAAAAAAAAAAGTAAAAAATATTTTGTCACTTGTTGGACCTCACACTACGTGCGCAAAATTCTTATCAATTGCTCACTATCGAGTCGCACAAGTTAATAACCCCAACCCCGTAGAGGCCCGTCCTATAGAGTTTCAAGCTCCACCTGACCTTGACTCTCTCGAAGCGGTAAACCTCATCCCGTGGCGTAGTTCATGACTACATGCCGGGGGTGACTTTAAGCCTCTCTTTAGCCGAGCACAAGCCAACACAATTCTAGTTAGGGTCTAACACTCCCTAACCAAGTCGGTTTTCATGTGCCGAGATTTCCCTAAACTAATGTTTTCAAATCATACATGCTGTTTCCAAAAGAAACAAGTGGTTATCATGGACAAAATAAAATTCCGTCCCCAAGTGGTTATTATGGACGAAAATAAAAATCCGTCCCCGCATGTATGCTTTACTACATTAATTTAGTTTAATCCCGACACATGTAGGTATCACAAACATGGTGGAATCCGATAAGTATATGGGACCGCGAGAAGGTCTATATACTAGTGTGACGATTCCATTATTTTTCTTAGAAACTCAAAAGGGATTCCGTCCCTCCGACTTATAAAACAAAGAGTCTTTTCTTTATATGGTTTGAGTCGTGTGCTCACTGTTTGTTCTAAGCCTCTTCATGGACCGAAAGTGTTACACAAGACTGACAAGGGCCTCTTCTTTAATTTAGGTCCAATTGGTACTTACCGCATCTACCGAGATTCAGCAAACCGGCTAGTTCGTGAATTGATTACTCCAACAGATCCGACAGCATCAATGGCCGGTAACTCCAACACCAACAACACCATGTCTCTTGAGCAACTCTCAGCTATGGTCCAGATTCTCCAAGAGCAAGTCTCCACTCTCAATAAGGAGGCCCAAAGCAAAGATGATCTTTGGCAATCCCATCTTGACAATCAAAGGGAGGCTCATGAAGCCGAAATGGACCAAATTAAGGCTAAGCTCACCAAGCTTTCCAAGGGTAAAGACAAGGAAGACAATAAGGAGTCTGAATGGACAAAGGGATTGTTTGAAATCCCTTATGTTAGTGCTCGTACCAAGAAAGTGGGGGAACCAAGCACTGAGAACAAGGATGACAATATGGTTGATTTAATTATGGCTTACATAGACCAACGATTCGACGGTCTCAACTTGGGGAAAGGCTCCGACACAAGCCTTTATCAGTCATCCATTCTCATGAGCACAATGGCTGCTCTCCCCGACAAGTTCAAGATGCCCGACATCAGCAAGTTCAAGGGCAACTCTTGGCCCATAGCACAAATTGAGACTTACATATGGGCTATGGTTCCGAAAAAGGTCGCCAAAAGTGATGGCACAATGTTTCCCTCTTAGTCTCGAAGGGGCCGCAAAGGATTGGTATGCAACTCTCCCGCTCACAGTCCGTCTTGATTGGGATGCCGCCATGCTTGCCTTCAAAAGTCATTACCAAGGCAACACCACTCACCGCCCGACAAAGAAAGAGCTTGAGAACACCACCCAAAGGGACAATGAGTCTTTTATTGATTTTACAAGAATGTGGAATGACAAGCTTGCTAAAATAGTCGAGAGGCCTAATACCAAGGAGAAAATGGACATCTTCCTCAAGTGTCTCAAGATTGATCTCCGCACCCACCTAAGTGGGGCTTGCTACTTCGATTTTTCTCAAATGTATGAGGCAGGGGTCCGAATGGATGACTTGCTTAAAGAAATCAAAAAAACTGCTCCTAGCTTCCGATACAAGGCCGCCTCTAACTCAACAAAAGAGGCTTCAGTTAATGCCATCACCACCGATAAGGGGAATTACAAAAAGGTTCCTCCACCACAAGGCAAGAAATTTCAAAATGATCGTGTCTACACTTATCTCCAAGGCATGACTCACACCGAAGCCTTTGAAGTCCTCAAAGCCAAAGGGCAAATTACCTCTATAAGGGTACCAACCCAAGACAATCAACGCCAACCATGCCCATCACAAATGGTGTGGCTATCATCAATATAATGGCCATCTTACCGAGGAATGCTTTGTCCTCCGTAACATCATCCATGACCTCATTGACAAGAAGGAATTCATAGTTCCTAGTGGGGGTGATGTCCATGTAATAGACTTAGGAGAATTCGAGGAGACCACTCATTCATTTCCCATTGTAAATGAGGGCTCCAAAGATATGAATGAAATTGATAATTCTTGCTACGTTGTGACTTATGAGGAAGTAATGAGGGAAGTCTTAGAGAATAAGAAGAAGCAAAACGGGAACGTCAACATGCTAACTCGATCCGAATGGGTCATAGCAAGCAATCCCATTGCTCCTGCGACTAGCACCTTTTATCCAAGATCGCAGACTCGCGACACTCCCGAAGATCCTTTATTGGTACAACTCAAGAAAACTCAAGCAAACATATCCATTTGGGACCTCATTGCATCTTCAAAGAAGCATCGAGACCTTGTCATCAGCCATCTCGACGACACCTCAGTCTCTCCCGACATAACTCCAGAAGACCTTACTGCTATGATAGGCCACATACATTTTGGCAATGTCATCACCTTTGCTGACATGGACCTTCCACCATTTGGGTTCAATCAAAATGAGGCCATCTATCTCAAAGTAAGGGCAAGGGGGAGACCAATTTCAAGAGTTCTAGTCGACGGCGGATCGGCACTCAACTTAATGCCTGGCCGAATCATGGGCATACTGGGGATTAAAAGTTCAGATCTAAAGCCTTCTACTCAAGTAATCCGAGGTTACGACAGCACTGCCCGTACAGTCATGGGTATGGTCGAAGTGGACATTGAATTTGGGAGCATGGTTATGTCTGTCCCGTTTCAAGTGCTCGATGTCCCCTCTTCATTCAAATTGCTATTGGGCTGACCATGGATACACAGTTCCAATGCCGTCCCTTCAACTCTCCATCAATGTGTCAAGTTCCAAAATGGAAATGAAATAGTGACCGTCATGGCAGAAAATGTCACTATCCACAAAAATGGGGAACCCATCCACCAAGTTCAGCATGGGTTAGAAGACTCCACCCTCTCCAGCGTCTCAATTAACGCCATCGACAAAGAAGGGGGAAACAGACCATAGACCCTCGGCAATCACAAATTCCTCCGCATGATGAGGAATATGAACTACTTCCCCGGTTTAGGCCTAGGGAAGTGCCAACAAGGGAGAATGCAACCCGTAGAGGTCCCATTTGTTAAGAACATGTTCGGATTGGGGTATGAACCTTCTGAGGACGACATGAAATATGAACAAGCCGTCAAGAATTAAAAGGCTCGAGCTCGCAGGGAAGGCCGTCACTATGAAATTCCCAACTTGAGGCCTTATCGTAAGACATTAAATGGCTACTTTGTCCGTCAGGGGGAAGATGTCCCGTACATAATCTTTCCTGAACCATGGGTCAACAGCAAGGGTATCAAAAAGCCCGGTCTCGAAATCTTCACTGATTGTGAAATACAAAAGCGTGAAGAGGAGCCAACTCCAATGTCATCCTGAGAATGGTGGGGGAAGAAAGTAACCATGGAGTCTGAGACAGAGATTACCGTGGGGGAGGAGTTAACTGATCTAGCCTCCATGTTCGAGGAACTTGCCATCATGGATGAGTGCCAAGTTAATGCCATCTCCGACGACACCGACACGGGAAGTGAGCCTATCAGCGAGATCAAGCCAAGCTCCGAGCCAATCAACAACTGGTATTCAACAAAGGGACCCATGGTATCCGAAGAATTCCTGATCGAGAAAAATGGGTTGCATTCCACGCAAGGTTACAAAGGAAGATTTGTTAACATTCACTTTTGAGTCCGAGAGTGTTTCTGACACCCTCACCCAAGAGGATATGGAGGCAATAGCCGAGCGTGTGTTCCCTTTCTTTGCTAATGAAAAAATTGATCTTTCTGAGTACCCCGAGATTGCAAACATCATAAATGATGAATTAACTAATAATGAATTTAATGAACTAGTTAATAATGATTCAAACTATGATGAAATAGACCACGAAAATGAAACATACTTAAATGAATTGGCTCAACAGGTCCATAGTCGTGGTGAAAATGGTCCAGGGGGTGATGAAGAATTGCATGTTGTCAATCTGGGTACCGATGAGGAGCCGAAAGAAACCAAGATCGGAAGCTTCTTCAAGGGGAAAGAGAAAGAAAAACTGACTGCACTGCTTAGAAAGTTTATGGATGTGTTTGCATGGTCATACAAAGACATGCCGGGTTTAGACAGAAAGGTCGCCGAGCACAGGATTCCGATTAGAGACGACGCCAAGCCAGTCAAGCAGAAACTCAGAAAGATCAAGCCAGAATGGTCTCTACAAGTCGAGGAAGAGATAGAGAAACTCCTCAGCGTGGGCTTCATCAAAGTCATTGAGTATCCGACTTGGCTCGCGAATGTTGTGATAGTCAGAAAGGCTAATGGCAAAGTCCGTGTTTGTGTGGATTTTTGGGATTTGAACAAGGCTTCACCAAAGGATTACTTTCCACTACCCAACATCGACATGCTAGTCGACTCCACTGCCGCCTACGAGGTCCGCTCATTCGTGGATAGTTTCACCGGGTATAATCAGATTCTCATGGCCGAAGAAGATCAACACAAGACTGCTTTCACAACACCATGGGGAACTTTTTGCTAAACAGTCATGCCATTTTGGTTGAGGAACGCTGGGGCTACTTATCAAAGGGCTGTGACAGACTTGTTCCACGACATGATTCACAAAGAAATCGAGGTCTATGTGGACGACATGATCATTCACTCAAAGGGGACCGACGGTCAACACTTGATCAACCTTTGCAAGTTCTTCGAAAGGCTTCGACAATACAAGATGAGGCTCAATCCCGCAAAGTGCACTTTTGGGGTTATCCGAGGCAAAGTTCTTGGCTACATGGTCACTGAGAAGGGAATTGAAGCAGATCCCTCCAAAATCAAGGCAATCATTGACATGCCTCCTTCAAAGACACAGAAAGAAATCAAAGGTTTCATGGGCAGACTTCAGTACATCAGTCGGTTCGTACACCAACTCACTTCCATGTGCGAGCCAATCTTTATGCTGCTCAAGAAGAATGTATCTCTAGAGTGGACCGACGCTTGCCAAGAAGCTTTCGATCAAGTGAAGCATTACTTGACATGCCCTCCAGTTCTGGTTCCACCACACAAAGAGAAGCCTCTCTTGCTCTACCTAACAGTGAATGATGAAGCCCTAGGGGCTATGCTAGCATAAGAGAAATGAGACTCCACAAAGGAGAATGCCATTTACTTTGTCAGTCGCCGATTCCAGGGAGGCAAAAAGAACTACTCTGTCTTGGAGAAGTCATATGCAGCACTGGTTTGGGTCACTTAAAGGCTCAAACACTACATGGAAGCCTTTCTGATCAAGCTAGTAGCAAAAGTGGACCCACTTCGCTACATCTTCGAGAAACCTTTCATGTCAACAAGGATAGCCAAGTGGTACTTCATGCTCGCCAGCTATGATATCACTTACGTCACACTCAAATCCATCCGGGGGAAAGTGTTCAGTGACCAGCTTGCTGAATTTCTGTGTGACAAAGTGAAGGGGGAAGACTTACAATTTCCCGATGAGGACTTGATTTGCACTACAACCGAAGAAAATAAGTGGCAACTTTTTTTCGATGGTGCATCCAATAAGCACGGTTATGGGATAGGAATGTTGCTTGTCGATCCAAAGGACATCTACTCTCCGATTTCAATCCGTCTTGAATTCGAAGCCACCAACAACATTGCTTATGAGGAATGTATAGCGGGGATAGAAGCGGCCCTAGAAAGAAATGTCACAGATCTAGAAGTATTCGGCGACTCCCTGCTCCTTATCAATCAGACATCGGGCAAATGGAGAATCCAAGACCCGACTCTCCAACAGTATGGTCAGCACCTCGAGGAGTTAGTTGAACAGTTTCAAGACATCACGTTCAATTACTTACCAAGGGACAAGAACCGCTTTGCTGATGCATTGGCCACCATAGCCTCACTGGTAGAGATGCCCAAAGGAAAAATGGTGAAACCCTTCAAAATTTCAAGAAGGACTAGTCCGGCATATTGCATGAACATTGAGATTAATGAAGTCCAAACAAGCCCCCCATAGTACATGGACATCATGAACTTCCTCAACAATGGCACTTTCCCTGAGAACAGCAATGGGAAATCTCGAATGGCATTACAAAAGCTAGCTGTGAGATATGTGTTGATGGGGAACCGAGTCTACAAGAGACATCATGAAGGGATCAACCTCTTATGTTCAAGTAAGACTGAAGCTCAAGAGATAATGCATGAAGTCTACGAAGGCAAGTATGGACCCCACATGAATGGGATCATGTTAGCCAAGAAGATACTCCATATTGGCTACTATTGGACTACCATGGAAAGAGACTGTATCGAGAAAGTCAAGAGGTGCGCCAAGTGCCAGTTCCATGCTAATTTGCAACATGCTCCACCTTCACAACTGTACAACATGACTACACCATATCCATTATCTTGTTAGGGCATAGATATCATCGGTAAAGTCCATCCTACGGGAAGCAACGGACAATCATTTATTCTAGTGGCCGTGGATTATTTCACAAAGTGGGTCGAAGCACAAGCTTACCGAGTTCTCAACGCCAAGAAAGTGGCCGAATTCGTGAAGAACAACATCATATGCCGATACGGTATTCCTCATGAAATCATCTCCGATAACGGTTCACACTTTGAGAAGGAAATGGATGCGCTTTTGGTTGACTACAAAATTACCAAGCACAAGTCATCCCCGTACCGCCCCCAAGCTAATGGAGCGGTCGAAGTAGCAAACAAGATGATTGAGATCATCATACAGAAAATGGCCTCAATAGGAAGGGATTGGCCCGAGAAGTTACCACTAGCATTGTGGGGCTATCGCACATCAATTCGGTCAGCAACAGGAGAGACTCCGTACACACTAGTTTATGGTTCTGAAGCCGTACTCCCAGTCGAACTTGAAGTTCCCTCTTTACGAGTCTTGCTCGAGAACCAAGTCAACGAGGTTGATAGGATGCAAAGTTGATACGAACAATTATCCCTGCTCGACGAGAAGAGGCTAAGAGCATTCGAACGCACAAGGGCTTATCAACAGAGAATGGCAAAGGCTTTCAACAAAAAGGTAAAGCCCCAAAACATCAAAGTGGGAGACTTGGTCTTAAGACAACATCCTCCCAATGCCATGAATCCCCTCGGGAAATGGGGACCCTGATAGATCGGTCCGTACGTGGTCAAAAGGATACTAAGCAACGGTGCGGTCCGACTCGTAGACTTGGATGGCGATCAGTTGCCAAAGGAGGTCAACCTCGAAAAGCTCAAGAAATTCTACGCTTAACAAATGAGGACCATAAAAAAAAAAAAAAATGCTCGCTAGGTTGAAAACCCGCAAGGGCGGCCTAGGGAAAAATTAGAGCAAGTGCAAAAAAGAAGCCCGCTAGATTGAAAACCCAAAAGGGTGGTCTAGGCAAAAAACAGGGTGCACACAAAAAAAATAATAAAAAAAAGGTCTTCATTTGTTTGAACTACGGAGACCTGAGCTTCCATACTAGAAGAACGTAGGCAACCTTCGGGTGCGGTCTAAAACAATAATTTTTACCTAATCATGTCATAAAAAGACATTAAAACATTAAAATCCTAACAAAGTGGTCTATTGATTGCAATCTTGGGGTACTAAGAAATGTCTAATCTTTCTTCGGTTTGGGAACCCATTGCTTTCTACTAGGGCCCTTGACCTTCTTGATTGGGGGCGGAGCACTCCCGGAACCACCAAGGCGAGAAAAGACACTAGGACGGGACGGAGCTTCATCAACAACCTTCCCCTTACCCTTGTCAAAAGAAGCCTTAGCAGGGACTTTAGATGGGCGCTTCCACACATAAGGAGAATTGCCTTTGCCTTTGCCCTTCTTCTTCTTGGGCAAATAACATGGCCTAGGGGCTTCAACATGAACCACCAGCTTCAAAGGTTCAACGTCAACTTCATTCGGTCTCCATAAGCGGTCAAAGACACTAGGGCATGCCTTCACAATGGGGACGGGCTTCGATGGTTTACCTTCAGGGACGGACACTTTCACCTCAAAGGAAAAGGTCATGGGGGCCATTATTGAAAAGAATTTGAAGCTTAAGAAGGTGGAAAGTGTTACAGAATATTGCTGTGTGAATAAACTGGTCGAAATGGGTTCAAATTTATAGCTGTTGGAGGATTCAGTTCAGAAAAGAAATGGGCTGTAAATCAGTGGCCCAGACGCGGGCGCCTCCGCACTTGGTGTCGATATGCGCGCGTATTCCATGCTCAAATCAGGGCGCGCGCGCCTTTGATAGACGGACAGAACAGAATAGGCCTTTGTTAGTTCAGCAGCAGCCAGGCACCTCAAATGCCATCAATCTGCAACAAGTTCAGAATCCACAGCAACAACAAAGCACTTTGGGCACACATTTGTTTGTAAAAGGTCGACATCTAGGATCGAGTCTAAATAAACAAAAAAAAATATAGACAAATAATTAGGACTGTGAGTACTTACTAAATGTTATTACAAGAAAAATAATTTTTGTCCAGAACTCTCATCCTCTCCATCAAAGAAAGCTACTCAGAGTCATCATCGGCGGCACTGTGCTCATCCCCGCCACCACTCTCAGTCTCCTCATCATCATCAGACTCCTCCTCGGACTCCTCAACTATGATCTCATGGCAGCGTTTCTTTGGCATCCTCACCGATGAACTGGTACCACCATGGCTAAAGCTCCTACTCAATGACTGCCTCGCCAAAGTAACAGCCTCATCAACATCCAAAGAGGCATCTCTACAACCATGACCCATACCACGAGCACCCCGAGCAGCTCCTCTCATAGCTCCAGACACCATCCCGGCAGCCTCCCTAGTCAGATTAGCCATGTCTTTGCACAGCTCCAGTACTCTATCCTCCAAGTGGCGCAGTCTGTTCTGCATTCCTTTATTCTGGCGGCTTATATGCCTGTAAGCAACCACAGGCACCTGTCACAGCAGAAACAGGAAACTACAACAGTGTACTGGGATAAAACGGACCAGAACAGAAAACGGGTCAAGATCAAAAAATACAGAAAAAGCAAAGTTGTACCACAGCAGTCTGAGCAGGAGGCTCCCTCTCTGGTGACATCTCCTCTGGGACAATCTCCCTCTACTCCTCGACAACCCCAAATTTCGAATAAGTGTAATATGAAGGAGGCAAAGGGGGATCAAAGCAATAACCCACGCCGGTGGGGTAGAACTGCGCCGAAGTAGAGGGAGCAGGTTGTGTCCTCCTATGGATACATGAAGCCATGTATCAAGTGGCTCGCCCTGAAAATGCCGTAATCCTGATGAAGAAAGGTGAAGGGGGAAGCATCAACCCCTGCCATATACACGGCCCTATCATCCTCAGACAACGCCTCCCAACGGCGAGGACGGAAAGGAGGAAAATCCGGAACTTATGGTAGTCCACCACCTGGCTCCCGTGCTGCCAGTATACTCTCTTCCCCAGATACATAGCCATGCACTCCACAGAGCTAATCAAAAGCCTTGAGCGAGTGGGAAACAAGGTGTGCTCTATGCTGCCATATATCACCCTCGATGGAAACAGTGAATGGGACACAGACTCGGGCCTCAGATTATCAAGATACTGCCGAGCCGAGACCAAGCTGATTGGGGCTGTGCCGGTCTTCACATTGCGAGCCCTATAAGACCAAAATGGCAAAGGCCTACAACTGCAAACAGAGACAAAGACAGAATTAATGACAATCGAAAGTACAGACAGAGATAGGAATCTGAAAAAAGCAAAGTGGCTAACATACCTCCCAAGCAAGAGAAAAGCCTGTAACCGAGCTTTTAGTCGAATGACTAGTCAGATCCATGCCATAATAGCAGGCAGCCAAACCCGTTGCACCCCAGTTATACTAAGCATCCTGTTCTAGATCAACCAGGAGGTCCAACAGGGATAAAGAAGCAGAACACCCCCCGGTCGCAAATAGAGTATGGGACAGGGTAAACCAGATAAAGTAGCGGGCTACTGCATCGACCCTGTCAGCAGTAACACCTCGGGTCTTAGCCGCAAGGATGCCAAAATAAGCCCTAATCTTCCCCCATATCACTCGGAAGCTCTTCACCATAAACTCACAGTCGACCAAGGCTAACAGCTGAGCCGGCGTCCAAACAGTTCCCCTCACAGCGTAAGGGACGGCCACTCCAGAAAAGGGCAAGCCGGTCAAAGCAGTAAAATCAGTAGGTGTCATAGTCACCTCACCTATCGGTAAATGAAAAGTGTGGGTGGTATCCCACCATCTCTCCCTCAAGGCCTGAATCACATCCGAATCGTTCTTCAGGGAAGACAAGCTAGTGATAAAAGGGCAAAAGCAGGTCACTGAAACCCGAGCCCGAACATTCTCAGGCAATTTCCTCCATATAGAGACAGGCGCTTGAGCCCTGCCTCAAATTTCAAACAAACGAGCCCATCTCTGAAAAGGAACAAAAAGAGAATTCATCATCATAACGGCTAAAAAATGGCCAAACCCAACATGAAAATATTCAAAAACATGGCAAAATCACAACGTGCAAACAAGTGTTTGATCATGTAAATGGGTGTCCAAACACTCCTTTTGCAACAAATCAGCAATAACAACAACATGCAGCCATGATCAATAAGAAAGGGTTACTGGAGCAGTATTACGGGCAACAATGACACAGCCCCAAGATGCGAAAAATTGACAAGAAAGGTGTGGAATTCTTACCACCTCTTAAGTAATATGATGGATTCACAAACGGATTCAGCAAACGGATTCACAAACGGATTCAACAAATGGGTTCACAAACGGATTCAGCAAACGGATTCGCCAAATGGATTCACAAACGGATTCAGCAAATGGATTCACAAACGGATTCAGCAAACGGATTCACAAACGGATTCGGCAAATGGATTCACAAATGGATTCAGCAAACGGATTCGGCAAATAGATTCACAAACGGATTCAACAAATGGATTCACAAACGGATTCAGGAAACGAATTCACAAACGGATTCGGTAAATGGATTCACAAACGGATTCAACAAATGGATTCACAAACGGGTTCAACAAATGGATTCACAAACGGGTTCAACGAATGGATTGACAAACGAATTCAGCAAATGGATTCATAAATGGATTTGGCAAATGGATTCACAAACGGATTCAGCAAATGGATTCACAAACGGATTCGAAAAACGGATTCACAAACGGATTCGGAAAATGGATTCACAAACAGATTCAGCAAACAGATTCATGAACGGATTCAGCAAATGGATTCTCAAACGGATTCGGCAACCGGATTCACAAACGGATTCAGCAAATGGATTCACAAACGGATTCAGCAAATGGATTCACAAACGGATTCAGCAAACAGATTCACAAACGGATTCAGCAAACAGATTCACAAACGTATTCAGCAAATAGATTCACAAATGGATTCAGCAAATGAATTCACAAACGGATTCAGCAAATGGATTCACAAACGGATTCAGCCGAAGGATTCACAAATGGATCATATCACCACACCTCTTCTATCAACAAAACTCGCTCACACAGGGAGCGCACCTCTATCTCTTGCAATTTCAAATTTCTGCTTTCATTGTGTCTTTGTTTTCTTTTCTTGCCTTTTCTTGGTGATGTCCTCGGTAGATATCTTTCTTTCGTCGGCGCATTTTGCTTCGCAATCCATGCCGCCGAGGGGCTCTGTAGACACCCCGCCTTGGACCGCTTACCCCGATTACACATTTGATTTTGTGTTTCTTCCTATTTTATGTGTTTTTCGTTTGTTTCTGTTACTTTCATTAAGTTACTGACTGACTCTGTTAAGGCCAGGGACTAAACTGAATAACATTGCTAACTTTCTAGTCCATTCTGTCAGAAAACCATTTCGAAGTCGCGCGCCTCCGCCCTAAGGGGTCAGAAGCGCGCACATCCCGCCATCAAGGCAGGGGGCGCGTACATCTGGGCGTCAGTTACAGATTCTGTCCAAGAATCCCTCCCTTGCTCATTTTACATGATTTTGCACAGAAAATTTATCTTTGTGACTTCGTTTTGGCACCAAAAATATCTGTTTTACACCTATATAAACCCCTCTAATTCTCCATTGAAAAGGAGGAGGACTTTTGGTGATTAAGAAAACTATACACAAACATTCAAGGCATTTCCAATGCAATTCCCTAAGAAGTACTTGAAGTCATTTGAAGTTTAGGTAAACACTACTCTTTTCTCTCCTCTCTCTACCTCATCTCTATTCTCCTTCTTCTATTTTATCAAATGGGCAGTCACCCAAAATATTTTGAGACATGACACCAAAGATCACTTCACTCCATTGAAGTTGGTCAAGGAGTTATCTCCCCACATTCAAAACACCCTTTTTAAACCCCTTTTATCATTATCAAAGAATAGGAAGAACATTAGTATGTAGACTATGAACAAGCAAGACTAACATTAGTTGGGCGAGATGGGTGTTTAAGTACTTCCCATCTCGTAACCTAACCCCCGAACCTCATAACAAGAATCTCTGGTTTTTGTATCAAAACATAGGCTTTAATATTAGGGTTTTCTTATGTTCCGTTAAATCATAGGTGGCGACTCCAAAACAAATTAAAACCAAAATAGACATCCTAGGATCTATCCACGCGCTCTAGCCAAGCCGCGGGGTATCTATAATATGCCTTCTTCAAATTCAAGCATTAAGGTTAGGGGCTTTTGATCCTTTCTTTCCCTAGTCTATTCATTCTCGAAACGTACGAACTCGTTAAAGTAAATCCACACTAGGGGCTATCCTCTTCGCCTCTAACTCTCATTTCATAGTGTGGTATTCCCAAAGAGTCGATGCTTAGAACACACTTCCCAAAAAGCCAAGTCGATTTCCAAAATGCCTAACTCCTTCACACCCAAAATCTTGCATCTCTCGCCACAATAAGAGACAAAACTACTCTCCTCTCTGAGTCATCTTCGAGTACATACTCTGTCAAAAAAATGAAAAGAGACGCAAAAGAGATGCCCGCTAGATTGAAAACTCGAAAGGGTGGTTTAGGCAAAAATCAGGGTGCGTCAGAAAAAAAATATAGGGAGAACATTCTTCAAATCATTTCTTTTTCAACCTTCCTCAAATCCAACAAGCAGGAGGGCATTCTGCTTCAAATCAAACAGCCTCATAAGCCCGTTCATGGGGTCATCTACGAC
This sequence comes from Campanula takesimana, assembly GCA_026119855.1. NCBI lineage: Eukaryota > Viridiplantae > Streptophyta > Magnoliopsida > Asterales > Campanulaceae > Campanula > Campanula takesimana. Next base: position 163,737 of record JAOWBW010001093.1, read on the forward strand.
ATACAAGATTCGTGGGGTCTGACTTAGACCAAAGCATGAAATCAACATGGGGGAATAGATAATGTTTCTCATCACCTTCTCTAAAGACTTTAGAGTTTGAGAAGGTTTCCATTTGATATTAAGACTTATCATTTTAAACATCAAATGTCGCTTATGAATTAATATCAAATCTGTTTGTTAGTTCCAAACTAACTTGATAAACAAGCCATAAAAGGTAATTAATATGTCTCTCCATGTTCAAAATATGAGAACTTATTAACATACCTTTCTGTTTGCATCAAAGAGGATCCTCGCTTGCCTTTTTGATTTGAGAGTCGCCACCATGTTGTTGAACAGAACACGGACCGTGAGATTCTTGAGTTCGGGGGTTAAGTTATGGATTGAGAAGGTCAAGGAGCACCCAATCCACCCAATCTAGGATTGGTCTTGCTTAGGTGTTTTTAATCAAATAAAGAACAAGTAATTAAAACAAGTAAATCCAATAATTAATTTCTTAATTATTGGAATGTCGGATTATGTGCTTCGAGACCATGTCCATGGATTGGAGAGGCTATAGGCTGATTCTTTTGATGGGATTACATTACTCTAAAACAAAGAATGAGATTAGAAGCAGAGATTAAAAGCGTAGGAGTTTACCTAAAGCGTTCTTGAGATTCCAATTGATGGCCTTGACTAAGGCCTTGAAGATCCAAGTATTTTGTGATGTTTGTGACTGTGAATACGTGTGTTTAAAATTGGGATATTCATAGCAACATTAAAATATGAGAGTCGCCACGCTGTTTTAATTATAGCCAAAACATTGAAAAAAGCATGTTAATGGGTTCGGGGGTCAAATTACGACAAGAGAAGAATATCAAGTTATCACTCCTATCGCCCGATAGATCGGACTTTGTATCATGATGAATGTGTTAGTAGTGTGTTAGTGATTGAGACCGAATCTGAAGATTGCCTACGTTCCTCTCAAGGTTAGAAGCTCAGGTCAGCGTAGTTCGAGAAGAATTTAGAATAGGCAGAAGGATCGGGATCATGCGTAATGAGGGGGAAATTACCTAAATATTAGGGTTTAGAAGTAGTTCCTAGATCGTGTTCGGGTTGATGAACCCTAGATCATCATCGGCTATGAAATAGCATGTTAACATGAAGATTGCAACCTTAAATATGGCATAAATAAGGTTTTAATCTAAGAACATGAAGAACATGCGAAGAACATATTATAAACATATGAATAATATGATGAACATATGAATAAACATGTTAGGAACATGAATATTATGGATCTAAACTAAGAACATGGCAAGAACATGAAGAAAAAGTTAGAAAACTTACCTATGTTGGCAAGAAATAAACCTAGATCTTCTTGGGATTCTTGAGAGTGTTCTTGGATGCTTGAATAACTTGATTTGGGAGTAAAATCGCCACTTAAGAGCTCTAAAATTCTGATCCTTAATTATGAGGCAAGGGAGGCCTTATATAGCAATCTGGTGGAGAGATCTGACAGTCCAGATCACCCGAGGCAAAGATGGCCGCGTGGCCAAGATCCTTGATTGACCAGATCTTCTTCATCAGACGGCTGAGATTGCATTTGGCGAACATGCCCACGTGGCCAAGTCCTCCATCTGACCTGATTTTTAAGCTAGGGTTTAATTTGAAATAAGGAAACCCTATTTTGTCCATTTTTAGGATATTCTAGGATATTGAGCTATATTTTGGGAATCCGGGACAAGTCTTTGCAAGGTTTCTAATTCCTATAAAGTCCTTGTATATTTGGGAAAGCCCTAATAAACTCATTTTAAGATCGGGTACTAACAGTAACCCCTCGGCGACGCTTCTTGCAAGGCAATGTGGGGTCGATAATAAAAAGAAGGATCCGTTCTGAAACATGAGTTTCAAAATAGATGAAGGGTGATGAGACGGCTGAACCTTGGCAGGCGACCTATGTATCCGCGGGGGAATCAAGCCGAACGTAGTTCAAATCTATTGGGGAAATTGTAAACGATTGTCCTCTGGTGGGGAGCAACGCCTTCCGCTGGGGATAACTTCGAGTTACGAGGGAAACATCTGCTGGGGATGATAAATGACCACGTCGGTCGAGTGGCTGAACCTTTTCAGGCTTCCTACGTATCCTCGAAGGAATCAAGCCGGTCGTAGTTCGGAGATGCGAACAATAATGGTGTGAGATATAATCCCAAGATAAATTTGGTAATAGCCGGAGCTCACGCGATATAGAGATAGACGAGCCTCTGTCAATCGCAATAACAAGTACTGGATCTTACGCAATATAGAGGTAGACGGGCCTCTGTCAATCATAATTTATAAAATAACAAGTGCTGGATCTTACGCAATGTAGAAAAAAACGAGCTTCTCTCAACCGCGATAGATCTAGAACGCACATGATATAGAGGTAGACGGGCCTCTGTGAATCATGATGATAAATGCTGGATCTTACGCAATGTAGAAACAAACGAGCTTCTCTCAACTGCGACAGATCTAGAACACACATGATATAGAGGTAGACGGGCCTATGTAAATCATGATGGTCCGAAGCAAGTGTTCGGGGCCCACGCAATATTTAAATAGACGGGTTTTTGTTAATTGCTGAGAAAGTTTGAAAGAGATAGGAATATTTAGGGGCTTTCCGGACCTAGAGGTAATGTGTTGATGGAAATATTTGGAGGCTTTCCTAGCCAAAGATGATCAATTTATGTTTCAAAGACAATAGACTCTCGGAGAGTCATAATGGTAAAAGACTCTCAAATAGATTCTCGGAAAAAGGGATGAACTTTCAGGGAGTCATGAAGGCGGGTGGACTTACCATAAGTCGCAAAGATGATAGATTGTTATGAAGTCGCAAAAGGGATGAACTCTCAGGGAGTCATGAAGGTGATGAACTCTCGGGGAGTTACAAAGGTGATGAGCTCTTGGGGCGCAAAGGTAAAGGACTCTTGGGGAGTCGAAAAGGTGATAGACTTTAGGGGAGTCACAAAGCGATAGACTCTCGGGAAGTCGCAAAGGTGATGGACTCTCGGGGAGTCGCAAAAGCGATGGACTCTCGGGGAGTCGCAAAAGGGATAGACTCTAAGGGAGTCTCAAAGGCGATGGACTCTCGGGGAGTTGCAAAAGCGATGGAGGTGAAGAACTCTTGTGAAGGCAAAGGGCTCTTGGGGAGTCGCAAAGGTAAAGGACTCTTGGGGAGTCCCAAAAGCAACAGACTCTCGGGGAGTAAAGGACGATTACAGTAAGCGTAGTGTCCGGGTTCCATTCATCCTAAATTAGGAAGGAATGCATAATATGAGGCTACGAGCCATTGAGACTAAGGCATTAGGTAAGGGACATTTTGCTTGGTTGCCTAGAGGTAGGACCTAAGGCTTTTTAAGGAAAGGGAATAAGGAAGATGGTGATCTCCTAATTTTGAGATAGGGATGCCAAAGATGTCATGGCTTCTTGGGCTTTAGATTATGTCTTGGAGATAATGTGGGTTTCCTAGGTTTACGGGCAAGGGATTGGAGTTCGTTAAACATGAGGAGAGTATTGTATCCTAGGCTCAAGGCTTGGGCTTGGAGAGGTTGAGGTTAATGATTGGGAATTTCCTATATTTTAAGGCTAGGGTTTAGAAACATCCTAGGCTTCGAGGATAGGGTTTAGGGTTGTGGTAGCTTAAGAGGTAGCAAAGGTGTTAAGTCTGGGAGTTGGAAAGGTTGTGTCTTCCTAGGATTGAGACTGGGGATTGCTAAGATTGATGCTAGGGTTCACCGTTTTCTGGGATTGGTGACTATGGCTTGAAAAAGGAACGTTGTAACCTAGGCTTTAGGCTAGGGTTTAAGTCTAGGGATTGTAAGCTTCCTATATTTTGAGAGTAAGGTGTAGGAATTTCCTAGGTCTAGGACTAGGGTTTGAAGGGAATGTTGAATCCTAGGCTCGATGCTAGGGTTTAGAAAGGATTATGCAGTTACCTAGGCTTGGGACTAGGGTTTGGAGCGAATGCAACTTCCTAGGCTTGAGGCTAGGGTTTGGAGCGAATGCGGCTTCCTAGGCTCACGGCTAGGGTTTGGAGAGAATACAACTTCCTAGACTTGAGGCTAGGGTTTGGAGAGAATGCGACTTCCTAGACTCGAGGCTAGGGTTTGGACAGAATAGTGTATTCTAAGCATGAGGCCATGGTTTAGAGAAACGGGTGTTAAGGACCAAGAATTTCCTAGGTTTGGGACTAAGGTTTTTGGAAATATCCTAGGTTTCGAGGCTAGGGCTTAGAGAGAATTCGACTTCCTAGGCTTGAGGCTAGGGTTTAGAGAGAGCGCGACTACCTAGGCTTGAGGCTAGGGTTTGGAGAGAATATGACTTCCTAGGCTTGAGGATAGGGTTTAGAGAGAGTGCGACTACCTAGGCTTGAGGCTAGGGTTTGGAGAGAATGCGACTTCCTAGGCTTGAGACTAGGGTTTGGAGCGAATGTGATTTCCTAGGTTCATGGTGTAGACACCCCGCCTTGGACCGCTCACCCCAATTGCACACTTGATTTTGTGTTTCTCCCTCTTTTAAGTGTTTTCTGTTAGTTTCTGTTACTTTGGTTAAGTTCCAGACGGACTCCGTTAAGTCCCGGGACTAAACTGAATAACAGTTCTAACTTTCTAGTCCATTCTGTCAAAAATTGCTTTTCAGAGTCGCGCGCCTCCGCCTCTTGAGGCCAGACGCGCGCGCCTTCCACCGCTTAGGTAGGATGCGCGCGCTTCTGGGGTGTGTCAGTTACAGATTCTGCCCAAGAATCTCTCCCTTGCTCATTATACATGATTTTGCCCGGGAAAGATTTCTTGGAGACTCCGTTTGGCTCCAAAAACTCCCCTCTTTCAACTATAAAAACCCCTCCAATCCATCATTGGAAGGGACCTTTTTCCTCACTTCTTTTCTAGACTTTTCCTTGGGACTTCTTTTAGACCTTTGTCAACTAAGTATTCAACCTCTTCTTCAAGGCTTTTCAAGAGGTTCTCTTTGAAGGATACTATAGGTAAATGTCTTAAATTTTCTTCTTCTTCTTCTTCTTCTTATTCTTCTTCTTCTTCTTCTCCAATCAAATGTGCAATCACCCCAAAACCACTTGGGACATGGCACCAATTGTCCTTTCATTACATTGAATTGGCCTAGGAGTCATCTCCCTACATTTTAAACTTTAAAACCCATTTTTTATCATCATTCAAATAGGAAGAACACATTTATCTTTAAAGTGAATTATGAACAAACAAGACCGACTTTGCTCGGGCGAAATGGGTGTTTAAGTACTTCCCATTTCGTAACCTAACCCCCGAACCCCTCTTCCCAAAGAATCTCTGTTTTCGTAAATCAAACTTAGGCTCATAAACATTAGGTTTTCTTACGTTCCTCAAAAACGTGGGTGGCGACTCTAAAACACAATTAGACATCCTAGGACGAGCTCGCGCGCTCTAGCCTAAAGCCGCGGCCTCCGCCCCCGGGGTATCTACAGTGGCGACTCTGCTGGGGACTGCTTGAGGGTTAAACTTATGTTTCTGTTCATAATTCACTTTTCTGGGCATTCTGGAAATTGATATGGGAAGCGCGCGCCTCAGACCTTCATGGTCCAAAGCGCGCGCGTCCCGCGTCAAATTCCAGAATCGCCCGCCTTCCATGTGTTCTTCCTATTCTTCCTAGTATTTCATGCTAACAAACATTGCAGGGGTTTCATCACACAATCAGGACCAGGGCAATCCCCTGAGTCCATAAGTTTCTGATAATCTGACAGGTTAGCCCAGAAGCGGGCGCCTCCCAGATACAATGCATCAGGCGCGCGCTTCCCATAACACCAGCCCGAGGCACGCGCTTCTGGGCCAATTTCCAGGGCAAGAACAGGTTTCAGTGACTGAACAGAACAGTGGGGTGTGGGCACAGTTGCCTGCATTAGAACAAAATTGAACCCTTGGACTGTTTAACTTTGTGTTTCTTTACCGGTCACACGGGTGATTCGGGAGTTGTAATTTACGTGCTTATGTGTTTTTGTTTTTTTTTTCTTTTCTTTTCAAAAAATAAAAAAATAATTGTCACGTGATAGACCTCACACTACATGCACATTACTCCTATAAATTGCTCACTATCGAGTCGCACACGTCTAACCCCAAACCCGTCGAGGCCCGTCCTAGAAGGTTTCAAGCTCCACTCGACCTTGACTCTTTCGAAGCGGTAAACCTCAGCCCGTAGCGTAGTTCATGACTACATGCCGGGGGTGACCTTTAAGCCTCTCTTTAGCCGAGCACAAACCACACAATTCTAGTTAGGGTCTAACACTCCGTGACCAAGTCGGTTTCCATGTACCGAGATTTCTCTAAACTAATGTTTTCAAATCATACATGCCAACTTGTTCAAACGGACGCAAGTTTAAGGGCAACTCATGCCCGATGGCTCACATCGAGACTTACATTTGGGCTATGGTTCCGAAGAAGGTCTCCCCAAAAGTTATGGCTCAATGCTTTCCTCTCACCCTCGAGGGGGCGGCAAAGGATTAGTATGCAACTCTCCCGCTCACTGTCCGTCTTGACTGGGATGCCGCTATGCTTGCCTTCAAAAATCAATATCAAGGCAACACCACTCACCGGCCCACAAGGAAAGAGCTCGAGAACACCACCCAAAGAGACAACGAGTCTTTCATTGACTTCACAAGGAGATGGAATGACAAGCTCTCTGAAATTGTTGAGAGGCCAAACAAAAAAGAGAAAATGGACATCTTTCTCAAGTGTCTCAAGATTGATCTCTGCACCCACCTAAGTGGGGCTTGCTACTCCGACTTCTCCCAAATGTATGAGGCGGGGGTACGCATGGATGACTTTCTCAAGGAGATTAAGAAGGCCACTCCTACCTATCGTTACAAGGCCGCCTCTAATTCAAACAAAGAGGCTTCTGTCAATGCTGTTACTACCGACAAGGGGAATTACAAGAAGGTCCCTCCACCACAAGGCAAGCGGTTCCAAAACGACCGCGTCTACACTCATCTCAATGACATGACCATCACCGAGGCCTATGAAGCTCTAAAGGCCAAGGGACATATCACCCCTCTTCAAGGGTACAAGCAACCACAACCGCTCCATCCCAATCATGCCCACCACAAATGGTGTGACTACCATCAATGCATCAGACACCTCACCGAGGATTGCTTCTCCATCCGCAACACCATCCAAGAACTCATAGACAAGAAGGAATTAATAATCCCTAATGAGGGTGGTGTCAATGTAATAGAGGTAGGAGAGTTTGAAGGAACCACTCATTAGATCCCAATTGTGAATGAGGGCTCCGATGATATGAATAAACTTGATAATTCTTGTTATGTTGTGACTTATGATGAGATTATGTTGGAAGTCTTAGAGAATAGCAAGAAGAAGCTACACGGGACCGTGAATATGCTCACTCACAGTGGCCGAGTAACAACGAGCATAATCCCTCCAAATACCGCAGCAACCAACACCTCTTCTCAAAGATCGCAAGCATGCGACGTACCCGAAGATCCTTTGTTAACACAACTCAAGAAGACGCAAGCCAACATATCCATATGGGACCTTATTGCATCATCAAAGAAACACCGAGACCTCGTCATCAAGAACTTGGATGACACATCAGTCTCTCCCGACATGACTCCCGAGGACCTCACAGCAATGATAGGTCATGTTCACTTCGGCAATGTCATCACTTTTACCGACATGGACCTCCCGCCATTTGGGTCCGAACACAATGAATCCATCTACCTCAAAGTAAGGGCAAGGGGGAGACCCATCTCAAGAGTTCTAGTAGACGGTGGTTCTGCACTCAACTTAATGCCTAGCCGAGTCATGGGCATACTGGGGCTCAAAAGCTCCGATTTACAACCCTCCGCCTAAGTCATTAGAGGGTATGATAGCACTGCCCGTACAGTCATGGGAATGCTAGAAGTTGATATCGAATTTGGAAGCATGATCATGTCCGTCCCATTCCAAGTACTTGATGTCCCTGCTTCATTCAACTTACTTTTTGGCCGACCATGGATCCACAGTTCCAATGCGATCCCTTCCACTCTCCATCAATGTGTTAAGATCAGAAATGGGGATGAGATAGTCACCGTCATGGCCGAGAATGTCACCATCCACAGAAATGGGGGACAACCCATTCACCAAGTTCAAAACGGGATAGAAGATTCCACTCTCTCCGGCGTCAACACCATCGACAAAGAAAGGGGAAACAGGCAATGGACCCTCGGCAATCCTAAAATCCTCCGCATGATGAGGAACATGAATCACTTTCCTGGTCTAGGCCTAGGGAAGCATTAACAAGGGATATTGCACCCCGTAGATGTTCCTTTTGTCAGAAACAAGTTTGGTTTGGGATACGAGCCTACCGAAGATGACTTGAAATACGAGCAAGCAGTCAAGAGTCAAAAGACCCGAGCTCGCAAAGAAGGTCGACAATATGAAATCCCCGACTTGAGGCCTTACCGCAACACACTGAACGGTTATTTTGTTCGTCAAGGGGAAGATGTTCCGTACATGATCTTTCCCGAACCATGGGTTAACAACAAGGGCGTCAGAAAGCCCGGTCTTGAGATCTTCACTGATTGTGAAATTCCGACACAAGGAAGGGAGCCTACTCCAATGTCACCCCGAGAGTGGTGGGGCAAGAAAGTGACTATAGAGTCCGAGGTAGAGATTACCGTGGGGGAAGAACTATCTGATCTAGCCTCCATGTTCGAAGAATTTGCCATCATGGACGATTGTCAAGTCAACGCCATCTACGACACCGTCGTCAGAAAGGATACTATCGATGAGATCCCGCCAAGCTCCGAGCCAATCAACAACTGGTATTCAACGAAGGGGCCCATAGTATCCGAGGATTTCTTGATCCGAGAAATGGGTTGCATACCCCGTACAGCAACAAAGGAAAAGCGGCTCACACTTACTTTCGAGTCCGAGAGTGTTTATAATACCCTCACCCAAGAGGATATGGAGGCAATAGCCGAGCGTGTGTTTCCTTTCTTTGCTAATGAAAAATTCGATATTTTTTAGACCCCGAGATTGCAAACATCATAAATGATGAATTAACTAATAACGAACTTAATGAACAAGTTAATAACGATTCAAATTATGATGAAATAGACCACGAAAACATAACATACCTAAATGAACTAGCTCAACAGGTTCGTTGTCGTGGTGAAAATGGTCCAGGGGCTGATGAGGAATTGCATGTTGTTAATCTGGGTACTTACGAAGAGCCGAAAGAAATGAAGATTGGCAGCTTCTTCAAGGGGGAAGACAAAGACAGATTGACTGCACTGCTCAAAGAGTTTATGGATGTATTCGCATGGTCGTACAAAGACATGCCGGGTTTGGACAGAAAGGTCGCGGAGCACAGAATTCCGATCAGAGAGGACGCCAAGCCAGTAAAGCAGAAGCTCAGAAAGATCAAGCCAGAATGGTCTCTACAAGTCAAAGAAGAGATTGAAAAGCTCCTCAGTGTGGGTTTCATCAAAGTCATTGAGTATCCGACTTGGCTAGCCAACATTGTGACAGTCAGAAAGGCAAACGGCAAGGTTCGGGTTTGTGTGGACTTCCGGGATTTGAATAAAGCTTCCCCGAAAGATGATTTTCCACTACCAAACATCGACATTCTCGTCGATTCGACTGCCAACTATGAAGTCCGCTCATTTGTGGACGGTTTTGCCGGTTACAATCAGATTCTCATGTCCAAAGAGGACCAACACAAGACAGCTTTCACAACACCGTGGGGCACTTTCTGCTACACAGTCATGCCGTTCGGACTAAGGAACGATGGGGCTACCTACCAAAGGGCTGTTACGGATCTATTTCATGACATGATTCATAAAGAGATCGAGGTCTATGTAGACGACATGATCATCCAATCGAAGGGAACCAACGGTCAACATTTGATCGATCTTCGCAAATTCTTTAAAAGACTTCGACAACACAACATGAGACTCAATCCCACAAAGTGCACTTTTGGGGTCATCAGAGGAAAGTTCTCGGTTACATGGTCACTGAGAGGGGAATTGAAGCCGATCCCTCCAAGATCAAGGCAATCATTGACATGCCTCCTCCAAAGACGCAGAAAGAAATCAAAGGTTTCATGGGAAGACTTCAATACATCAATCGATTTGTGCACCAACTCACTTCCATGTGTGAGCCGATCTTTAAGCTACTCAAAAAGAATGTGGCTCTAGAATGGACCGATGCTTGCCAAGAAGCCTTCGACCAAGTGAAGCATTACTTGACATGCCCTCCAGTTTTGGTTCCACCACACAAGGAGAAGCCTCTCTTGCTTTATCTCACTGTCAATGATGAAGCCCTAGGGGCTATGTTAGCACAAGAACAGCGAGACTCCACAAATGAGAATGATATCTGCTTTGTCAGCCGCCGGTTTCAAGGAGCTGAAAAGAACTACTTTGTCTTAGAGAAGTCTTGTGCTGCATTGGTTTGGGTTACTCAAAAGCTCAAGCATTACATGGAGGCCTTCCCAATCAAGTTGGTAGCAAAAGTGGACCCGCTCCGCTACATCTTCGAGAAGCCTTTCATGTCAACAAGAATAGCCAAATGGTATTTCATGCTCGCCGGCTACGATATCACTTACGTCACACTCAAATCCATCAGGGGGAAAGTGTTCAGTGATCAGCTTGCTGAATTTCCGTGTGACGGAGTGAAGGGGGAAGATGTACAGTTCCCCGACGAGCATTTAATTTGCGCTACAACAGAAGAAAATAAGTGGCAACTTTTTTTCGATGGCGCAGCCAATAAGCATGGATATGGCATAAGGATGTTACTTGTTGATCCAAAGGACATGTATACTCCAATCACTATCCGCCTCGAATTTGAAGCCACCAACAACATCGCTGAGTACGAAGCATGCATAGCGGGGCTCGAAGCAGCCCTCGAGAGAAATGTCACAAGTTTAGAGGTATTTGGTGATTCCTTGCTCATCATTAACCAGACATCTGGAAAGTGGAAGATTCAAAACTCGACTCTGCAACGGTATGGTCAACATCTCGAGGAGTTGGCTGAACAGTTTCAAGAAATCACCTTCAACTACCTGCCAAGGGACAAAAACCGTTTTGCTGATGCAATAGCCACCATCGCTTCACTCGTCGAAATACCTGAGGGTAAAATGGTGAAGCCCTTCAAAATTTCCCGAAGGAACAGTCCGGCATACTGCATGAGTATCGAGATCGACGAGGTCCAAGAAAACTCCCCGTGGTATGCGGATATCATGAATTTCCTCAAGGATGGTACTGTAGATACCCCGGGGGAAACCACGGCTTCCGGCTAGAGCGCGTGAGTCATCCTAGGATGTCTAATTGATGTTTTAGAGTCGCCACCTATGTTTTAGAGGAACATAAGAAAAACCTAATGTTTATGAGCCTAAGTTTGATTTACGAAAAACTGAGATTCTTTGGGATGAGGGGTTCGGGGGTTAGGTTACGAAATGGGAAGTACTTAAACACCCATTTCGCCCGAGCAAAGTCGGTCTTGCTTGTTCATAATTCACTTTCTAAGATAAATGTGTTCTTCCTACTAAAATGATGATAAAAAGGGGTTTTAGAGTTTGAAATGTAGGGATATAACTCCTAGGCCAATTCAATGTAATGAAAGGACCGTTGGTGTCATGTCCCAAATGGTTTTGGGTGATTGCACATTTGATTGAGGGAGAAGAAGAAGAAGAAGAAGATAAGTGCTTAAGACCTTTACCTATAGTATCCTTCGAAAAGAGAACCTCTTGTAAAGCCTTAAAGAAGAGGTTGAGTGCTTTTGTTGAAGAAGTCTTAAAGGAAAAGTCTAGGCAAAGAGTGAGTAAGAAGTCTAAAGTGATGATTTTTCCAAGTCCTCCTCCAATGATGGATTGGAGGGGTTTTTATAGTTGAAAAGTGATGTTTTTGGTGCCAAAACGGAGTCACAAAGATCAGTTTCCCGGGCAAAATCATATAAATGAGCAAGGGAGAGATTCTTGGGCAGAATCTGTAACTGAAACGCCCTAGAAGTGCGCGCATCCCACCTAGGCGACGGAAGGCACGCGCGTCTGGCCTCAAGGGGCGGAGGCGCGCGACTCTGAGAAGCAAATTTTGACAGAATGGACTAGAAAGTTAGAACTGTTATTCAGTTCAGCCCCGGGACTTAACGGAGTCCGTCTGGAACTTAACCAAAGTAACAGAAACTAACAGGAAACACTTAAAAGAAGGAGAAACACAAAATCAAGTGTGCAATCGGGGTGAGCGGTCCAAGGTGGGGTGTCTACAAAGCCCCTCGGCGGTGTGGATTGCGAAGCAAACGCGCCGACGAAAGATAGACATCCGCCTAGGACATCACCAAGAAAAGGAAAAGACTTGATAAAAGTAGGAATTTGAAATTACGGGGGATAGAGGTGCGCTCCCTGTGTGAGCGGCTTTGATAGGTAAGGGTGCGCTCCCTGTGTGAGCGGCTTTACCAATAGCGGGATCCGTTTGCTGGAAGCGGGATCTGTTTGCTGGAAGCGGGATTTGTTCGCTGGAAGCGGGATCCGTTTGCTGGAGGCGGGACCTGTTTGCTGATAGCGAGATCCGTTTGCTGTAGTGCGGGACCTGGAGGACCGTTTGCTGAAGTGCGGGACTCGGGGGACCGTTTGTGGAAGTGTGGGACCCGGAGGACCGTTTGCTGAGGTGCGGGACCCGGGGGACCGTTTGCTGAGGTGCGGGACCCGGGGGACCGTTTGCTGAGGTGCGGGCCCCGGGGGACCGTTTGCTGAGGTGCGGGACCCGGAGGACCGTTTTGCTGAGGTGCGGGACCCGGAGGACCGTTTGCTGGAGTGCAGGACCCGGGGGACCGTTTGTTGAAGTGCGGGACCCGGAGGACCGTTTGCTGAAGTGCGGGACCCGGGGGACCGTTTGCTGAAGTACGGGACCCGGAGGACCGTTTGCTGAAGTGCGGGACCCGGAGGACCGTTTGCTGAAGTGCGGGACCCGAAGGACCGTTTACTAGAGTGCGGGACCCGGAGGACCGTTTGCTGGGACCCAGAGGACCGTTTGCTGAAGTGCGGGACCCGGAGGACCGTTTGCCTTGAATGGATGTAGATCTCGCTTGATGATGAAGCAGTGATTCCGTGGATCTCCCCGGACCAAGTTGTTGTCGTGAGTCATACTTTGATGTTTGACTGTTTGACTTTGACTTTTGACGGGGTGTGGGCACAGTTGACTGCGGAATGCTTTGTGCTGGGGATGAATTGTAAAAACTGATCTTTGAGAATAATGAAATACACCCTACTTTGAGTGTGAGTTTCTATCCTATTTCAGTTTTTAGACCTGCCTTAAGGGCGGACCAAATTAATGTGTACCCTTTCGAGTGCTTGATGTCATCGTTTTGAGCTTCTCTTATTGGTGGGATTGATCTTTTCTGTAGATAGAGGGCGTTTGAACGTGCCTGGGCTTCCTTCTTGAGCTGACAAGGGCTATTTCTGGAGCCTTCTTATGCCTGGGACGCGGGCGCTTCCTCTCTCGGACACGGACGCGCGCGCCTTGTAGACCGGTGTCAGGAGGCGCGCGCCTCTGGGAGGCGAAATTCAGGGCCTGATATTTGCTGGCCAAAAGATCCCCAACAGCTATAATATTAGCTTCTGGTCGACAATTCGATTCCAACAGCCTTTTTCTGCCATTTTGAACACCATTTTATTACCCAATATTGCTTATAACCTTCTTTCCCATGGCCTCCAACCTTTTTAGTCTTGATGCCGAGGTTGTCAAGAGTTACGAGAAGGATTTGTCGACCTTCGTGTATTCTTTTAAGACCCATCCCAAAAATGACTTCATCAAAGATTTCGGGCTTCGAATTCTCTTCACTTTGCGGACATTGAAGCCGGATTGGGACTTGTTGAAGGCTGCTGCAGCCTTTTGGGATTGAAATAGCCATACATTCAATTTTTCGGCTAACGAAATGGTGACGACCGTTGATGACTTTGGGGCCATTTTGGGTATGCCTTTGGCCGGTCGGATTGCCGTCCCCAAGTATTACCGCGGTGTTGTTGATTCTTGGATTGACATTCTGAATCTCCCTGTCGGAGAAGTGAAGAAGATGATGCACGGGACCGTTGTTGACATAACTGAGCTTCCGATGTTCTTCAGTTTGCATTCGGAAGATGTCGGGGTTTAGTCTTTTAAGAGGAATGCCATGGCTGTCTGCCTTTTCAGCGAGGTTTGTTTGTCACTCCTCTGGGTACTGCGGATGCGCAGTTGGCTGAGATAGTGTTGCAGGCGAAAGGTCAGCGGTTTAGCATAGTTCCGCTTATTATAGGAGAGACCTTGCATGGTTTGGACGAGTTGCACCGTACAGGCGAGATGCGATGAGGAAGCCCCTTGCTTTTAACTATATGGCTTCGGGAGAATTTCAGGCTTTATGCGGCGGATGGCGACCTTTCTCCTTTTGCTGTTCATAGGCGACGGTTGCTGATTAGGGATTTGACCGAAGAGGGTTGGAGGAGATTTTTTGCTTCTCGTCTCACAGCTGATGTTGAGTGGTGTCCTTAGGGTCTTCGCCCTTTTGTGGAGTGGACCTTCGGTTTTCAGCATGTGGTTTTACCCGGATTGAGGGACTCTTCGTTTTATCAGCCAGAACGGGTTTTGAGACAGTTTGGTCGTCAGCAAATAATTCCTTTTTCTAGGGATGGGGTACTTCGTCCAGTTTCTTATATGGGTTCGGACTTCTCGAATGAGCTCCAGGCGGCTTGGGGAGATGATCGTGACCGTTGGGCTTTCGCTCCATTGCACCGGGGCAGTATTTTTCTTCCCGAGAGTTACTTGGATCATTTTCTTGGTACCATCTACCGTGGCATTACTTGGGTAGATGCTCTTCGGGCGGAGTTGCTAGGAAGGGATTTTGAGCCCAGCAGTTCTTTGAGGTACAAGGAAGCTGCTGCTGACGTGAACAATATCCTGACCGATCCTTTCGGTACTCCTTTGGATGACTTTTATGCTCGGAGGCGTTCGGTTGCGCAGAAGATATCGGTCCGCATCAGTGTCCCTAGGCCTCCCAAGAAGAGTAGGATTGATGGTCGTTCGGGTGGTCCTTCAAAGGCCAAGAGAAAATTAGATTTTTCCTAGCACCCCCAAGAGATTGCAATTAGAATAGACCACTTGTTTAGGATTTAATGCTTTAATGTCTTTTATTAGCTCAAAATTTTCGTTGTAATGATAATAATGATTCAGTGGATGAATAAAAATTGCATCTTGTTAATTTGGATATGATTTGGGTATTTGTTTATGTTTTAGACCGCACCCGAAGGTTGCCTACGTTCCTCCAGTGTAGAGGCTCAGGTCTCCGTAGTTCAAACAAACGAAGACCATTTTATTTTTTATTTATTTTTGTGTGCACCCTGTTTTTTGCCTAGACCGCCCTTTCGGGTTTTCAATCTAGCGGGCTTCTTTTTTGCACATGCTCTAATTTTTTCCTAGGCCGCCCTTGCGGGTTTTCAACCTAGCGAGCCCTTTTTTTTTTTTTTTATGGTCTTCGTTTATTAGACGTAGAACCTCTTTAATTTGTCGAGGTTGACTTCCTTTGGCAGTTGATCTCCGTCCAAATCCACAAGTCGGACTGCACCGCCGCTTAGTATCTTCTTGACTACGTACGGACCAATCCATCGGGGTCCCCATTTTCCAAGGGGGTTCATGGCATTAGGAGGGTGTTGTCTTAGGACCAAATCTCCCACATTGATGTTTAGGGGCTTCACCTTTTTGTTGAAAGCCCTAGCCATTCTTTGTTGATAAGCCCTCGTACGCTCCATTGCCCTTAGCCTTTTCTCGTCGAGTAGGGCCAGCTGTTCATATCGACTTTGCATCCAATCGACTTCATTGACTTGGTTCTCGAGGAGGACCCGCAGGGACGGAACTTCGAGCTCTATTGGTAGCACAGCCTCGGAACCATATACCAGTGCATAAGGAGTTTCTCCAGTCGCTGTCCGAATTGACGTGCGGTAGCCCCATAATGCTAGAGGTAACTTTTCGGGCCAATCCCTTCCACTGGAGGCCATTTTCTTCACAATGGTCTCAATTGTCTTATTAGCTGCCTCGACCGCGCCGTTTGCTTGAGGGCGGTATGGAGATGACTTGTGCTTAGTGATCTTATATTCTACCAGGAGTGCGTCCATCTCTTTCTCGAAGTGAGAGCCGTTGTCTGAGATGATCTCATGAGGAACGCCGTATCGGCACATGATGTGGGTTTTCACGAATTCGGCCACTTTCTTGGCGTTGAGAACTCGGTAAGCCTGTGCTTCGACCCATTTTGTAAAATAGTCCACGGCTACTAGGATGAAAGATTATCCGTTGCTTCCAGTAGGGTGAACTTTGCCGATGATGTCTATGCCCCAACAAGAGAAAGGCCAAGGCGTGGTCATATTGTAAAACTGTGGGGGTGGAGCGTGCTGTAGATTGGCATGGAATTGGCATTTGGCGCACCTCTTAACTTTCTCGATGCAGTCCCTTTCCATGGTACTCCAATAATAACCCATGCGGAGTATCTTCTTGGCCAACATAAACCCGTTCATGTGAGGCCCACATTCACCTTCGTGGATCTCATGCATTATTTCTTGAGCTTCGGTCTCATTTGCGCATAGGAGATTGATCCCCTCGTGATGCCTTTTGTAGACCCTGTCCCCAATTAGTACATATCGGGAGGCTAGTCTTTGTAATGCCATTTGAGACTTCTTATTACTGTTCTCGGGATAAGTACCATCCTTGAGGAAATTCATGATATCTGTGTACCACGGGGAGTTTGTTTGGACCTCGTTGATCGCAATACTCATGCAGTATGCCGGATTGTTTCATCGGGAAATTTTGAAGGGCTTCACCATTTTACCCTCAGGCATTTCGACCAGTGAAGCGATGGTGTCTAGTGCATCAGCAAAACGGTTCTTGTCCCTTGGCAGGTAATTGAAGGTGATTTCTTGAAATTGTTCAACCAATTCCTCGAGATGTTGACCATACCGTTGCAGGGTTGAGTCTTGAATCTTCCATTTTCTGGATGTCTGGTTGATGATGAGCAAGGAATCACCGAATACTTCTAAACTTGTGACATTCTTTCGAGGGCTGCTTCGAGCCCCGCTATGCAAGCTTCGTACTCAGCGGTGTTGTTAGTGGCTTCAAATTCGAGGCGGATGGCAATTGGAGTATACATGTCCTTTGGATCAACAAGTAACACCCCTATGCCATACCCATGCTTATTGGCTGCGCCATCGAAAAAAAGTTGCCACTTATTTTCCTCTGTTGTAGCGCAAATTAAATGCTCGTCGGGGAACTGTATATCTTCCCCCTTCACTTCGTCACACGGAAATTCAGCAAGCTGATCACTGAACACTTTCCCCGTGATGGATTTGAGTGTGACGTAAGTGATATCGTAGCCGGCGAGCATGAAATACCATTTGGCTATTCTTGTTGACATGAAAGGCTTCTCGAAGATGTAGCGGAGCGGGTCCACTTTTGCTACCAACTTGATTGGGAAGGCCTCCATGTAATGCTTGAGCTTTTGAGTAACCCAAACCAATGCAGCACAGGACTTCTTTAAGACATAGTAGTTCTTTTCAGCTCCTTGAAACCGTCGGCTGACAAAGTAGATGGCATTCTCTTTTGTGGAGTCTCGCTGTTCTTGTGCTAACATAGCCCCTAGGGCTTCATCATTGACAGTGAGATAGAGCAAGAGAGGCGTCTCTTCGTGTGGTGGAACCAAAACTGGAGGGCATGTCAAGTAATGCTTCACTTGGTCGAAGGCTTCTTGGCACGCATCGGTCCATTCTAGAGCCACGTTCTTTTTGAGTAGCTTGAAGATTCGCTCACACATGGAAGTGATTTGGTGCACAAACCGACTGATGTATTGGAGTCTGCCCATGAAACCTTTGATTTCTTTCTGCGTCTTTGGGGGAGGCATGTCAATGATTGCCTTGATCTTGGAGGGATCGGCTTCAATTCCTCTTTCAGGGACCATGTAACTGTAGAACCCCCTCCTTGGACCTCTCATGTCCCGATTGCATACACATTCTCTATCTTCCTCTCTTCTGTTATGTTTTGTTACTTTCCGTTAACTTTTGTTACTTTTTGTTAAGTTCTTGACTTACTCCGTTAGTCTTGGATTTGACTAAGTGACAAAGTCAACCTTGAGTCTTTGTTTCATTTATTTTCGTTGACTTTCGTGATGTTCGTTAAGTTTTTGGACTAATTCTGTTAGTTTTGGGGCTTAACTGCATAACGGGGTTAACTTTTGGGCTGAAATATGAATTTCCTGAAGCTGGGATGAGCACGCCTTTGCCCTCCTTTGTGGGAGGCGTGCTCCTCCCATAGGGGGGGTGGGAAGCGCGTGCTTCCCGCTTCCAGAATCTCAGATTTTGCCAAATTTCCCTCCTTTTCTGATTTGTAACCCCCAAGACCATTATGCCTTGGCTTGATCCTGGGAATGGCCATCTTTATGACCAAAAACACTTCTCCAACACCTATATAAACCTCTTCATTCCATCATGAAAGAGGAGGAGGAATTCTTGAATCAAAAATACTTTAAAAACACATAAAATCCATTTTCAAAGGGTGGTCACTATAGACAATTTGGTTCTTCCCCATTCAAGCACAAGGTACAACTCTCGCTTTCTCCTTCTAAACTCTTTTAATTCTCTTTGTCAAAACTCTTTACTTGTTTTCTTCATCTCTCACCTCTCTAATGAGTATGCAATCTCCATAAAAAGGGATACAACCAAAAGGCCACTTCACTATTGAAGTTTGGCCAAGGTTACATCCCAACATTCCAATCTCTATTTCAATCATTGATCATTTCTTAATGTAATGATTTAGCAATAATTCAACATGTAATTCTTAGCATAAATCAATAAATAAAACAATTCTCTTTTTATTTCCCTTTTCTTTCCCTTGTAATCGTTAGCACATTTTCATATTAATAAATAGAAGGACTTTTTAGCATTAGAACACCAATTGTTGCAAGACCTGCGTAAGCGGGACGGAGTGGGTGTTTAAGTACTTCCCACTCCGTCACCTAACCCCCAAACCCTTCTCTTCCCGAATCTTTGGTTTCGTAACATTAAAAAATAGGCTATTTCTAGGTTTTTCTTATGTTCCTTTAAAAACATAGGTGGCGACTCTACAAAATAAAATCAATTAGACATCCTAGGATCCTTCCACCGCTCTAGCCAAGCCGTGGGCTCTCCTGGGGTATCTACAGTGGCGACTCCGCTGGGGACTTATTAGAGGGTTAAACTTGCGTTCTTAACTTTTAGTGTTCTTATTATTGTTTTCTGGGCATTCTGGTAAAAAGGGTGGGAAGCGCGCGCCTCTGGCCTTCTTGGCCTAAAGCGCGCGCGTCCGACCCCAATTACCAGAATCGCCCGCCTCCTTTCTTGTCCTTCAATTCCATGTTTCTGTGCTAACAATTACTGCAGGGGAAAGAATTTTTATTTAGGGTCAAGGCAATCCCTTGAACCCACTGATTCGCAGGTACTGCCCAGAATCGGGCGCATCTGCCCCTCTTTGTCTACCGCGCGCGCCTTCCGCATAGGCCACCCAATGCGCGCGCTTCTGGGCGCATTCCTAGAACAGAACAGTGCACAGAAAACAGAACAGAGCAGAATGACAATGTGTGGGCACCGGGCCTGCACAGAACTTCTTTTATTTTCTGTTTGTTTTATCGGTCACACGGGTGATTCGAGAGTTGTAATTATGTGCTTATTTGTTTTTGTTTTTTTTTTTTTATTTCTTTTGAAAAAAAAAATAATGTTTTGTCACATGTTAGACCTCACACTACATGCACATATTCTTATCAATTGCTCACTATCGAGTCGCACAATGTTCAACCCCAAACCCGTCGAGGCCCGTCCTAGAAAGTTTCAAGCTCCACCAGACCTTGACTCTTTCGAAGCGGTCAACCTCAGCCCGTGGCGTAGTTCAAGACTACATGCTGGGGGTGACCTTTAAGCCTCTCTTTAGCCGAGCACAAGCCACACAATTCTAGTCTAGGGTCTAACACTCCGTGACTCAAGTCGGTTTTCATGTACCGAGATTTCCCTAAACTATGTCTTCAAATCATACATGCCAATTTGTTGCAATGGACGAAATAAAACTCCGTCCCCAAAAGTGGCTATCTTGGACGAAAATAAAAAATCCGTCCCCGCATGTATGATTTACTACATTAATTTAGTTTAATCCCGTCACATGTAGGTATCACAAGCGTGGTGGAATCCGATGAGTATATGGGACCGCGAGAAGGTCTATATACTAGTGTGACGATTCCACTATTTTTCTAGAAACCCCAAAAAGGATTCCGTCCTTCCGACTTTGTAAAAAAAAAAAAAATAGTCATTTTTCTCTATGTGGTTGAGTCTTTTTCCTTGTTTGTGGGTTTAATCATATTACTCAAAAGGTGTTTGTGGGGCCAACCTAAGATCAACCGTGTTCTTCCAATAGGTCCAATGGCTTCCAACGGCAACAACAACAACGGTGGAAATGATTTCGTGTCCAACGAAGGGTTACTCAACATAATGAAATCAATGGGGGAACAAATGGATAGGATTGTCGAGGATGCCCGCCGTAAAGACAATTTGTGCCAAGCTCGTTTCGATATCGACAAGAGGATTCACAAAGAAGAGGTTTCCGAACTCAAGGCCCGTCTTGATTATGAAAGAAGAATTCACGAGGAAGAGGTTTCCGAACTCAAAGCCCGTTTGCAAGAGCTCACCGACGGCAAAGCAAAGTTCAATGGTAAAGAATGCTCAAGTGGCCCGACCCTCAAAAGCTACAAAGGTACCACCAACAACCGAGTTTTCACTCCTCTCCTAGGAGTAACCCAAGCCGTGGCATTTGAAACTTTGGTGGCAAGTGGGAAGGTCAAACCTTTGGAAGGGTACAAGCCGAAGGCGATACTGAAGAATCATGCACATAGTGAATGGTGCGGCTACCACAAGCATAGTGGCCATACTACCGAAGGGTGCTTCCTTCTCCGAAACATCATCCAAGATTTGATCGACAACGGCGAATTTACTGTGGGTGAAAATCAACCGCTAGAGAATGGCAACATGCAAGAACCCATCAAGGAAAAAGCTTGGTTTTGAAATGGGCCTTCAACAAGAGATCATGCCGCAAGGAGACTACAACGGCAAAGACGACGACAGCAATCTCCGTTTCTCTTTCTCTACCTAGTAGTAGGAAAAAAAATAAAAAAAAATAAAAAAGAGTCAAAGTCCTCTTTTGTGTGCATTAAGTTTTCTTCCTTCTCATGTCAATGTTTGAGTCGATCTTATCAAATAAAAGTCGTTCTTGTCCCCATACACAATTCCAAGTTGTTCAATTTAATTCTTGGCAAAATGATGAAAAGATGTCTAAACAAGTTTTAGAACGAAGGCCATCGCTTGAACGCCTAGGGGCTAAACATCGTGACGAAGGCAACGACATCAACAACAACGGCGAATCCAAGACATCAAGCATGGAGAAAAATCAAGCAAAGTTTTCAAAGGGGGATCAAAAAAAAAAAAAAAAAAAAAGCTCGCTAGGTTGAAATCATCAAATCAACCTAGGCAAAAGTTAGAGCACAAAAAAAAAATCCCCCTCAATCAAAGAAGATCAACATCATCATCCACCAACAAAGGACGAAGCTACGAAGCAACAATTCCATCACGAAGAATGGAGAATCCACAAGAACTACGGTGACCTGAGCCTCTACACTGGAGGAACGTAGGCAACCTGCGGGTCCGGTCTCATGCAATAAAGAAGATATGTTTAGCCCTAGCGCGTTATGGTGATCGGCCTTCATCTCGAACTTGTCAAGACATCTTTGTACGATTCATTTGCCAATGAATTAATCACCAAAAAGATTGAACAACTTTCTTAAATTTGGAATCATTTCGCGTTCCTTGTCGAGTCTAGGGACTTCTATTCTTTCTGCATACTCCCAATTTCTTGCAATCAAATTGGGGCTTTCCTTCTCTTCTCTCTTAATGACTTACTTGCCTTCATGAGTCATTCAAAAAACGGTCAAATACATGAAGTCAATACTAGGGACACTTCCCTAATCAAGTCAATGTCACTCACCTTTAGTGACAAGAGGTCTCCACCGCAAAATCACATGTCTTATCTCCTCAGCTAGAGTCAATGCACACTCCCTCATTAATCGAGTCAAAATGAAGACGCAAAATAGATGCCCGCTAGATTGAAAACCCGAAAGGGCGGTCTAGGCAAAAAACAGGGTGCGTCATATAAAAAAATGAGAGAGTGAGAGAGAGAAGGGAAAGAGAAATGGAGATCTCCGGCCTCTAAAGAAGACAACTGCACGAGCTCTACATTGGATCTCCTCATCAAGTCAATTCCCCACCGAGTCAACTTTGCGATTGCAAAAGGCTCGACAAGATATGGCACCATCAAAGGTTGTTTTGGGTTATTGGCATCATTCTCCAGCAGTGTGCATTTTTGGGTTCATGAATAGAAGGCCCGTGGTAGCCAAGACACATCCGAGAACGAGCCCATCATAAAAGGGCACGAGGTTGAACAAATAATCCCTAGCTAGTCAATTGGCTTGGGCAACAAATAGCAACAACATGTGTCTCAGTTTTCAAAGCTTCTTCAAGTATGTGCTTCTAAAGTACACCGAAAGGCTCCCGAGAAATGGAGTACCTCTTGCCATGTCCTCTCATGTTTGTTCCCTCGCACGAGGATGAGTCACTCTTGCTTTGATCAACAAATGGTGACGCCCTAGGGGCTATATGACTCAAGGACAAGGACTTATTTTGCTTCACTTGACAATCAATACGCCCTAGAGGCTATGTTCGAGAAAGATGTGTGAGACTATCCTCAAAGTCTCCCAAAAGGGATGTTAAAAAGCCCTCTTGTCGCGTGTGCCCGTGCTCGTTCCCCCAATCAAGGATGGACCTTTCTCGCAATCAATGATGGCACTCTAAGGGCTACGGTCAAGTCTTAAAGGCTCCCTCGGCAAAGTGCAATTAACTCCCCAGCAGTATCCCCAGCCGAGTCATGTGCAACATTGGAAGCTTCCTCAATTCGGCACCGAAGGTCTCAAGGGGCTTCGCAATCTACAATCTTTTGGACTACGGCATTACAGTAATCCGAGCAAAGGGCAATATTGGGGCTTCGCGACCAACAGTCTTTTGGGCAACAATACTCGAGCAACGCAATTTGGGAGTAGTCTCCATGAAAGGGATCAAGCTTCAAAGGGTCTCTCAACACTTCAAGTCAAAGGCCTCTTGGTTTTAAATGAAGACTCCGATGTTATGAATGAAGTTGATGATTTTGTTAGAACTCACAGCGAGATTTTGAAGGAAGTCTTAGAGAAAAGGAAAAAGATTCAATATGCTAAACTCTAATCAAAACAGGGTTATAGCGGGAAATGCCACGGCCAATCCCAATGTTTCTGCAATTCAGCACCCCCTTCTCCAAGATCAAAAGCACAAGGTGTAGCTCAGATAAAGTTGGGCCACAGCACTAGTTGCATCCGAAGATCCGTCATTAGTTCAACTCAAGAAAAGTCAAGCAAGCATACTCATTTGGGACTTTATCACACCAAGACCTTATCCTCCGCGACTTCGATGGCACCGCAAGACATTACTGCATCTTTTGACATAAGCCCTCAGCCATTTGGGTATCGACCACAATGAGGCCATTCATCTCCCCAGTAAGAGCAAGAAGGAGATCTCTATCAGAAATTCTACCAAACGGTACATCCGCTCTCAATGCCGAACCGATCACAAGATAATTTGGGGCTTTACATCGAAAGGTCTTCACACTCCACCATCTTGAAGCTCGCAAACAAGAAGTCCATGACATTTGGGGCTTTGCAATCTCTCGAGGCTTGGTATCAATAATCTACTCTTGGGATTTTCTCACGCCAACAACAAAAGGCGATTTATTTGAATGGGCCAAAAACTGATTTATCTTGGGGCTATGCAAGCCACTCAAAGTTTGGCATCAAAGGCATTCTAGGAGCTTTACAATCAGCAACCCCTTATCTCGGCATCAAATTCCTTTTGGAGCCCCATAATCGACAAAACTCTTGGGGCTAGACATCAATTTCGTTGGACACCACAGCAACAACGACAGAATTCAACAAGGCAATCCGGACTTCGATTGAACACGACTTGATCTTGGTTTGGCTTCACAAGCACACAATGGTTAAAATGGTTCACCCACGAACTAAAAAAAAAAATCTTTTCCTCACATGTGTGCATATTCTTTCCCTTCTAAAAAAAAAAAAATAAAAAAAAAAAATAAAATAATTCTTTTTCTCCTTCTATGTGCAAAAGTATGTGCTTTACTTTGCCTTGCTCCATAGCTTCTTCCCCAGAGTTCTCCATCATCCTTGAATTACGCTGGTCTGATTCCCTTCAAGGGATACGTAGGCAGCCTTTGGCACGACCAACCATCATCCAGAGTACCATCTCGCCAACCCATCATCAAGAGCGTTCTCTCATCAACATCCAAAGAATGGACATTCTCCATCAAAGCATCCTCCGCGGACATCAGAAATCCATCTCCACTCAAGCGGCAATGGTAAGTGAAGGTATGAATACATCCAATGCTTTCCTCAAAATCACACCGCACATAAGATCACTCTCTACATTCTTACTTCTCTCTCATTGCAAGGGTGTTCCAAAATCCCATCACACCACGAGCACAATTTCTCTCTCTTCATTTCACACTTCATACATCTTCTTGCAAGAACACATATACCTTTCAAGCACACACATAACAGGTACCACCACGAAGTCAACAGCATCCGCTACTCAAGGCACTTCATCCCCACCAGAAAGTGGTCAACCGTGCCCACACCCCACAAAGTCAACAACATAAGCAGATACGGCTCCAAGTCGGCAACTCGGTCCATATCGAGACAATCTCCCATGAGCTCCAAGTCGGCAACTCGGTCCATATCGAGACAAGCTTCCATGAGCTCCAAGTCGGCAACTCGGTCCATATCGAGACAAGCTCCCATGAGCTCCAAGTCGGCAACTCGGTCCATATCGAGACAAGCTCCCATGAGCCCCAACTCAACAACTCGGTCCATATCAAGACAAGCTCCCATGAGATCCAATACAACACTCCAGCAAAAGTCGCTCATGCAGGAGCGCACCTCTATCTATTGCAATTTCAAATTCCTACTTTTATCGAGTCTTTGTTTTCTTTTCTTCCTTTTTTCTTTGTCGATGTCCTCGGCGGGTGTTTTACATTTGTCGACGCGTTTTGCTTTGTAATCCACGTCACCGAGGGGCTTTGTACCCCGCCTTGGACCTCTCATGTCCCGATTGCATACACATTCTCTATCTTCCTCTCTTCTGTTATGTTTTGTTACTTTCCGTTAACTTTTGTTACTTTCCGTTAAGTTCTTGACTTACTCCGTTAGTCTTGGATTTTACTAAGTGACAAAGTCAACCTTGAGTCTTTGTTTCATTTATTTTCGTTGACTTTCGTGATGTTCGTTAAGTTTTTGGACTAATTCTGTTAGTTTTGGGGCTTAACTGCATAACGGGGTTAACTTTTGGGCTGAAATATGAATTTCCTGAAGCTGGGATGCGCACGCCTTTGCCCTCCTTTGTGGTAGGCTTGCTCCTCCCATAGGGAGGGTGGGAAGCGCGTGCTTCCCGTTTCCAAAATCTCAGATTTTGCCAAATTTCCCTCCTTTTCTGATTTGTAACCCCCAAGACCATTATGCCTTGGCTTGATCCGGGGAATGGCTATCTTTGTGACCACAAACACTTATCCAACACATATATAAACCTCTTCATTCCATCATGAAAGAGGAGGAGGAATTCTTGAATCAAAAATACTTTAAAAACACATAAAATCCATTTTCAAAGGGTGGTCACTATAGACAATTTGGTTCTTCCCCATTCAAGCACAAGGTACAACTCTCACTTTCTCCTTCTAAACTCTTTTAATTCTCTTTGTCAAAACTCTTTACTTGTTTTCTTCATCTCTCACTTCTCTAATAAGTATGCAATCTCCATAAAAAGGGATACAACCAAAAGGCCACTTCACTATTGAAGTTTGGCCAAGGCTACATCCCAACATTCCAATCTCTATTTCAATCATTGATCATTTCTTAATGTAATGATTTAGCAATAATTCAACATGTAATTCTTAGCATAAATCAATAAATAAAACAATTCTCTTTTTATTTCCCTTTTCTTTCCCTTGTAATCGTTAGCACATTTTCATATTAATAAATAGAAGGACTTTTTAGCATTAGAACACCAATTGTACCAAGACTCGCGTAAGCAGGGCGGAGTGGGTGTTTAAGTACTTCCCACTCCGTCACCTAACCCCCGAACCCTTCTCTTCCCGAATCTTTGGTTTCGTAACATTAAAAAATAGGCTATTTCTAGGTTTTTCTTATGTTCCTTTAAAAACATAGTTGGCGACTCTACAAAATAAAATCAATTAGACATCATAGGATCCTTCCACCGCTCTAGCCAAGCCGTGGGCTCTCCCGGGGTATCTACAGTAACCAAGAACCTTTCCTCTGATGACCCCAAAAGTGCACTTTGCGGGATTGAGTCTCATGTTGTGTTGTCGAAGCCTTTCAAAGAACTTGCGAAGGTCGATCAAATGTTGACCGTTGGTTCCCTTTGAATGGATGATCATGTCATCTACATAGACTTCGATTTCTTTATGAATCATATCGTGGAATAGATCCGTAACAGCCCTCTGGTAGGTAGCCCCAGCGTTCCTTAGTCCGAACGGCATGACTGTGTAGAAGAAGGTCCCCCACGGAGTTGTGAAAGCTGTCTTGTGTTGATCCTCTTCGGACATGAGAATCTGATTGTAACCGGCAAACCCGTCCACGAATGAGCGGACTTCATAGTTGGCAGTTGAATCGACGAGCATGTCGATGTTTGGTAGTGGAAAATCATCTTTCGGGGAAGCTTTGTTCAAATCCCGGAAGTCCACACAAACACGAACCTTGCCGTTTGCCTTTCTGACTGTCACAATGTTGGCTAGCCAAGTTGGATACTCAATGACTTTGATGAAACCCACACTGAGGAGCTTTTCAATCTCTTCTTTGACTTGCAGAGACCATTCTGGCTTGATCTTTCTGAGCTTATGCTTTACTGGCTTGGCGTCCTCTCTGATCGGAATTCTGTGCTCTGCGACCTTTCTGTCCAAACCCGGCATGTCTTTGTATGACCATGCGAATACATCCACAAATTCTCTGAGCAGTGCAGTCAGTCTGTCTTTGTCTTCCCCCTTGAAGAAGCTGCAATCTTCGTTTCTTTTGGCTCTTCGTCGGTACCCAGATTAATAGTATGCAATTCTTCATCAGCCCCTGGACCATTTTCACCACGACAACGAACCTGTTGAGCTAGTTCATTTAGGTATGTTATGTTTTCGTGGTCTATTTCATCATAATTTGATTCGTTATTAACTTGTTCATTGAGTTCGTTATTAGTTAATTCATCATTTATGATGTTTGCAATCTCGGGGTACTCAGAAATATCGAATTTTTCATTAGCAAAGAAAGGAAACACACGCTCGGCTATTGCCTCCATATCCTCTTAGGTGAGGGCATTGGAAACACTCTCGGACTCGAAAGTAAGTGTGAGCCGCTCTTCCTTTATTGCTGTGCGGGGTATGCAACCCATTTCTCGGATCAAGAAATCCTCGGATACTAAAGGCCCCTTCGTTGAATACCAGTTGTTGATTGGCTCGGAGCTTGGCTGAATCTTGCTAATAGATGGGCTCTCCATTTCTATGTTGTCGGAGATGGCGTTGACTTGACAATCGTCTATGATGGCAAATTCTTCGAACATGGAGGCTAGATCGGATAGTTCTTCTCCCACGGTAATTTCCACCTCGGACTCTATAGTCACCTTCTTGCCCCACCACTCTCGGGGTGACACTGGAGTAGGTTCCTTTTCTAGTGCCGGTATTTCACAGTCGGTGAAGATCTCGAGACCGGGCTTTCTGACGCCTTTGTCGTTAGCCCATGGTTCGGGAAAGATCATGTATGGAACATCTTCCCCTTGGCGAACAAAATAACCATTTAGTGTGTTGCGGTAGGGTTTCAAGTCAGGGATTTCATATCATCGGCCTTCTTTGCGAGCTTGGGTCCTTTGATTTTTGACTGCTTGCTCGTACTTCAAGTCATCCTTGGTAGGCTCGTATCCCAGACCAAACTTGTTCTTGACAAAAGTAACTTCCACGGGGTGTAATGTCCCTTGTTGATGTTTCCCTAGGCCGAGACCGGGAAAGTGATTCATGTTCCTCATCATGCGGAGGACTTTAGGATTGCTGGGAACCCACTATCTGTTTCCCCCTTCTTTGTCAATGGTGTTGACGCCGAAGAGAGTGGCATCTTCTATCCCGTGTTGGACTT
This sequence comes from Campanula takesimana, assembly GCA_026119855.1. Lineage (NCBI taxonomy): Eukaryota > Viridiplantae > Streptophyta > Magnoliopsida > Asterales > Campanulaceae > Campanula > Campanula takesimana. The sequence goes on from JAOWBW010001093.1 coordinate 192,086, forward strand.
GGTGAACGGGTTGTCCCCCATTTCTGTGGATGGTGACATTTTCAGCCATGATAGTGACTATCTCGTCCGCGTTTCTGATCTTGACACACTGATGGAGAGTGGAAGGCACCGCGTTGGAACTGTGGATCCAAGGTCGGCCCAGAAGTAGGTTGAATGAAGCAGGGACATCAAGTACTTGGAATGGGACGGACATGATCATGCTTCCAAATTCGATATCAACTTCTAACATTCCCATGACTGTACGGGCAGTGCTGTCGTATCCTCTAACGACTTGTGCGGAGGGTTGTAAATCGGAGCTTTTGAGCCCCAGTATGCCCATGACTCGGCTAGGCATTAAGTTGAGTGCAGAGCCACCGTCTACTAGAACCCTTGAGATAGGTCTCCCCCTCGCCCTTACTTTGAGGTAGATGGCTTCATTGTGTTCAGACCCAAATGGCGGGAGGTCCATGTCGGCAAAAGTGATGACATTTCCGAAGTGAATGTGACCTATCATTGCCGTGAGGTCATCGGGAGTCGTGTCGGGAGAGACTGATGTGTCATCCAAATTCTTGATGACGAGGTCTCGGTGTTCTTTGATGATGAAATAAGGTCTCAGATGGATATGTTGGCTTGCGTCTTCTTGAGTTGTGTTAACAAAGAATCTTCGGGTATGTCGCGTGCTTGCGATCTTTGAGAAGAGGTGCTAGTTGCTGCAGTATTGGGAGGGATTGTGCTCGTTGTTACTCGGCCGCTGCGAGTGAGCACGTTCACGGACCCTTGTAGCTTCTTCTTCCTATTCTCTAAGACTTCCCTCATAATCTCATCATAAGTCACAACATAACAAGAATTATCAAGTTTATTCATATCATTGGAGCCCTCATTCACAATTGGGATCGAATGAGTGGTTCCTTCAAACTCTCCTACCTCTATTACATTGACACCACCCTCATTAGGGATTATGAATTCCTTATTGTCTATGAGGTCTTGGATGGTGTTGCGGATGGAGAAGTAATCCTCGGTGAGGTGGCCGGTGCATTGATGATAGTCACACCATTTGTGGTGAGCATGATTGGCACGGAGCGGTTGTGGTTGCTTGTACCCTTGAAGAGGGGTGATTTGTACCTTGGCCTTTAGAGCTTCATAGGCCTCGGTGGTGGTCATGCCGTTGAGAGGAGTGTAGACGCGGTTGTTTTGGAACCGCTTGCCTTGTGGTGGAGGAACCTTCTTGTAATTCCCCTTGTCAGTAGTAACGGCATTGACAGAAGCCTCTTTGTTTGAACTAGAGGCGGACTTGTATCGGTAAGTAGGAGTGGCCTTTTTAATCTCCTTGAGCAAGTCATCCATACGTACCCCCGCCTCATACATTTGGGAGAAGTCGGAGTAGCAAGCCCCACTTAGGTGGGTGCGGAGATCAATCTTGAGACATTTGAGAAAGATGTCCATTTGCTCTTTTGTGTTTGGCCTCTCAACAATTTCAGAGAGCTTGTCATTCCATCTCCTTGTGAAGTCAATGAAGGACTCGTTGTCTCTTTGAGTGGTATTCTCGAGCTCTTTCCTTGTGGGTCGGTGAGTGGTGTTGCCTTGATATTGATTCTTGAGGGCAAGCATGGCGGCATCCCAATCAAGACGGACAGTGAGCGGGAGAGTTGCATACCAATCCTTGGCCGCCCCCTCGAGGGTGAGAGGAAAGCATTGAGCCATAACTTTTGGGGAGACCTTCTTCGGAACCATAGCCCAAATGTAAGTCTCGATGTGAGCCATCGGGCATGAGTTGCCCTTAAACTTGCTAATGTCGGGCATCTTGAATTTGTCAGGAAGGGCGGTCATCGTGCTCATGAGGATGGATGACTGATAAAGGCTTGTGTTGGAGCCTTTTCCCATGTTGAGGCCGTCAAATTTCTGATCAATGTAGGCCATGATGGAATCGACCATTTTGGGGTCGTTGTTGTCGGTGCTTGGTCCCCCTACTTTTTTGGTATGGGCACTGATATACGGGCTTTCAAACAAATCCTTGGTCCACTTGGATTCCTCATTGTCATTAACCCCCTTGTTCTTGGAGAGTTTGAGGAGCTTGGCTTTCAGTTGGTCAACCTCGGCCTCGTGGGCCTCCCTTTGACTGTCGACATGAGCTTGCCACAAGGCTTCTTTGGTTTGAGCCTCTTGGTTAAAGGTGGAGACTTGTTGTTGGAGTGTTTGAACCATGGCAGAAAGCTGTTCGAGAGTCATGGCGTTGTTGGTGTTGGAAGCACCGGCCATTGATGATGTAGAAGCTGTTGGAGTAATCGGTTCGCGGACAAGCCTGTTGGATGAATCTCTGTAGATGCGGAGAGTACCAATCGGATTCCATCACGTTTGTGAATCCTACATGTATCGGGATTAAACTAAATTAATGTAGTAAAGCATACATGCGGGGACGGATTTTTATTTTCGTCCAAAATAACCACTTTTGGGGACGGATTTTTATTGCCTCCGTTTCAACAAGTTGGCATGTATGTTTTGAAGACATTAGTTTAGGGAAATCTCGGTACATGGAAACCGACTTGAGTCACGGAGTGTTAGACCCTAACTAGAATTGTGTGGTTTGTGGTCGGCTTGAATATGAGGCTCAAAGGTCACCCCCGGCATGTAGTCATGAACTACGCCACGGGCTGAGGTTTACCGCTTCGAAAGAGCCAAGGTCGAGTGGAGCTTGAAACTTCCTAGGACGGGCCTCGACGGGTTTGGGGTTGGACTTGTGCGACTCGATAGTGAGCAGTTGATAAGAATCGTGCGCGTAGTGTGAAGTCTAACAAGTGACAAAATATTTTTTTTTTCAAAGGAAATAAAAAAAACAAATAAGCACGTAATTTACAACTTTCGAATCACCCGTGTGACCGATAAAAATGAATAAACAAAAGTAAAAGGGGGTGTATGCAGGCCCGGTACCCACACACTGTCAAAACTGCCCATTCTGTTCACTGTTCTGTTTACTGTTCTGTTCTGGAAAATGGCCCAGAAGCACGCGACTCAGGGCAGTTATGTGGGAAGCGCGCGCATTGCGCCATGAATGTAGGAGGCGCGCGCATCTGGGGTACCTGTCAGAATGTCAGAAGAAACCGCAGACTCAGGGGATTCCCCTGGTCCCAAATTATGTAACTTTCCCCTGTAGAAACTTGTTAGCATAGAAATATGAAATTTGAAGGACAAGATGGAAGGTGGGCGATTCTGGTAATAAGGGTCGGACGCGCGCGCTTTAGGCTAAGAAGGACGGGGGGGGCGCGCTTCCTACATTTGAGCCTCATATTCAAGCCGAGCACAAACCACACAATTCTAGTTAGGGTCTAACACTCCGTAACTCAAGTCAGTTTCCATGTACCGAGATTTCCCTAAACTAATGTCTTCAAAACATACATGCCAACTTGTTGAAACGGACGCAATAAAAATCCGTCCCCAAAAGTGGTTATTTTGGACGAAAATAAAAATCCGTCCCCGCATGTATGCTTTACTACATTAATTTAGTTTAATCCCGATACATGTAGGATTCACAAACGTGATGGAATCCGATGAGTATATGGGACCGCGAGATGGTCTATATACTAGTGTGACGATTCCATTATTTTCTTAGAAACCCCAAAAGGGACCCATTCCCTCCGACTTATAAAAAATAAATAAAAAAAAGAGTCTTTTTTTCTTATGTGGTTCGAGTCATGTGCCCAACTGTGTGTTCTCAACCTCTTCATGGACCGAAAGTGTGAACCGAGACTGACAAGGGCTACTTCTCCAATTATAGGTCCGATTGGTACTCTCCGCATCTACAGAGATTCATCCAACAGGCTTGTCCGCGAACCGATTACTCCAACAGCTTCTACATCATCAATGGCCGGCGCTTCCAACACCAACAACGCCATGACTCTCGAACAGCTTTCTGCCATGATTCAAACACTCCAACAACAAGTCTCCACCTTTAACCAAGAGGCTCAAACCAAAGAAGCCTTGTGGCAAGCTCATGTCGACAGTCAAAGGGAGGCCCACGAGGCCGAGGTTGACCAACTGAAAGCCAAGCTCCTCAAACTCTCCAAGAACAAGGGGGTTAATGACAATGAGGAATCCGAGTGGACCAAGGGTTTGTTTGAAAGCCCGTATGTCAGTGCCCGTACCAAAAAAGTAGGGGGACCAAGCACCGACAACAACGACCCCAAAATGGTCGATTCCATCATGGCCTACATTGATCAGAAATTTGACGACCTCAACATGGGAAAAGGCTCCAACACAAGCCTTTATCAGTCATCCATCCTCATGAGCACGATGGCCGCCCTTCCCGACAAATTCAAGATGCCCGACATTAGCAAGTTTAAGGGCAACTCATGCCCGATGGCTCACATCGAGACTTACATTTGGGCTATGTCCAAAGAAGGTCTCCCCAAAAGTTATGGCTCAATGCTTTCCTCTCACCCTCGAGGGGGCGGCCAAGGATTGGTATGCAACTCTCCCGCTCACTGTCCGTCTTGATTGGGATGCCGCCATGCTTGCCTTCAAGAATCAATATCAAGGCAACACCACTCACCGACCCACAAGGAAAGAGCTCGAGAATACCACTCAAAGAGACAACGAGTCCTTTATTGACTTCACAAGGAGATGGAATGACAAGCTCTCTGAAATTGTTGAGAGGCCAAACACAAAAGAGCAAATGGACATATTTCTTAAATGTCTCAAGATTGATCTCCGCACCCACCTAAGTGGGGCTTGCTACTCCGACTTCTCCCAAATGTATGAGGCGGGGGTACGCATGGATGACTTGCTCAAGGAGATTAAAAAGGCCACTCCTACTTACCGATACAAGGCCGCCTCTAGTTCAAACAAAGAGGCTTCTGTCAATACCGTTACTACTGACAAGGGGAATTACAAGAAGGTTCCTCCACCACAAGGCAAGCGGTTCCAAAACAACCGCGTCTACACTCCTCTCAACGGCATGACCACCACCGAGGCCTATGAAGCTCTAAAGGCCAAGGGAAAAATCACCCCTCTTCAAGGGTACAAGCAACCACAACCGCTCCGTGCCAATCATGCTCACCACAAATGGTGTGACTATCATCAATGCACCGGCCACCTCACCGAGGATTGATTCTCCATCCGCAACACCATCCAAGACCTCATAGACAAGAAGGAATTCATAATCCCTAATGAGGGTGGTGTCAATGTAATAGAGGTAGGAGAGTTTGAAGGAACCACTCATTCGATCCCAATTGTGAATGAGGGCTCCGATGATATGAATAAACTTGATAATTCTTGTTATGTTGTGACTTATGATGAGATTATGAGGGAAGTCTTAGAGAATAGGAAGAAGAAGCTACAAGGGACCGTGAACGTGCTCACTCGCAGCGGCCGAGTAACAACGAGCACAATCCCTCCCAATACTGCAGCAACCAGCACCTCTTCTCAAAGATCGAAAGCACGCGACATACCCGAAGATCCTTTGTTAACACAACTCAAGAAGACGCAAGCCAACATATCCATCTGGGACCTTATTGCATCATCAAAGAAACACCGATACCTAATCATCAAGAATTTGGATGACACATCAGTTTCTCCCGACACGACTCCCGAGGACCTCACGGCAATGATAGGTCACATTCACTTCGGCAATGTCATCACTTTTGCCGACATGGACCTCCCGCCATTTGGGTCCGGACACAATGAAGCCATCTACCTCAAAGTAAGGGCGAGGGGGAGACCTATCTCAAGGGTTCTAGTAGACGGTGGCTCTGCACTCAACTTAATGCATAGACGAGTCATGGGCATACTGGGGCTCAAAAGCTCCGATTTACAACCCTCCGCACAAGTCATTAGAGGGTACGACAGCACTGCCCGTACAGTCATGGGAATGTTAGAAGTTGATATCGAATTTGGAAGCATGATCATGTCCGTCCCATTCCAAGTACTTGATGTCCCTGCTTCATTCAACCTACTTCTGGGCCGACCTTGGATCCACAGTTCCAACGCGGTGCCTTCCACTCTCCATCAGTGTGTCAAGATCAGAAACGGGGACGAGATAGTCACTATCATGGCTGAAATTTTCACCATCCACAGAAATGGGGGACAACCCGTTCACCAAGTCCAACACGGGATAGAAGATGCCACTCTCTCCGGCGTCAACACCATTGACAAAGAAGGGGGAAACAGACAGTGGGTTCCCAGCAATCCTAAAGTCCTCCGCATGATGAGGAACATGAATCACTTTCCCAGTCTCGGCCTAGGGAAACATCAACAAGGGATATTATACCCCGTGAAAGTTCCTTTTATCAAGAACAAGTTTGGTCTGGGATACGAGCCTACCAAGGATGACTTGAAGTACGAGCAAGCAGTCAAAAATCAAAGGACCCAAACTTGCAAAGAAGGTCGACGATATGAAATCCCTGACTTGAAACCCTACCGCAACACACTAAATGGTTATTTTGTTCGCCAAGGGGAAGATGTTCCATACATGATCTTTCCCGAACCATGGGTTAACGACAAAGGCGTCAGAAAGCCCGGTATCGAGATCTTCACCGACTGTGAAATACCGGCACTAGAAAGGGAACCTACTCCAATGTCACCCCGAGAGTGGTGGGGCAAGAAGGTGACTATAGAGTCCGAGGTGGAGATTACCGTGGGGGAAGAACTATCCGATCTAGCCTCCATGTTCGAAGAATTTGCCATCATGGACGATTGTCAGGTCAACGCCGTCTCCGACAACACAGAAATGGAGAGCCCATCTATTAGCAAGATTCAGCCAAGCTCCGAGCCAATCAACAACTGGTATTCAGCGAAGGGGCCTTTAGTATCCGAGGATTTCTTGATCCGAGAAATGGGTTGCATACCCCGCACAGCAATAAAGGAAGAGCGGCTCACACTTACTTTCGAGTCCGAGAGTGTTTCCAATGCCCTCATCCAAGAGGATATGGAGGCAATAGCCGAGCGTGTGCTTCCTTTCTTTGCTAATGAAAAATTCGATATTTCTGAGTACCCCGAGAATGGAAACATCATAAATGATGAATTAACTAATAACGAACTCAATGAACAAGTTAATAACGATTCAAATTATGATGAAATAGACCACGAAAACATAACATACCTAAATGAACTAGCTCAACAGGTTCGTTGTCGTGGTGAAAATGGTCCAGGGGCTGATGAAGAATTGCATACTATTAATCTGGGTACCGACGAAGAGCCGAAAGAAACGAAGATTGGCAGCTTCTTCAAGGGGGAAGACAAAGACAGACTGACTGCACTGCTCAGAGAATTTGTGGATGTATTCGCATGGTCATACAAAGACATGCCGGGTTTGGACAGAAAGGTCACAGAGCACAGAATTCCGATCAGAGAGGACGCCAAGCCAGTACAGCAGAAGCTCAGAAAGATCAAGCCAGAATGGTCTCTGCAAGTCAAAGAAGAGATTGAAAAGCTCCTCAGTGTGGGTTTCATCAAAGTCATTGAGTATCCAACTTGGCTAGCCAACATTGTGACAGTCAGAAAGGCAAACGGCAAGGTTCGTGTTTGTGTGGACTTCTGGGATTTGAACAAAGCTTCCCCGAAAGATGATTTTCCACTACCAAACATCGACATGCTCGTCGATTCAACTGCCAACTATGAAGTCCGCTCATTTGTGGACGGGTTTGCCGGTTACAATCAGATTCTCATGTCCGAAGAGGATCAACACAAGACAGCTTTCACAACTCCGTGGGGGACCTTCTGCTACACAGTCATGCCGTTCGAACTAAGGAACGCTGGGGCTACCTACCAGAGGGCTGTTACGGATCTATTCCACGATATGATTCATAAAGAAATCGAAGTCTATGTAGACGACATGATCATCCATTCAAAGGGAACCAACGGTCAACATTTGATCGACCTTCGCAAGTTCTTTGAAAGGCTTCGACAACACAACATGAGACTCAATCCCGTAAAGTGCACTTTTGGGGTCATCAGAGGAAAGGTTCTTGGTTACATGGTCACTGAAAGAGGAATTGAAGCCGATCCCTCCAAGATCAAGGCAATCATTGACATGCCTCCGCCAAAGACGCAGAAAGAAATCAAAGGTTTCATGGGCAGACTCCAATACATCAGTCGGTTTGTGCACCAACTCACTTCCATGTGTGAGCCGATCTTCAAGCTACTCAAAAAGAACGTGGCTCTAGAATGGACTGATGCGTGCCAAAAAGCCTTCGACCAAGTGAAGCATTACTTGACACGCCCTCCAGTTTTGCTTCCACCACACGAAGAGAAGCCTCTCTTGCTCTATCTCACTGTCAATGATGAAGCCATAGGGGCTATGTTAGCACAAGAATAGCGAGACTCCACAAAAGAGAATGCCATCTACTTTGTCAGCCGACGGTTTCAAGGAGCTGAAAAGAACTACTCTGTCTTAGAGAAGTCCTGTGCTGCATTGGTTTGGGTTACTCAAAAGCTCAAGCATTACATGGAGGCCTTCCCAATCAAGTTGGTAGCAAAAGTGGACCCGCTCCGCTATATCTTCGAGAAGCCTTTCATGTTAACAAGAATAGCCAAATGGTATTTCATGCTCGCCGGCTACGATATCACTTACGTCACACTCAAATCCATCAGGGGGAAAGTGTTCAGTGATCAGCTTGCTGAATTTCCGTGTGACGAAGTGAAGGGGGAAGATATACAGTTCCCCGACGAGCATTTAATTTGTGCTACAACAGAGGAAAATAAGTGGCAACTTTTTTTCGATGGCGCAGCCAATAAGCATGGGTATGGCATAGGGATGTTACTTGTTGATCCAAAGGACATGTATACTCCAATTGCCATCCGCCTCGAATTTGAAGCCACTAACAACACCGCTGAGTACGAAGCTTGCATAGTGGGGCTCGAAGCAGCCCTCGAAGGAAATGTCACAAGTTTAGAAGTAATCGGTGATTCCTTGCTCATCATCAACCAGACATCCAGAAAATGGAAGATTCAAGACTCAACCCTGCAACGGTATGGTCAACATCTCGAGGAATTGGTTGAACAATTTCAAGAAATCACCTTCAATTACCTGCCAAGGGACAAGAACCGTTTTGCTGATGCACTAGCCACCATCGCTCACTGGTCGAAATGCCTGAGGGTAAAATGGTGAAGCCCTTCAAAATTTCCCGACGAAACAGTCCGGCATACTGCATGAGTATTGCGATCAACGAGGTCCAAGCAAACTCCCCGTGGTACGCAGATATCATGAATTTCGTCAAGGATGGTGCTTATCCCGAGAACAGCAATAAGAAGTCTCAAATGGCATTGCAAAGACTAGCCTCCCGATATGTACTGATTGGGGACAGAGTCTACAAAAGGCATCACGAGGGGATCAATCTTCTATGTGCAAATGAGACCGAAGCTCAAGAAATAATGCATGAGATCCACGAAGGTGAATGTGGGCCTCACATGAACGGGTTTATGTTGGCCAAGAAGATACTCCGCATGGGTTATTATTGGAGTACCATGGAAAGGGACTGCATCAAGAAAGTCAAGAGGTGCGCCAAATGCCAATTCCATGCCAATCTACAGCACGCTCCACCCTCACAGCTTTACAATATGACCACACCTTGGCCTTTCTCTTGTTGGGGCATAGACATCATCGGCAAAGTTCACCCTACTGGAAGCAACGGGCAATCTTTCGTCCTAGTAGCCGTGGGCTATTTTACAAAATGGGTCGAAGCACAGGCTTACCGAGTTCTCAACGCCAAGAAAGTGGCCGAATTTGTGAAAACCCACATCATGTGCCGATACGGCGTTCCTCATGAGATCATCTCAGACAACGGCTCTCACTTCGAGAAAGAGATGGACGCACTCCTGGTAGAATATAAGATCACTAAGCACAAGTCATCTCCATACCGCCCTCAAGAAAACGGCGCGGTCGAGGCAGCTAATAAGACAATCGAGACCATTGTGAAGAAAATGGCCTCCACTGGAAGGGATTGGCCCGAAAAGTTACCTCTAGCATTATGGGGCTACCGCACGTCAATACGGACAGCGACTCGAGAAACTCCTTATGCACTGGTATATGGTTCCGAGGCTGTGCTACCAATAGAGCTCGAAGTTCCGTCCCTACGGGTCCTCCTCGAGAACCAAGTCAATGAAGTCGATTGGATGCAAAGTCGATATGAACAGCTGGCCCTACTCGACGAGAAAAGGCTAAGGGCAATCGAGCATACGAGGGCTTATCAACAAAGAATGGCTAGGGCTTTCAACAAAAAGGTGAAGCCCCGAAACATCAATGTAGGAGATTTGGTCCTAAGGCAACACCTTCCTAATGCCATGAACCCCCTTGGAAAATGGGGACCCCGGTGGATTGGTCCGTACGTAGTCAAGAAGATACTAAGCGGCGGTGCAGTACGACTTGTGGATTTAGACGGAGATCAACTGCCAAAGGAAGTCAACCTCGACAAATTAAAGAGGTTCTACGTCTAATAAACGAAGACCATAACAAAAAAAAAAAAAAAAAAAAAAAAAAGAGCTCGCTAGGTTGAAAACCCGCAAGGGCGGCCTAGGCAAAAATTAGAGCATCTGCAAAAAAGAAGTCCGCTAGATTGAAAACCCGAAAGGGCGGTCTAGGCAAAAAACAGGGTGCACACAAAAAAAAAAATGGTCTTCGTTTGTTTGAACTACGGAGACCTGAGACTCTACACTGGAGGAACGTAGGTAACCTTCGGGTGCGGTCTAAAACATAAACAAATACCCAAATCATTTCCAAATTAACAAGATACAATTTTTATTCATCCACTGAATCATTATTATCATTACAACGAAAATTTTGAGCTAATAAAAGACATTAAAGCATTAAATCCTAAACAAGTGGTCTATTCTAATTGCAATCTCTTAGGGGTGCTAGGAAAAATCTAATTTTCTCTTGACCTTTGAAGGACCACCCGAACGACCATCAATCCTACTCTTCTTGGGAGGCCTAGGGACACTGATGCGGACCGATATCTTCTGCGCAACTGAACGCCTCCGAGCATAAAAGTCATCCAAAGGAGTACCGAAAGGATCGGTCAGGATATTGTTCACGTCAGCAGCAGCTTCCTTGTACCTCAAAGCACTGCTGGGCTCAAAATCCCTTCCTAGCAACTCCGCCCGAAGAGCATCTACCCAAGTAATGCCACGGTAGATGGTACCAAGAAAATAATCCAAGTAACTCTCGGGAAGAAAAATGCTGCCCCGGTGCAATGGAGCGGAGACCCAACGGTCACGATCATCTCCCCAAGCCAATTGAAGCTCATTCGAGAAGTCCGGACCCATATAAGAAACTGGACGAAGTACCCCATCCCTCGGAAAAGGAATTATTTGCTGACGAACAAACTGTCTCAAAACCCGTTCTGGCTGATAAAACGAAGAGTCCGTCAATCCGGGTAAAACCACATGCTGAAAACCGAAGGTCCACTCCACAAAAGGGCGAAGACCCCAAGGACACCACTCAACATCAGCTGTGAGATGAGAAGCAAAAAATCTCCTCCAACCCTCTTCGGTCAAATCCCTAATCAGCAACCGTCGTCTATGAACAGCAAAAGGAGAAAGGTCGCCATCCGCCACATAAAGCCTGAAATGCTCCCGAAGCCATATGGTTAAAAGCAAGGGGCTTCCTCGTCGCATCTCGCCTGTACGGTGCAACGCGTCCAAACCATGCAAGGGCTCTCCTACAATAAGCGGAACTATGCTAAACCGCTGACCTTTCGCCTGCAACACTATCTCAGCCAACTGCGCATCCGCAGTACCCAGAGGAGTGACAAACAAAACCTCGCTGAAAAGGCAGACAGCCATGGCATTCCTCTTAAAAGACTGAACCCCGACATCTTCCGAATGCAAACTGAAGAACATCGGAAGCTCAGTTATGTCAACAACGGCCCCGTGCATCATCTTCTTCACTTCTCCGACAGGGAGATTCAGAATGTCAACCCAAGAATCAACAACACTGCGGTAATACTTGGGGACGGCAATCCGACCGGCCAAAGGCATACCCAAAATGGCCCCAAAGTCATCAACGGTCGGCACCATTTCGTTAGCCGAAAAATTGAACGTATGGCTACCACAATCCCAAAAGGCTGCAGCAGCCTTCAACAAGTCCCAATCCGGCTTCAATGTCCGCAAAGTAAAGAGAATTCGAAGCCCGAAATCTTTGATGAGGGCATTTTTGGGATGGGTCTTAAAAGAATACACGAAGGTCGACAAATCCTTCTCGTAACTCTTGACAACCTCGGCATCAAGACTAAAAAGGATGGAGGCCATGGGAAAGAAGGTTATAAGCAAGATTGGGTAATAAAATGGTGTTCAAAAATGGCAGAAAAAGGCTGTTGGAATCGAATTGTCGACCAGAAGCTGATATTATAGCTATTGGGGGATCTTTTGGCCAGCAAATATCAGGCCCTGAATTTCGCCTCCCAGAGGCGCGCGCCTCCCGACACCGGTCTACAAGGCGCGCGCATCCCGTGTCCGAGAGAGGAAGCGCCCACGTCCCAGGCATAAGAAGGCTCCAGAAATAGCCCTTGTCAGCTCAAGAAGGAAGCCCAGGCACGTTCAAACGCCCTCTATCTACAGAAAAGATCAATCCCACCAACAAGAGAAGCTCAAAACGATGACATCAAGCACTCGAAAGGGCACACATTAATTTGGTCCGCCCTTAAGGCAGGTCTAAAAACTGAAATAGGATAGAAACTCACACTCAAAGTAGGGTGTCTTTCATTATTCTCAAAGATCAGTTTCTACAATTCATCCCCAGCACAAAGCATTCCGCAGTCAACTGTGCCCACACCCCGTCAAAAGTCAAAGTCAAACAGTCAAACATCAAAGTACGACTCACGACAACAACTTGGTCCGGGGAGATCCACGAAATCACTACTTCATCTTCAAGCGAGATCTACATCCATTCAAGGCAAACGGTCCTCCGGGTCCCGCACTTCAGCAAACGGTCCTCCGGGTCCCGCACTTCAGTAAACGGCCCCCTGGTCCCGCACCCCAGAAAACGGTCCTCCGGGTCCCGCACTCCAGCAAACGGTCCTCCGGGTCCCGCACTTCAGCAAACGGTCCTCCGGGTCCCGCACTTCAGTAAACGGTCCCCCGGGTCCCGCACTTCAGCAAACGGTCCTCCGGGTCCCGCACTCCAGCAAACGGTCCCCCAAGTCCCGCACCCCAGCAAACGGTCCTCCGGGCCTCCGGGTCCCGCACTCCAGCAAACGGTCCCCCAGGTCCCGCACCCCATCAAAAGGTCCTCCGGGTCCCGCACCTCAGCAAACGGTCCCCCGGGTCCCGCACCTCAGCAAACGGTCCTCCGGGTCCCGCACCTCAGCAAACGGTCCCTTGGGTCCCGCACCTCAGCAAACGGTCCTCCGGGTCCCGCACTCCAGCAAACGGATCTCGCTATCAGTAAACTGGTCCCACCTCCAGCAAACGGATCCCGCTTCCAGCGAACAGATCCCGCTTCCAGCAAACAGATCCCGCTTCCAGCAAACGGATCCCGATATTGGCAAAGCCGCTCACACAGGGAGCGCACCCTTACCTCTCAAAGCCGCTCACACAGGGAGCCCACCTCTATCCCCCGTAATTTCAAATTCTTGCTTTTACCAAGTCTTTTCCTTTTCTTGGTGATGTCCTAGGCGGATGTCTGTCTTTCGTCGGCGCGTTTGCTTCGCAATCCACACCGCCGAGGGACTCTGTAGACACCCCACCTTGGACCGCTCACCCCGATTGCACACTTGATTTTGTGTTTCTCCCCCTTTTAAGTGTTTCCTGTTAGTTTCTGTTACTTTGGTTAAGTTCCAGACGGACTCCATTAAGTCCCGGGGCTAAACTGAATAACAGTTCTACCTTTCTTGTCCATTCTGTCAAAAGTCGCTTCTCAGAGTCGCGCGCCTCCGCCCCTTGAGGCCAGACGCGCGCGCCTTCCGCCGCCTAGGTGGGATGCGCGCGCTTCTGGGGCGTGTCAGTTACAGATTCTGCCCAAGAATCTCTCCCTTGCTCATTTTATATGATTTTGCCCGGGAAACTGATATTTGTGACTCCGTTTTGGCACCAAAAAAACATCACTTTTCAACTATAAAAACCCCTCCAATCCATCATTAGAGGAGGACTTGGAAAAATCATCACTTTAGACTTCTTACTCACTCTTTACCTAGGCTTTTCCTTTAAGACTTCTTCAACAAAAGTACTCAACCTCTTCTTCAAGGCTTTACAAGAGGTTCTCTTTTCGAAGGATACTATTGGTTCTTCTTCTTCTACTACCACCATTCATGTGCTAAGATGGTTTAAGAACAACTTTCTTAGATTTGGAATTGCTTTCCGTTCCTTGTCGAGTCTAGGGGTTTCTCTTCTTTTTGCGATACTCCCAGTTTCTTGCAATCAAGCTGGGGATTTCTTTCTCTTCTCTCTTAATGACTTACTTGCCTTCGTGAGTCATTCAAAAAATATACATACATGAAGTCAATACTAGGGACACTTCCCTAGTCGAGTCAATGTCACTCTCTTTAGTGACAAGAGGTCTTCACCGCAAAATCACATGTCTTATCTCCCCAGCAGAGTCGCCACTGTAGATACCCCAGGGGAAACCACGGCTTCCGGCTAGAGCGCGTGAGTCATCCTAGGATGTCTAATTGATGTTTTAGAGTCTCCACCTATGTTTTAGAGGAACATAAGAAAAACCTAATGTTTATGAGCCTAAGTTTGATTTACGAAAAACAGAGATTCTTTGGGATGAGGGGTTCGGGGGTTAGGTTACGAAATGGGAAGTACTTAAACACCCATTTCGCCCGAGCAAAGTCGGTCTTGCTTGTTCATAATTCACTTTCTAAGATAAATGTGTTCTTCCTACTAAAATGATGATAAAAAGGGGTTTTAGAGTTTGAAATGTAGGGAGATAACTCCTAGGCCAATTCAATGTAATGAAAGGACCGTTGGTGTCATGCCCCAAATGGTTTTGGGTGATTGTTCATTTGATTGAGGGAGAAGAAGAAGAAGAAGAAGAAGAAGAAGATAGTGCTTAAGACCTTTACCTATAGTATCCTTCGAAAAGGGAACCTCTTGTAAAGCCTTGAAGAAGAGGTTGAGTACTTTTGTTGAAGAAGTCTTAAAGGAAAAGTCTAGGCAAAGAGTGAGTAAGAAGTCTAAAGTGATGATTTTTCCAAGTCCTCCTCCAATGATGGATTGGAGGGGTTTTTATAGTTGAAAAGTGATGTTTTTTGGTGCCAAAACGGAGTCACAAAGATCAGTTTCCCGGGCAAAATCATATAAAATGAGCAAGGGAGAGATTCTTGGGCAGAATCTGTAACTGACACGCCCCAGAAGCGCGCGCATCCCACCTAGGCGGCGGAAGGCGCGCGCGTCTGGCCTCAAGGGGCGGAGGCGCGCGACTCTGAGAAGCGACTTTTGACATAATGGACTAGAAAGTTAGAACTGTTATTCAGTTTAGCCCCGGGACTTAACGGAGTCCGTCTGGAACTTAACCAAAGTAACAGAAACTAACAGGAAACACTTAAAAGAGGGAGAAACACAAAATCAAGTGTGCAATCGGGGTGAGCGGTCCAAGGAGGGGTGTCTACAGGTACTTATCCCGAGAATAGAAATAAGAAGTCCCAAATGGCATTGCAAAGACTAGCCTCCCGATATGTACTGATTGGGGACCGAGTCTACAAAAGGCACCACGAAGGAATCAATCTCCTATGCGCAAATGAGACCGAAGCTCAAGAAATAATGCATGAGATCCACGAAGGTGAATGTGGGCCCCACATGAACGGGTTTATGTTGACCAAGAAGATACTCCGCATGGGTTATTATTAGAGTACCATGGAAAGGGACTGCATCGAGAAAGTCAAGAGGTGCGCCAAATGCCAATTCCATGCCAATCTACAGCACGCTCCACCCTCACAGCTTTACAATATGACCACGCCTTGGCCTTTCTCTTGTTGGGGCATAGACATCATCGGCAAAGTTTACCCTACTGGCAGCAACGGACAATCTTTCGTCCTTGTAGCCGTGGACTATTTTACGAAATGGGTCGAAGCACAGGCTTACCGAGTTCTCAACGCCAAGAAAGTGGCCGAATTCGTAAAAACCCACATCATGTGCCGGTACGGCATTCCTCATGAAATCATCTCAGACAACGGTTCTCACTTTGAGAAAGAGATGGACGCGCTCCTGGTAGAATACAAGATTACTAAGCACAAGTCATCTCCATACTGCCCTCAAGCAAACGGCGCGGTCGAGGCAGCTAATAAGACAATCGAGACCATTGTGAAGAAAATGGCCTCCACCGGAAGGGATTGGCCCAAAAAGCTACCCCTAGCATTCTGGGGCTACCGCACGTCAATACGGACAGCGACTGGAGAAACTCCTTATGCACAGGTATATGGTTCCGAAGTTGTACTCCCAATAGAGCTCGAAGTCCCATCCCTACGGGTCCTCCTCGAGAACCAAGTCAATGAAGTCGATTGGATGCAAAGTTGATATGAACAGCTAACCCTACTCGACAAGAAAAGGCTAAGGGCAATCGAACGTACGAGGGCCTATCAATAAAGAATGGCTAGGGCTTTCAACAAAAAGGTGAAGCCCCGAAACATCAATGTAGGAGATTTGGTCCTAAGACAACACCCTCCTAATGCCATGAACCCCTTTGGAAAATGGGGACCCCGATGGATCGGTCTGTACGTAGTCAAGAAGATACTAAGCGAAGACTCGTGGATTTAGATGGAGATCAGCTGCCAAAGGAAGTCAACCTCGAAAAGTTGAAGAGATTTTACGTCTAATAAACGAAGACCATCAAAAAAAAAAAAAAAAAGAGCTCGCTAGGTTGAAAACCCGCAAGGGCGGCCTAGGCAAAAATTAGAGCACGTGCAAAAAAGAAGCCCGCTAGATTGAAAACCCGAAAGGGCGGTCTAGGCAAAAAAAAAAAAAGGTCTTCGTTTGTTTGAACTACGGAGACCTGAGCCTCTACACTGGAGGAACGTAGGCAACCTTCGGGTGCGGTCTAAAATATGAACAAATACCCAAATCATTTCAAATTAACGAGATGCAATTTTTATTCATTTCTTGAATTATTTTTTTATCATTACAACGGAAATGTTGAGCTATTAAAAGACATAAAACATTAAATCCTAAACAAGTGGTCTATTTTAATTGCAATCTCATGGGGTACAAAGAAATATCTAATCTTTCTTCGGTTTGGGGACCCATTGCTTTTGGGGACGGCCTTTAGTCTTCTTGGATGGGGGCGGAGCATTCTCGAGACCACCAAGACGAGAAAAGACACTAGGACGGGACGGAGCTTCATCAACGGCCTTCCCTTTACCTTTGTCAAGCGGAACCTTAGCGGGAACAACCATGGGGCGCTTCCACACATGAGAAGAATTTCCCTTGCCTTTCTTCTTCTTAGGCAAGTAACGGGACCTATAATCCCTCACATGGACCACCGGCTTCACGGGATCAACGGAAACAATACCCTCATTTGGCCTTCCCAAACGGTCAAAGACGCTAGGACGCGCCTTCACAATTGGAGCAATGGGGACGGACTTATCGCCTTCGGGGACGGAAACTTTGACTTCAAAAGTAAAGGTCATCGGGGCCATCGCTACCAGAATTTTGAGGTATATAGTAAGGGAAAGATGCAGAATATTGCTGTGTGATCATTCTGATCGAAAATGGTTTAAATTTATAGCTGTTGGAGTGCTCTGCTCAGAAAAGAAAGGGGCTGGAATTCAGCAAGCCAGAAGCGCGCGCCTCCGACAAATGATGCAAGACGCGCGCGCCTCCCGTCCCAAGTTCAGACGCGCGCGCCATTGACAGCAGACAGAAACAGAAATAGCCTTTGTCAGTTCAGAACAGAACCCAGGCGTTCCAACGCCTTCAACCTGCAGAAAAGATCAATCCCAGCAACAAGAGAAGCTCAAACGACGACAGCAAGTACGCTTTGGGCACACATTTGTTTGTAAAAGAGTCGACACTCAGGATCGAGTCTAGACAGATAACTAAAAAAGCGTAGTAAATAACTAGGATTGTAAATACATGCTAAATGTTTATTACATGTAAATGAAAAGTGTTTTCAGTCTCTCAAAGGCTACTCAGAATCATCATCATCGGCAGCACTGGGCCCACCCCCACTGCCGCTCTCAGTCTCCTCGTCATCATCATCATCGTCAGCGGATTCTTCCTCCTCAGATGTCTCCACCACAACATCATGCCGGGTCCTCTGGCAGCTCTCCCTGATGAACTAGCACCGCCCCTGCTCTGGCTACCTCCTCTGCTCAGACTCCTGCTCAGTGACTGCCCTGCCGAAGAGACAGCCTCATCAATATCCAGTACACCATCCCTGCAGCCTCGTCCCATGCCTCGAGCACCTCGGGAAGCTCCTCTCGCAGCACCAGAGACGGCACCAGCAGCATCTCTAGTCATGGCGGCAATGTCCCTGCACAGCCCTAGCACCCTCTCCTCCAGCTAACGGAGTCTCCTCCTCATCCCTTTGTTCTGTCTGCCTAAGTGCCTATAAGCAGCTATAGGTACATGTTACAACAGAGGACAGAAAAAGAAAATTGCATCAACACAAGGAACAGAAAAGCAAGACTGGAACTAAGAAATGCAAAGACAGTCAGAAAAGTATACCATAGCAGCCTGAACAGGAGGCTCCCTCTCCGGCGACATGTCCTCAGGAACAATCTCCCTCTGCTCCTCATACACCCCAAAGTTTGAATAAGTATAATATGAAGAAGGCAGAGGGGGGTCGAAGCAATATCCAGCGCCGGTGGGATTGAATCGAGCCGAAGTCTGTGGAGCAGCATGTGTCTCCCTCGGATCAGTAAACATGAAACCCTGCTGGAGGTTATGCTCCCTGAATAAACCATAATCCTGCTCTAGATAAATGAAAGGGACAGCATCAACCCCCGCAATATAGACTGCCCGGTCTGCCTCTGAAAGAGCCCTCCAATTATGAGGACAGAAAGGAGGAACATCAGGAACCGCTGGCCTAGGAGGGTGGTGGAAGTCCGTAACCTGGCCACCATGCTGCCAGAACACTCTCTCTCCAAGATACATCGCCATACACTCCACTGAGCTCATCAGAAGCCTCAAGCGGGTGGGAATCAGAGTGTGCTCAATAAAATCATAAATAGCTCTCCACGGGAACAAAGAGGAGACGACAGCCTCTGGCCTCAAAGCATCCAAGTGGCGTCGAGCTGAAAGCAGGCTGATGGGAGCAGTGCCAGTACTCACGTTCCTCTCCCTATACGACCACCTCACACAGTCTGGATACTGGGGCTGGCCCTCTCTGTTAATCTTGAAGTCCCTCAGCTCCAAGACAACGAAGGCCCATAGCTGCAAAACAGAGGCAAGAGCATAATTAAATGATAGTTCAAAGATACAGTAGAGCAATGACAAGAAAGCTGAATAGAAAAGGGAAAGCAATATACCTCCCACAACAGACTGAAGCCCGTGACCGAGCTAGTGGTCGAACGGCTGGTCAGATCCATGCCGTGATAACAAGATGCCAAGCCCGCTGCGCCCCAGTTATACTGACCGGCCTGGTCCAAGTTTACCAACAAATCAAGCAAAGCCAAAGAAGCCGATGATCCTCCACTGGCAAACAGAGTATGGGACAGCAAGTACCATATAAAACAACGGGCCACAGCATCGACCCGCTCAGCAGTGACACCCAAAGGCTCGGTTGCAAGAATACTAAAATATCGACGTATGCTTCCCCAAGTGACTCGGTAATTCTTCACCGGGAAGCCACAGTCAACCAAGGCCAACAGCTCGTCAGCAGTCCGAAGGGTACCTCTCAAAACACAAGGGACAGGCTCCCCCGCAAACGGCAGACCAGTCAATGCCATAAAGTCAGTGGGCGTCATCGTGACCTCTCCCATAGGTAGATGAAAAGCATGGGTGGTGTCCCACCATCTCTCTCTCAGAGCCTGAATAACATCCGGATCATTCTTCAATGCCGGCAGACTGGTAATAAAGAGGCCGAAGTGGGTAGCCTGAACTCGAGCCCTGACATTCTCGGGCAGCTTACTCCAAATGGTAACCGGGCCATGAGCTCCGCCTCGAATCTCCGACAGGCAGCTCCACTCCTGAAAAGAAACAAGAAACAACGAAAATTTCGTCAGCATAACGGCTAGAAAACGGACAAACCCAAAACAGAAATTTCAACATGCATGCGAGTGTGTGGGTATGAAAATGGGTATCCGAACATGTTTCTTGCAATAAATCAACAACAACAACAACAAACAGCGACGATCAACAAAAGAAGTTGCAGCGAAAAATACGGGTGAAACAAAGCAGCCCCAAAGCGCGAAAATCACAAAGAGAATGAAAGATTCTTACCAATCCCGCTGTGACAAAGTGGGAGATATGGGTATGCGGCTGGTACGTGAGCAAACTCGGGTCCATTGCCTCAATTCCAACCTCGGGCTCCTCGCCCTGTGGCATCTCGAAAGGAGGAGATTATTGACGATCCGACATCGTTTCTATGATAGAATCGCTCCTAGAACAACAAGAAAGTGTTTTGGGGTGATTTCTACGCGAAAATTTGGTTCGGAATTTGGAGGGTTCTTTGAAATTTTAAAAACTCACCGAAAAAGTGAACTGTCTGTTTATATATGCTGAACTGAAACAGGATCCGCACGCCTCCCGCCATGTCACTCAGACGCGCGCGCTTCCCGTAGCGAAGATCAGACGCACGCGCCTTTTCTCCCTGACAAATTCAAACACAACTCCCTACACGGGAATCAAGATGTCACATCCATGCTCATCTGAGTTTCAGCTCCACCACTACAAGCTGAGTGAAGTTTGTAACAGACGCCATTAATTCTCAAAAATCAGTTTTTACAATTCATCCCCAGTACAAAGCACTCCGTAGTCAACTGTGCCCGCACCCCATCGAAAGTCAAAGTCAAACAGTCAATATCAAAGTACGACTCACGACAACAACTTGGTCCGGGGTGAGCCATAGAATCACCGCTTCCTCATCAAGCAAAATCTACATCCATTCAAAGCAAACAGTCCTCCGGGTCCCGCACTTCAGCAAACGATCCTCCGGGTCCCACACTTCAGCAAACGGTCCTCCGGGTCCCGCATTCAAGCAAACGGTCCTCCAGGTCCCGCTTCCAGCAAACGGATCTCGCTATCAGCGAACAGGTCCCGCTTCCAGCAAACAGATCTCGCTATCAGCAAACAGGTCCCGCTTCCAGCAAACGGATCTCGCTATCAGCGAACAGGTCCCGCTTCCAGCAAACGGTCCTCTAGGTCCCGCTTCCAGCAAACGGATCTCGCTATCAGCGAACAGGTCCCGCTTCCAGCAAACGGATCTCGCTATCAGCGAACTGGTCCCGCTTCCAGCAAACGGATCTCGCTATCAGCAAACAGGTCCCGCTTCCAGCAAACAGATCCCGCTTTCAGCAAACGGGTCCCGCTTCCAGCAAACAGATCCCGCTTTCAGCAAACGAATCCCGCTATTGGCAAAGCCGCTCACATAG
Organism: Campanula takesimana; assembly: GCA_026119855.1. Classification (NCBI taxonomy): domain Eukaryota; kingdom Viridiplantae; phylum Streptophyta; class Magnoliopsida; order Asterales; family Campanulaceae; genus Campanula; species Campanula takesimana. The sequence continues at coordinate 213,520 of JAOWBW010001093.1, forward strand.
GGAGCGCACCTTTATCTCTCAAAGCCGCTCACACAGGGAGCGCACCTCTATCCCCGGTAATTTCAAATTCCTGTTTTTATCGAGTCTTTTCTTTTTCTTGGTGATGTCCTAGGCGGATGTCTGTCTTTCGTCGGCGCGTTTGCTTCGCAATCCACGCCGCCGAGGGGCTCTGTAGACACCCCGACTTGGACCGCTCACCCCGATTGCACACTTGATTTTGTGTTTCTCCCTCTTTTAAGTGCTTTCTGTTAGTTTCTATTACTTTGGTTAAGTTCCAGACGGACTCCGTTAACTCCAGGGACTAAACTGAATAACAGTTCTAACTTTCTAGTCCATTCTGTCAAAAATTGCTTTTCAGAGTCGCGCGCCTCCGCCTCTTGAGGCCAGACGCGCGCGCCTTCCGCCGCCTAGGTGGGATGCGCGCGCTTCTGGGGTGTGTCAGTTACAGATTCTGCCCAAGAATCTCTCCCTTGCTCATTATACATGATTTTATCCGGGAAAGATTTCTTGGAGACTCCGTTTGGCTCAAAAAACTCCCCTCTTTCAACTATAAAAACCCCTCCAATCCATCATTGGAAGGGACCTTTTTCCTCACTTCTTTTTTAGACTTTTCCTTGGGACTTCTTTTAGACCTTTGTCAACTAAGTATTCAACCTCTTCTTCAAGGCTTTTTTTTTTTTTTTTTTTTTTTTGGAAACTAGGGCAGCACCTGGGAGGATTTTATTAATTAAAAATAAATAAAATTACAAGAGGGGGACAACCACCCGACTTAATGCCGGATATGGAGCCGGACCTCGAAGTCCAATAAATAAGACAAAGCCTCAAAAGGTAAAACCATCTAAAAACTAAAATCCTAAAAAAATTAAACCATAAAATGATCCTCACATTACCATTTGTAGCCCAAACACGAGTCTTCAACATCATCAACCCAAGCTTCATATGCATAACCCATGAGTCCACCATGCAAGCCCAAAATCCCTTCCAAAACCAGCCCAAAAGATAAGTCCAACCGTGCCCCATTGCCCAGAAAACCGACCGGTCCATATCCAAGACCCGCCCGGACCCAACCAGCCCGCTCGACCGCGCAAGAACCAAGACTCGGCCGTGCACTATTAGACTCAAAATCCATATTTCTGTAATCCTTCCCTCGGCCGCGGCAAGACCTCCATTCGTCCGAGCAAAATGCATCTGCTCGGCCGAGTCATATATGGTGCTCGGCCGAGCACCCCCTGTTCTGACACTTTCGTAGCAAATCTCAAAAATCCCAAAAATTAAACAAAAAACCATTTGAGACCAATTTTTACCTTCTTTCGACATAGCAACCACCATCATCAAAGCGTAAAGCGTCCAATACACCTCTAGGAAGATCCCGAGTCGTATTATATACCCTCTGATTCCCATGGATATGCGCCTCTGCAGCCAAACTGTCTGCCACTCCGTTCGCTTGACGAAGGACATGTTCTAAACCATAACCTCTTACGAATACCGAACAATCCCGGATTTCATACGTGTATTGCCAAGGACTTTGAAATTTACCTTTTAAAATGTTGGCAGCCACCAAAGAATCAGAAAGAACCATCACTGACTGCAACCCCCACTGACGACACATGCACAAACCATCACGAAGTGCGAAAATCTCAGCTTGCATGTTTGTGCCCATGCCATAAAAATGAGAAAAGGCAAACACCATAGCCCCTCTACAATCCCGAACTATACCTCCCCCTGTACAAACACCATGAACTGCAGAACCATCCGTATTAAGAGTATAAAAATGCGACTTACCAGGTTCCCACCTCAAGTATCTTCTCGGCCGAGTCTTATGCGGAGCAATCTTAAGACCAAGGTTCTCCAACAAAATGCAGTTCTCCCTTCTTGGTGCCCCCTTCGGAACTAGGAAAGAACACATCTCATTAAGAGAATACTTGACCCCATCACCAATCTTTGCACTGTTCATAATGCTCCCATCAAAGACCGCCTTACACCTAGCCTTCCAAATCTCCCAACAAGAAAACATCATAATGCCAATACGGACTACACCAATTTGACGGCGCTTTGATTGACCCCCACACCAAACATCCCATAAATGTGGCAAATCACTATAAATATGAGGGAAATGGAAGAATCTTACCCAATGCCTCCATACCGACTGAGCCATATCCGACTGCAACAAAAGATGATCTAGAGTCTCCCTTTGACCACCACCCGGACAACAAACACATCGAGACGGAATGTGAAATCCCCGGGATTCCAATTTAGCATCCACCGGTAGACCATCATGCATGACTTTCCACCAGAATCCACTAACCTTTGTTGGGATATTGGGATGCCAAATTTTAGCACCCCATTCCACCAAAGGACTCCTAACCCGAATATGCTCCCACCAAGCAGCAGTCTCAAAATCCCCAATTTTAGTCAAGGTAAAAACTACCCTATCAGGGGCATCATCGACAACACGAACCCTTCTCGCAGAGTCTCGCAACTCATCCGGTATAAACTGAATGAGTTCATCAAGAATAGGAATGCCATCACGTACCAACAGATTGTGATCTTCGGGTCTAGGTCCTCCAAGACGAACCCCACACCAATTATCAGCCCAAAATTTCACCTCCACACGGCCAACCACCCACCTGCTGCAGTTATCCAACTGATCTAACATACATGCTGCTGCTGCCTGCCACACATGAGAACTAGAGGCCTCTGCTTGCCCCCCATATTTGACCTGAATATACCTCGACCACAAAGAATCCCCCCGAGTGGCCACCCAAGCAAGCTTAGCCAACATCGCTTTATTCATGTCTTCTAAGTGCCTAATGCCCAAGCCGCCTTCTTGGATAGGTCTACACGCCTCATCCCAAGATACCCAATGGGCACGTTTCTCCCCTCCACTGCTCCACAGAAAATTGGCCATGGTACTTTCTAATTTTCTAAGAACCGCCTTAGGCACTTTAAGGACCCCCAAAGAATAAATAGGTATGCTAGATAATACGGATTTAATAAGCGTTACCTTGCCACCGAATGACAGTAACCTCGCCTTCCACCCATCTACCCTACTCAAAACCTTGGACTCAAGCTCCGCAAAGTGCACTCTTTTAACACGACCTTTGAAAAGTGGCATCCCCAAATACTTAAGGGGAAACTGCTGATAAGTGCAACCCGACCATCTTCGGATATTTGCAATCTCGAACTGTCTCATCTTTGCACCTACGTAGAATCCACTTTTTTCAAGATTAATTAACTGACCCGAAGCCCGTTCATACATAGTCAGAACACCTCTGAGCCCCTCAATAGATCTCCGACGACCATTACAGAATAGCAGCATGTCGTCAGCGTATAACAAGTGAGATATCGGAAAGACCCCTCTACCATGCTCATAGAGTAGAAATTCGTTACCCAGAACCGCTCAATGCAAAGCCCTGGAAAGAATCTCTTGAGCAATAATAAACAGCAAAGGAGATAGTGGGTCACCCTGCTTAACACCACTAGACGAGGCAAAGTACCCATGAGAAACTCCACCCATACGAACCGAGTACCAGTTGCCTCTAACCAACCGCGAAATCAAGCCACAACAAATATCGTTAAAACCCAATGCAGTCAATGCCCGAAATAAGAAATCCCACTCCAAGCGATCATAAGCTTTGGACATATCTAACTTAAACAACACGTTACCTCCAACAACTTTCTGATCAATATGGTGGACCATCTCATGGGCCAAAGCGATGTTCTCCTGAATACCCTTCCCCTTAATGAACCCCGTCTGCTCAGGAGAGATAATTTTGGGCAACACACTAGCCAAACGAAGGGTAAGGATTTTAGAGATTACCTTATTCATAAAGGTAGATAGACTGATAGGTCGCAAATCCTTAAACCCCGTTGGCTTATCTACCTTGGGCAGCAAAACAAGCACATTAGAAGATAACCCCTTCGGGAGCTCCTCCCCATGATAAAACGATCTAACAGCAGCGATCACATCAGCCTTAATGGTAGGCCAACAACCTCTGAAAAATTGACCTGTAAAGCCATCAACACCAGGAGCACTGTCAGCATTCAAAGATTTAATGGCCTCCCAAATCTCACCTTCCTCAGGCACTGCAGTTAACATCTGATTGTCCTCCACTGAAACCCCTGCCTCAATATCCTGAAAAAGCCTCTCGTCAATCATATGAGGACCAGAACTAAAAATCTCCTCAAAGTGCGCCGCACCCAACTGACCCAAGATGCTCTCATTATCACACCAGGATCCGTCTGCCAACTGCAACTTCAAAGAATTCTGACGTCTTCTCTCCCTGATAGAGGCATGAAAAAACGCAGAATTTCGATCTCCATCCTGAACCCATAACTGCCTTGACTGATGCTGCTTCATATCAATTTCCCACCTACGAACTTGTGCCAACTTATCAGTCTTCTTCTTTAATTCAGCAGCAACCGAATCATCCCCATTAGATTGTAGAGAAAAATCTAATCTAGTGATATCATCCTGCAACTGGTCTATCTTCCGAAAGATATTCCCAAAAACTTCCCAATTCCACTTTCGCAGTTCCTTACGCAAAACATGCAGTTTTCTGTGCAGCCAGAACAACGGAGTGCCCCAACAATCACGACCCCACACCTCACGCAAAAACCCCTGAAAGTCCGGGTGATCAAGCCACATTTTATGGAATTTAAACGGGCATTTGGGCTTGGAAATCGTAGCAAAATTAATCTGTAAAGGTGAATGATCCGACACATCCCTCGGTAAATGAATGACAGTTACACTGCCATGCTGTGCGGTAAAAGCCCCATTCACCAAAACACGATCGAGACGTTGCCAAATACGACTAGCAATCGGAAACCCGTTACACCAAGTATACTTACTGCCCTCATAGCCCACATCAGAAACGCCGCCAGCATTAACCATAAAACCACAAAAATCATTGATACTAGGAAAATCCCACCCATTACCTCCCAGTTTCTCAGACGGGTCAGCAATGATGTTAAAATCACCCCCCACTAACCACGGCTCATCAAACTGACCAGATAGCTGCACAAGATCATCCCACAATGCTTGTCTTGGTATACGATCACAGCTGGCATAAACAAAAGAAAAAATACCATATGCATCCCCAAACACCGTTACCCGAACTGAGATATGCTGATTAGTCATAGAAATCACATCCACATCTATACCAGTCCGCCATAAAACCCAAATATGCGTGTTGACCGGATTACCATGCAAAAACTTATCAAAACCCAATTGACGAGCAATAGAAGGGAGCCTAACCCCGTAGATTTTAGGCTCCATAATTGCAATAAACCAAGGCTTCTGATGTTGAACTAATAGTTTCAAAGCATCCATTATATTTTTGTTTCCAACTCCTCGAGCATTCCAAATAATGAACGACATGATAAAACTAGTTAGAAAAAGAATTTACCCCTTTAGCCATACTGCGAGTTGTCACATGAGAACCCGGCTGCTGTGGCTTAGAACCCTTTTTGTTCCTCCGTCTTCTAGACTGTTTCGCACTAGAAGCTTCATTATAAGACGAATCTTTTGATTCCTCCGTATCCCCTGTCTCACCAGAAGTTTCCTCCGTACTGCTCCCTAAAGTGTCTGCCCCATGATTAGCCTCCTGATCCAGCCTCTTATCATTATCCAATACCTGCGTAGTATCCTGCACATCATGAATGCCTTGGTATACTCCCTCTGGAGCTATAGGAACTTCAGCAGCTGCAGTTGACTCCTTCTGTTCCTGAGTTAGAACTTGCTCCTCAACAGAAGGAAGTAAAACCTCTTCAAAATGTCCCCCTGATAATCTAGCATCCGTAACCAACTCAGTTGGACGAATACCCGCACCTACAGCAGCATTGCTCAATGCTTCTTCGGAACTAGAACTCAATACCGCCTGATAGTTTTCCACACACAGTGGTAATTTATCCCCTTTTTTCTTAACTGCTAATTCCTCATCATCTAAACCTTGAAGCACTGCAAAAGCATTAACATTAGACCCCTGTGGCTTTTCCTGCTGCTGTTGTTTCTGCTGCTGCTGCTGCTGCTGCTTCTGTACCCTAGCAAGCTCCTCAATTTCTGCTTTATCCTGAGCTGGGGAAATGTCCTCCACATCAACCACCGACGGAGTTTTACCCCCTGATTTGGGAGGAACGATCTCCCCATCCTCAACCTTGTTCATCCATTGATCGTGATTACCCAAAATCTTTACCCCCCCCCATATTCTAGTCTAGTTGCTACAGGCCCCTTAGACTGTCCTCCTTGATTGCCCGACACTTGAATGTTTTTACCCTTTTGTGCAGCTGTGAATTTACGACCCACCTCTTGCCACTCCGTATTGGATTTTTTCTGATTACCCTTCTGAGATTGTTTCTGTTCCGGATCTCTAGGCGGTTGTTGATGTTGCTGCTGCTGCCGCGGTAAACCAGGCTTCAATTTCTGTCGCATAGACCCTTTTCTACAAGAAGCGGCTTCATGCCCTAGCAAACCACACTTATCACAGAAAAATACATTACCCTCATACTCGATATCCTGATAAAAACCATTGTCGCGAGTGGTACCCAAATAAACCTGGTCTGGCATAGATTGGGAAACATCCATCTCAACACATATGCGAGCAAACCCATGATGAGTGAAGCCCACTGACTTAGCATCAGCACATAAGAAATTTCCCAATAAATTGCCAATATTCTCCAAAAAGGCATACCAGTGCAATGGTAAATTCGGCAATCTTAACCAAACAGCAATACGAGGATTATCAATAGTATAATCAAATTCAGGAGTCCAGCGAAAACAACGGAACATAGAATTCATAATGACATTTGTCTCTCTAGATAAAGCCCTCGTTAAGTCCTCTTGTGTAGTAAGATACACTAAAACATGACGCGGATCAAGCAAGCCTACATTAACAACACCCTTTAACCCCCAATGTTGGTTAATGTGATCATGGATTACCTTAAGCTGTGGACAACCGGTAGTAAATTTCAACACCACAGTGTACTTCAAGCAATCAACAGCCGCTTGCACTTCTCTGTCAGTCAATAACAAAGCGGGAGTACCACCAATCGAAGCACGAAGGCGAGGAGGTGCTTTAATATCCGCAAAAGGATTGATGAACGTCCCATCAACACCCTTATCACCTTGTACTGCAGCAGAGTAAGAGATTGGAGCCCTAGGAGTTTGTGCAGCATCAACAAAAACTTTACCCGAATCTGGGTGACGTGCTCGGCCGTGTCCCTGCACCTGCTCGGCCGAGCAGGCGGGATTCATCAATTTTCCAGCAGCCGCCATTGATGAAGAAGCTGCATTGCCTCCATGTAAACCTTGTGCAATGGCATCCTTTGCCCCTATAGCAATTGCCTCGCCTAAAACAGAAGGGTTAGAGCCTACCCCAACCCCATTCGATCCTCCTCCATGCAAATTAGGGTTTGCCGAAACCCTAATCTCTCCCCCATCCTTCGATTCCACGCCAATACCTTCCTTCACCATTGCCGAGCCTACCATGGAAATAGGCGCCGGCCAAAACAAGCAATTGGCCAAGAAAATCAGCCCAAATACCAAGAAATCGAATCAAAAACTAAAAACTGCACCTCCCAAAATCGGACAGTAAAAATGTGATTCCTGCTTTGTTAACCGTTAGATCGTCTTCAAATTTTTGGAGCCCATTCGCATCACAAATCCGCACCTTTTCACCGTTGGGATCGTCCAAATAATATCCGAGGCCGGAGATATGACCGCCGGCAGACTCTGGGAGAAATCTCCCAAAAATCGCCAAAAACCCTCTAAAATTGGCTTTATAGTGCCTTTAATATATAAACCGTTTATATATTAATAGAACCTGCTGCCAGCGGGAGTAGAACCTGAGACCTCCCCCCAGGGGAACCCTCTAATACCAAGTGGATACCACTAGACCAAGAGGTCATTGGTAAAAAAAAAACTGGCTTTATAGTGCCTTTAATATATAAACCGTTTATATATTAATAGAACCTGCTCCCAGCAGGAGTAGAACCTGAGACCTCCCCCCAGGGGAAGCCTCTAATACCAAGTGGATACCACTAGACCAAGAGGTCATTGGTATTTTTTTTTCTTTTTCTTCAAGGTTTTTCAAGAGGTTCTCTTTGAAGGATACTATAGGTAAATGTCTTAAACTTTCTTCTTCTTCTTCTTCTTCTTCTTCTTCTTCTTATTTTTCTTCTTCTTCTTCTCCAATCAAATGTGCAATCACCCCAAAACCACTTGGGACATGACACCAATGGTCCTTTCATTACATTGAATTGGCCTAGGAGTCATCTCCCTACATTTTAAACTTTAAAACCCCTTTTTTATCATCATTCAAATAAGAAGAACACATTTATCTTTAAAGTGAATTATGAACAAACAAGACCGACTTTGCTCGGGCAAAATGGGTGCTTAAGTACTTCCCATTTCGTAACCTAACCCCCGAACCCCTCATCCCAAAGAATCTTTGTTTTCGTAAATCAAACTTAGGCTCATAAACATTAGGTTTTCTTACGTTCCTCAAAAACGTGGGTGGCGACTCTAAAACACAATTAGACATCCTAGGGTTTGGAGAGAATATGACTTGAGGCTAGGGTTTGGAGCGAATGCGGATTCCTAGGCTTGAGGCTAGGGTTTAGAGAGAGTGCGACTACCTAGGCTTGAGGCTAGGGTTTGGAGAGAATATGACTTCCTAGGCTTGAGGCTAGGGTTTAGAGAGAGTGCGACTACCTAAGCTTGAGGCTAGGGCTTGGAGTGAATATGACTACCTAGGCTTGAGGCTAGGGTTTAGAGAGGAATGTAACTTCCTAGGATTGAGGCTAGGGTTTGGATACCGGAAGTATTTGAAGGTTGGTCTTGGTTTAGACTTAAGAAAGTTTGAGGTCTAGGAGTGTTATGGTTTGGGGCAGGTGAGTTTGATACCTCGAGGATTGGTAGGCTTGATAGGTTAGACCTAGGCTTAAGGAAACCATACTAGAGTACTAGGGTTTAGCTAGGGTAAGACTCGGATGGGTATTAAGGAGACCGGGGCCTAATGGAATCTTAGGTGCTTTCGAAGGCTAGACAGTGTAGCCTTGGGACATAAGGCTTTCAAGCGGGTAAGTCTTTTGTCCTAAAGGAATCGCGTTATGGGTTAGGACCAGGCAGGCTTGAGGTCGGGCCAAAGAGCGATGGATTGGGATTGGATGATCCTAGTACCTAACGATTTAAGGGTTTAGAGCGGGCATGACGGGTTTGGACCCTAAGGTGTTGAGAGCTTAGGCTAGGTGCAAGCCATAGGTGCGGGAAATAGGTTTGGATATATGACCATGTTGGTGCTTAGGACAAGAATTGAGTCTCAAAGACTTGCTCAAGTACAATAGGCACCTAATAGTATTAGGTATGCTTAGGTCCTAAGTTTGTCTTAGAGGTCATGCGCGTGACCAAGCTCGTTTGGCAATGGTGGAGGTAGGTTTGGTATGGGACCAAAGGTGTTAAGGATATGGGTTTTGACCGGATGGGTTTTGAGATCTCTATTGCATGGCACGGCATGCGCTAGAAACTATATGCTTGAGCAGGTTTGAGGTTTGGACTCGTTGGGGGAGCAAGGTTCGAGATCTAAAGAGTTCAAGGATGGATCGTGTAGGTTCGAGGTTTGGACTCGACTTGGATTAAGTAGGTTAGAGACCTAAGGGGTTGAAGGTCAGACTAGGTAGTCTTTTGAGGCTAATGGGTGACACTAGGTTTAAGAGTGGCAGGGCCATGGTTTGGATATGACGGTAGCCGTAGATGGCATTGTTTTGGTTGGACCGAGCAGGCTTGGGAACTAAAGAGTTCTAAGGGTCGATATCAAAGGTTATAGACTTAAAGGGTAGACAGTCTTGTGATCTAAAGGGTTTAGGAGTTGAGACCTAAGGTGTGGATCGGATATGCTAGAGACCTAAAAGGTAGGTGTTTGGTAGACTCTGATGGACTTGGGATCTAAGGGATCGCTCAATAGGTTAGACTGGGTAGACCTAAGAGGTTGGACCTAAGGGGATAAGAGAGACATGGCTTAGACAGGGTAAGAACGAGTATGTGTTGGTAGGTTTGGTATCTAGGAGATCGGGTAGGCTTGGGACCGGTAGATTCGGGACCTAATGGGTCACTCTAAGGATTTGGCTTTGGTGGACCGGTTTAAGGTTTTGGATAGGGCCGGTTTGGATTAGGTGGGAGACCTAATGGGTCATTCTAAGGATTTGTCTCTGGTAGACTGGTTTAAGGGGATATGGTATAACCCAGGTAAGATTTACCAGGTAGGCTCGGGACCTAAGGTTTTGAATCAGGTAAGTTTGGGACCTAGAGAGTCAAGGGTTTAAGCTTAGAGGTCTCCTAAAGGGCGGGAGATAAGGTGAAGGACCGAGTCGGTTCAAGAATCACATAGATGTCCTAGACGGACCGAGGAAAGTTTTTTTCAATTTTGTGGCGACCGAGAGTGCGGGTTTATAAACAAAGTGTCGGGGAAGAGAAAACTTTTGAAAGTGTTATGATTTTATAGAGATGCCTTATAATTAATTACGATTCTAACGAATTCAAAGAGCTCATCACGCGCTGAGTTTGACGATGAGGGATGTCCTTCCGCTAAGTATATCCTTGTTGAAGCCCCGGTATTCTCTGAGAAACCACATAGTCGATCCATCCTGTTGGGGATTCTCTAGTTTGGTGAGCGGGTATCCTCCCTCCATTGAGAAATTTTACGTCGAGATTGATGATGAGGGATTCCTTTCTTCTAAGCATGTGCTTGTTGAAGCCCCGGTATTCTTTGAGAAACTACATAGTCGATCCTTTTTTGTTAGGGAAGCCCCAGTTTGATAAGGGCGTAGAGCGGGGTATCCTACCTCCTTTAAGACACACCTTTTTTTCTGCCTAGACCGCCCTTGCGGGTTTTTAATCTAGCGGGCATCTCTTTTGCGTCATTTTTTTTAGATCATTCAGTCAACTCAAAAAAGGAAAAAGAATTGTTTGAAAACATGCAGGTGTATTTTGGGGAGAGTAAGAGAGAGAGAGTTAGTGCTCACATTTTGACTCTTTGGACAACTGAGTGTATATATGTACAAAAGGAAGGAAGCCCCTGCTTGACAGAAAGTAAGTGTTTGGATCTTCCTAGATTGTAGAACGGAAGACTTGTCGAGACATTTGAAAATTGTTTTATTCAAGATTCTCATTTGATTGCTCAAGAATGGACCTCGTTGATTGATTAATGAGTTATGGTTAATGGGTAAACAAGTAGCCTCAAAATAATAAATGTTTTGATCGATTGTGAGTGAAGAAACCAAAAGTAGAAATAGAAGGTGGAATAGAGAAGAGAAAGAAGATTGGCTCAAGGTGGGTTGTGTATATTTTGGACCGGACCCGAAGGTTGCCTACGTTCTCCTCAAGGTGAGAAGCTCAGGTCCGCGTAGTTCGAGGGAGGCTCGGCTGATGATAAAGTTGGGTTTGAGTTTAGGGGTGTGAGGTTCGTTTATCGCGATAGGTTACTCTGTTGTTTCTTGTTGCTTTGGCTTGCTTCGTTGTAGCTCGTTGCGATGGACTGCTCCATTGTAGTTGTCATAGGCTGCTGCTGCCGTGTTAATCTTCTTTGCATGGAAAGAAAGAAAAATAGAACATTTGAAGTGAAAAGAAAATGGGACTTTTACTTTTCTATGGTAATATCCCCTTCTATTTTTCTATTTTATCTCTTTGTGCACACCCTTTTTTTTGCCTAGGCCGCCCTTTCGGTTTTTCAACCTAGCAGGCTTCTTTTTTGTGCAATGCTCTAATTTTTTCCTAGGTCTCCCTTTTGGGTTTCAACCTAGCGAGCCCTTTTTTTTTATACTTTTACATGAAACATTGGGCAAGACGAGCCCCTATTTTTCTTTCGCCTCTCTCGATTGTGAGGTAGCCTCTTTATAGTTCAGGCGGCCTTTTGCTGGCGGCGGGCATCGTAGCCCCTTGATTTTCACCAGTAGAGATCCATCGGATTTTCATGTGGCACCTATGAATGGCATGAATGACCTCGTGCATTTCTTTTTCATTTGTGATGGAATACGGACAGCCCCGGTGTATCGGCATGTAGTACTTATTAAGGGAATAAACAACCCCTTAAATTGTGGCAGCATGGATGTCTATTTGATGATGAGCAACCGCAGTCCATTTCTTTGTCGTGACCGTTTGGAAAAGGGGTCTAATGGTGGGATGAGAGGCGTATGAGGATAGTGTATGGGAAAAGGTGTATAGAGGGAGTGTACATGAAGAGTGTACACGGGGTGAGTGTATAGAGAGAGTGTATGGGGGTAGAATGTAGAGAGAAGAGAAAGTGATTCGTTCATCCCAATTGATCAAAGCATTTGTTATCTTGAGATTAATTGTTTGCTTAGTTATGTGAATGGTTTGTGGGTCCATTTACCTTTTAATGAGTCATCATTAATGATTAAGATTAATATTAATTCATCATATAAAGATATAGCAATAAAGTGAAAATGGTGAATAAGACAATTTTCATGGAATTGATTTATGCAAGATTAGAGAGAAAAGAAAAGAAATAAAGACTCTTTTATTGGAACTAAAAGATTTAAACTGACTAGTCCGGGGTGGACTTTTACTTAAAGAAATAAAAATAGTCCAAGGTGGACTTTTGACTAAGGACACTCTAGAACCTACGAAGACTGAATGACCCTTTGTTTTATTTTATTTAAAGGAGGTAGCCCCAAGTTGCTCATTCTGATATCCAACTACATTCCTTAGGCGCGTGGCGGCGTTGATTTGAGTTGTTGGGACGTGGCCTCTTTGCATTCCTTCCCTTGTTAACACTGCGGGATTCCTCCTCATTAATGTCTACATCATCCTTGGTGCGTTGAGGTTATCTGAAGTGAATTGATGAGAGATTTTTGCTAGCACAGTCGGAGATCTCTTGTCGTTGATCCCAAACTCCACCTTGGATTATCGTGGCTAGCTCTTTGAGCTTCTCAGAAATGCTTTATCTCTCCTTTGAATGACGGGTCTCTTGTTCCTCGAGTGCTTTGGCCATCTCCGTCCTATGGCATTTCCTTGGGCTTCTGACATCTGTCTCTTATGTCGAGGACCATCTTCAAGTCTTCTATGTGCCTTTTCTCTTAGAAGTCAAATCATTCGGCCACACAGGCAAGGGCCTTCTCGAAGCATTTTGACGACATGCAGGCGACCTATGGTAGTGATTTGAGGCACATTAAAAATTTTGCATTTAGTTAGGCTCATAATTAATGACAATGTATTGTTATAAAATCACTTTTGGAAAAGAGTTGGTCTCCACATTTTTGAAATGCATTTTTTGACAAAAATTTAAAAGTTTGACCGGGCCGAAGTTGCCTACGTTCCACTTACCATGAGGGAGTGGTCCCACACAATAAGAGGCTCAGGTCACCGTAGTTCGAGTCAAGTTAGACTTTTAAAAAGAGGTGAGAGATGACCACAGGGGTCAATTTGGTAAAGTATGGATATTTTCGAGATAAAGAGTGACCTTGAGGGTCAAAAAGGGGGAGATGACTCGGTCCTTGGTCAAGTACAGGTGAGGAAGACCTATATGAGTCGGGTAAGGTTTGACTTAAGGTTTGACTTAAATAAGCTGAGAGGTTGGTCAAGGAAGATCGCGTCGATAATGGTGGGTTGACCTAGATGGGTGTAGGATAGGTCGACCTAATTGGGAAAAGGTTGGATTGACCTATATGGTGAATGGATCAAGATAGCGGGTTGTAGCGGGTTGCCTATGGGATGATCTAAGCGGGATAGACATGGTTTGACCTAAGCGGGTCAAATGTGAGTTGGTTGACTTAAATGGTTGACCTAAACGGGTTGAACGTGGGTAGGGTGACCTATTCGGGTAGGTTGACCTAGGGAGGTCGGTAATTGACTTAGATAGATTCAAGACGGGTAAGTCAACCTAAGCGGGCCAAGGATTGACTTAGGTGGGTCAAAGGTGAGATGGTAGTTTTAACCTAAGAAAGTCAAGGACGGGCAAGTTGATCTAGACGGAGCAAGGATGGTGAGTGGACCTAGACGGGTCGATACGGGTTGACCTAGGTTGGTCAGGACAACGGTGGGTCAAGTAATGACCTAGGTGGGTCAAGATGACGGTTTGACCTAAGCGGGTTAAGGTTAAAGGTAATTGGGTTCACCTATGGAATCAAAGATTGACCTAAGAGGTCAAAAGCGGATAAGGTTGACCTAGGGGGTCAAGGGTAGACCTAAGAGGTCAAAAGGTGATAAGGTTGACCGAGGAGGTCAAGGGTTGACCTTAGAGGTCGAAGGCGATTGGGTTGACCTAGGGGGTCAAAGGTTGACCTAAGAGGTCAAAAGCGGATAAGGTTGACCAAAGGGGTCAAGGGTTGACCTAGGGGGTCAATGGTTGACCTAGAGGGTCAATGGTGATAAGGTTTACCTAAGAGGTCAAAGGTTGGTAAGGTTGACCTAGGGTGTCAAAGGTTGACCTAAGAGGTCAAAGGAGATAAGGTTGACCTAGGGGGTCAAAGGGTTGGCCTAAGAGGTTGAGGGGTGATAAAGTTGACCTAAGGGGTCTAAGGCTTGACCTAAGAGGTCGAAGGTAGATAAGGTTGAGAAGGTTGACCTAAGAGGTCAAAAGGGTGATAAGGTTGACCTAGGGGGTCCAAGGTTTGACCTAAGAGGTCAAAAGGGTGATAAGGTTGACCTAAGGGGTCAAAGGTTGACCTAAAAGTGGATAAGATTGATCTAAAGGTTGGCCTAAGAGGTCAAAAGAGGACAAGGTTGACCTAGGGGGTCAATAGTTGACCTAGAAGGTCAATGGTTGATAAGGTTGACCTAGGGGTCAAAGGTTGACCTAGGAGGTCAAAGGTGAAGGGTAGACCCAAATGGATCACAATGATGGGTAGACCTTGACAAGTCAAAGTGACGAGTTTTGAAGGACAGGACCACAGATGGTTTATGCAATGCACGCTTTATTTTATGAAAAAAATTGCATTATTTACATCCTAATTGGTTGGTCCAAGGAGTGTCCTAATCTCTACGTGTGGGTTGACACGGGTAGGATAAAATGTTCCCACCACTCGCAAAGCGTACACGATGAGTGGAGGAAACGAGTGGCTCGAAAAAAGGGCGGCAGTAGCACCACTAATTTCTGCACATCGAATGCTCCGAGGGTGATGAGGGTTATGTGCAGTGCTGACACGGACTAGTGGTAGTGTGTGGCAAGAAACTAATTCTTTTTAGGGAGAAAAGGAGAAGTTTTTGATATTGTTATAATGCAATGCAGTGCAAGAGATAAGAAAAGATAAGAATGTACAAGGGAGCATAGCAAAGTTTTGCATTTGTCCTTAGTACTAGGGTGCGCATTGCAAAGGTACAAGGTGTATGTGACAACATGGCAAAAGCAAAGGGTGTATGTGGTAACATGGCAAAAGTATGAGGTGCATGTGAAAATATGGCAAAAGTATGAGGTGCATGTGAAAACATGGCAAAAGCATATGGTGCATGTGAAGACATGGTAAAAGTATAAGGTGCATGTGACGACATGGCAAAAGTATAGGGTGCATGTGAAAACATGGTAAACATCATGATGTAAATGAAAGTTAGACCCACTAGTTTGAAAAAGTTTCAAAGCAGTCCCCAGTAGAGTCGCCACTGTGAATACGTGTGTTTGAAATTGGGATATTCATAGCAACATTAAAATATGAGAGTCACCACGCCGTTTTAATTATAGCCAAAACATTGAAAATGCATGTTAATGGGTTCGGGGGTCAAATTACGACAAGAGAAGAATATCAAGTTATCACTCCTATCACCCGATAGATCGGACTTTCTATCATGATGAATGTGTTAGTAGTGTGTTAGTGATTGAGACCGAATCTGAAGATTGACTACGTTCCTCTCAAGGTGAGAAGCTCAGGTCAGCGTAGTTCGAGAAGAATTTAGAATAGGCAGAAGGATCGAGATCATGCGTAATGAGGGGGAAATTACCTAAAGATTAGGGTTTAGAAGTAGTTCCTAGATCGTGTTCGGGTTGATGAACCCTAGATCATCATCGGCTATGAAATAACACGTTAACATGAAGATTGCAACCCTAAATATGGCATAAATAAGGTTTTAATCTAAGAACGTGAAGAACATACGAAGAACATATTATGAACATATGAATAATATGATGAATATATGAATAAACATGTTAGGAACATGAATATTATGGATCTAAACTAAGAACATGGCAAGAACATGAAGAAAAAGTTAGAAAACTTACCTATGTTGGCAAGAAATAAACCTTGATCTTCTTGGGATTCTTGAGAGTGTTTTTGGATGCTTGAATGACTTGATTTGGGAGTAAAATCGCCACTTAAGAGCTCTAAAATTCCGATCCTTAATTATGAGGCAAGGGAGGCCTTATATAGAAATCTGGTGGAGAGATCTGACGGTCCAGATCACTCGAGGCAAAGATGGCCGCTTGGCTAAGATCCTTGATTGGCCAGATCTTCTTCATCAGACGGCTGAGATTGCATTTGGCGAACATGATTTTCAAGCTAGGGTTTAATCTAAAATAAGGAAACCCTATTTTCGCCATTTTTAGGATATTCTAGGATATTGAGCTATATTTTAGGAATCCAGGACAAGTCTTTGCAAGGTTTCTAATTCCTATAAAGTCCTTGTATATTTGGGAAAGCCCTAATAAACTCATTTTCAGATCGGGTACTAACAGTGACTTGAAAATATGAGTTTTTGATGGTGTTTTGGGGTGAGTGGAGAGGAAAAACGGGATTAGAGTGAGAGAGGCTGATTAGAGAGTGATTGGTTGTGTAGGAAGTGATTAGGGACCATTCCGAGAGTCTAGGGTTGAAATACTCTTTATTTATAGGTTTAGATTACTTAGGGACCAAGTCTGGAGGTGGAGAGGTTTAATTAGGTAAGGAAATCAGTAGGAAGTCTCCTATTAGATATTCCCCGGATTAGGAGAGTGCTGGCCAAGAAAGAGATCGGGACGGAGAAGGAAAGTGGATTAAGCCCGAAACAGTAGGAGATGTCTCGTACGAGATATCCAGTACAAAAGTATTGTTTTGTCCTTCTGTCAGTTTCATTTTGTTCATTTTAGCCCCTGACTAACGGATTCAGTTAGAAACATAATGAAACTTGACGAAACTAACGAGTTTTCATCCAAACACAAAGGCGAGACACAAGAGTAGTGTAATCATGATTGTGAGTTCAAAATAGGGTGTCTACAGAGCCCCTCGGTGGCGATACTTATGGAAGAAGTAACGTCGTCGATAGAAAAGACACAATTTAGAACTTTGGTTATGGTCGTGCTATATAGTTGCCTACGTATTCCTCGGAAGGAAATCAGACCAAACGTAGTTCGACTCAAAAAATACGCGAAAACGGTCGTTTGAGGTATTTCGAAAATAGTTTTGAAAGCAAGTTTCATTAAGTAAAGTTTTAGAGTTTAGAAGAATAACCAATACTGAGGAGACAAGTTCGTTGTTCCAATTCTTAGCATATCCTTTTGTTGTTGATGTCGCAGTTGACGGTATTGATTGTGCAGACTGTGTTGAAGTTGTTGGGGAATATCCTCGATCAATCAGTTTATGGAGCTGATTGAAAGTACTGGATATTATCCTTGATCAATGGCCAAAGCTGATTGAAAGTACTGGATCCCTAGATGTCCTCGATCAATGGCCGCAGCTAATTGAAAGTACTGGACATATCCTCAATCAATGCTCCTTGCATTGAAAGTAATGGATGGTTTGATGCCGATCCCAGACTTTGTAAATATCCTCGATCAAATAGCCGGAGCTGATTTGAAAGTACTGGACATTATCCTCGATCAATGGCCATAGCTGATTGAAAGTACTGGATGATTTGATGTAGATTTCTGAAAATCCTCAATCAATCAGTTCATGGAGCTGATTGAAAGTACTGGAAATTATCCTCGATCAATGCTCTTACATTGAAAGTACTGGATGCAGAATCTCTTGATTTGATGTAGATTTGTAGAATATCCTCGATCAATGGCCGAAGCTGATTGAAAGTACTGGACATTATCCTCGATCAATGCTCCTTGCATTGAAAGTACTGGATGAAATGTTGATGATGGTTCCGGACTTTGCTGAAGTTGATGTTGAGTGTTCAGAATATCCTTGATCAATGGTGCGATCCCATAAAAGTACTGGACATTATCCTCAATCAATGCTCCTTGCATTGAAAGCTGGATCCTGAATTCTCTGTCTTTAAGTGATCTCGTGCGGGATATGTTGTAGGAGCTATTTTTGCGGGCTTTTGGCGCGCTTTGCCATTTCTGTTTTGTCTTGTAGATGTGATTTGTCTGAACTCTGTGGGGATCATCTGATCGTTGTTGATTTTTTTTTTTTTTTAGCATGGATTGGTTTTTGTGTACCTATTAATACAACAAGTAGAACCTATTTTAGCAAGAAATTTAGCTTTGATTTTAGTTTGTGATTGGACTCATGAGATGGTGACAAATTTATGTGCATGCCCGGTCGGTCAACCTTGGTGTAAGTAGTGTGAATAACATGGATTCGTGATGGGATGTTTATTAGTGATGAACTGTATGTGTTGATTTGTGTCTGTAGGGACTTGTGTTTGACAAGTTGGGACCTAATCAGGTTTTCTGCAGAGATGATGTGCTACGGAGTTTCTTTGATGGTTGTCTCGTGTGAGACTCGTTTGTCTAGATCTTTCCTTGAGTCATGTCGTGTCAAGGGAGACGACTATTGGTCTGACAACCATTGATGTGCAAGCTCTTAGTAGGCTAGGCATACTTTTGAATCACTCTAGAATTCCATGTCCGAAAAGTCTCTAGAGAAGGTGATGAGAAACATATGTATTCCCCCATGTTGATTTCATGCTTTGGTCTAAGTCAGACCCCATGAATCTTGTATGTCGTAGATGACCCCATGAACGGGCTTATGAGGCTGTTTGATTTGAAGCAGAGTGCTCTCCCGCTTGTTGGAGAAAGTACAGAGACAAAAGCAAAGCATTCTGCCTCAAAGCAAACTCATGAAATTCCCAAAGCAAAGCATTCTTCCTCAAATGGTAAAGGACAGGAGAAAGTCCAGAGACAAAATTTTCATTATGTCTACCCAAAGAAGCAAACTCGGAAAGCTAAGGGAAAAGCTAACGTTGAGCCTGCGCTTGACAATTCCTTCCTTGATTATGGATTAGCTTCAACTTCTAATGTCAAATCTGTGCAAAAGAGCCATGCGCATGAAAGCCATGCGCCTCAACGCAAGATGTTCATTTTTAAGAAAAGCGCATCTAAACCTCAAAATATGGTTTTTTGTTAAAGTTGGTTCATCTGATCTAGTTAAGAATGCTAAGCCAAAGAATAATAAAGAGTTTGTAAAAACCCAATCTATAAGTTGCTTTCATCATTGTGTTGTGTGTGATGGTTTAGGTCACAAGGCTGTAGAATGCCTTTTGCAATTCGCTCCTAATGCCAAGGGACGTAAAAAATCCTAAGGTTAATCAGGAGTGGGTTGTTAAAAGTTTCTAACTCTAGGACCTAAGAATAAAGGGGACATGTGCTTTAATGTCTATTTTTCAGGTCTCCTGCTTCACGGTAAACACTTCACAAGCTAAAGCGCATATATGGTATCTCGACAGTGGATGTTCTAGACACATGATTGGAGATATCAACTCTCTTGAAGATATACGTGAAGGGAGAGGTGTCTCAGTAACTTTTGGTGATAACAACAAAGGGCACATAGTTCGATATGGAAGAATCAGAAAAGATGGCATATCCGGAGTCACTTTGCTCACAGGGACTAGAATGTCATTTCACTTCACAAGCTAAAGTTGCGCTTGTAGAAGGTCTCAAGCACAACCTGCTCTCCATATCACAATTCTGCGATAAAGGACTAGAATGTCATTTCACTTCAACGCACTGTTTTATCAAAGATGGCATATCCGGAGTCACTTTGCTCACAGGGACTCGTAAAGCTAATTTTTACATTATTGATCTTACTGTTGGAGATTATGCCCTAGGCCCTTGAGAAATGCCTCATATTATGTCATATTCTCATTTGTTATGTCATGTTCTCATGTTATGTCATGTTCTTATTATATGTTTTGCATGTTTCTTATAATAATCCCTGTCCCTAGTACTTATGAAGAACTAGTATAAGTTTAATCAATGATCATATGATGATCATGTGTATGTGATACAAATTAAACTTATGGGTACTTGTTGGTGAACAAGTACTGGACGTGAACCACTATGAGATTTATGTCATGGTCAAATGTCATAATTAAATCTCAGATAGTTATATCATTTGATATCTTTAGACATGATATTATCATGGTCTTCCACATGATGAACAGTATGTTTGACATAGTCAACCGCTACCCTTAACCAGGTAGTCATAAAGGCTATGATTGGCATAATCGGATTCTTGTAGGGAAGAGTGATAAGCCAAGATGGAATTTGTCCCTCCCTTAAGAGAGATATCTGCTTAGGCCACTCGAAGAGTGAGATTGATGAAATGCGTGGCCACGCTCAAATGAATTGATGTGTTCAATGTCATTTGCTCATATCAATCTACTCGGGATCGAGAAAGCATTGAACAATATAAGTTGACGTGGACCATGACTTATGTTCAATATGATATCGCGTGACAAAAGGATTGTGATATATTCTATGAGAATAAACGAACTTCGTTAAGTTATATTAATTGGGTAATCATAATGGCTTGCTAGAGTCCGCTCATGATTTATGAGTTTGACCTTGGTTGGACTCATTGCCAACTTAATATAATCCTATGATGTCACACACAAAAAAATGAATTGTTAAAAAGGCAAAAGGCTGAATTTCTGGCGGGCACGGCTGTGCCAGTTTGTGAGCACGATCGTGCCAATTGGCACGACTGTGCCGATTTGTGAGCACAACCGTGCCAGAATGTTATGAACATTTGCACCCTTTGGAACGACCATGCCAGTTTGTGAGCACGACCATGCTAGAGTGTCTGGGCCATATTTACAGTAGAAT
The DNA here is from genome assembly GCA_026119855.1 of Campanula takesimana. Classification (NCBI taxonomy): domain Eukaryota; kingdom Viridiplantae; phylum Streptophyta; class Magnoliopsida; order Asterales; family Campanulaceae; genus Campanula; species Campanula takesimana. The sequence continues at coordinate 234,492 of JAOWBW010001093.1, forward strand.
AATTAGGGTGACGAGATTAGGTCTCAAGGGTCCTTAAGGGTTAAGGATTTTAGAGTATAAATAATCCTCTTTCACCAGCCATTATTCATGGGTAATCCATATGTTTAAGAAACATATTCTTGAGCCTAGATTGAGAATCAAAAGCTCAAGAACACTAAAATTCATATAGCCTTTGAAGATTAGAAAAACGTGTTTTCTAATGATGGGATTTAGCAGTCCAGATCTAGAATCGTTCTAGATATTCATTCGCGTGTGGATACACATAGAGGATGCTTGTTTTAGCATCTCAAGTTCGTGTTCCTGTGATCGTGATTCGAAGAACGTGGAGAAGATCAAATCATAAAGCTTGAAGACTTGAAGATTTGAAGATCCGAAAATTTTAAACGCACAACGGTTAGTATTCTAAATTCATCTTCCTATTAATTTAATCATCATAAATGGATCTTGGGGCTTAGGGTTTTGTTGATTTTTCTATTGCCATTTCCGCTGCGCAAGGACCCTCAAAACTCTACAGTGATATCAGAGCCCCGTTCATGTATGGTTATTTTAATATTATCATGTTAAATATATAATTTGATTATATGATCTAATATGATGCGAATTTAGAATAAGGGATTTATGTGAATTATTTGGTGAAACAATTATATAAGATATAGTATGATTATGAACAAGGTTTTCAAGTTGCATGATTAATATGATTAATCTATTTATCGGATCATCGATCTCTTTAATTGGATTATTGAATTGATGATTCTTGATCTTGAAGAACAAATTGTTTGTTCTTAGGGTTTGATGTTTATGATAATTTGATTATCATAAATAATTGAATCCTTAAAGGATCAAGATTTGATAAATTGCGTTCGTGCAGTTCACGTGTATGAGAGCCCGCGCTCGAATTCTCATAATGGTTTCCCAACTCGAGTTTTGAAAAGAAGAGTCGCCACCTCATTTTATTTTGGAAAATATATTTTGGAAAATAGAGATAAAACCTTTGTTTTGAAAAAGTGGGTTCGGGGGCTATGTTACGAAAAGAGAAGGTGTTAAGCAATCCACTCGCCCTTACGGTCTCTTTGCATGCTTCCGCCTACGCTTTATTTTGATGCCTTTTGAGAATGCCTTTTATTTGTCCTAACTAAAAAATTTGTGTATTTATTTACAAGGAGTCTCCTAATCTAGGTCGATTCAATTTAAGTCACGACCGGGAATCGGTTTGGGTGGATTTCCCGATCGGTTTTCGAAAAGGGTTTTGAGCACATTTAGAAAAGAAAGCATAAAATGGGGGAGGGGGGAATTATGTACAGTCAGGAATATACACATATACATAAAAAAAAAAAAAAAAAGTGGGAAACAAATCCCATAATCAAATGTATGTCTTTGCGACGGGGCGGTTGTCGGTTTTGGTGTCATTCTCCGTCCCCGAGCCAACGTACCTGTCCTAAAATGATCCAAATCCAAAACTAAAAATTGGGGATTACTCCCTGAATGTTAGATATCATTGTGAAGTTTTTATGGATTTTTTGGATTAAATTTAGACCCCAAATATTAACAAGAAAGTTCATCCCAGAATCTGCCCAGAAAAGTCGCACAGTAAACCTAGCACATTGATCACCAAGTTTAACCATCTTAGCCCATTAATCTGACAAAACACCAAGAATTAAAGTTGAATACCACATTAAAAACATGAAGTTACCAAAATTTGGTGTTCAGAAATGAGTTTAAGTAGCTCAAAAGGTCTCTGACATTTCGATGTCAGAGACTGGAAGTGCAGAATCTGATGTTTGAAGGCTAAAACAAGCGAGTGAAAAGAGCACTTCCAGTGGTCCAAAAAATGTTTCAAAATTATGCTCATTTTTATGAGTTTGTTTAGAATAAAATTCATGTTTTGATCTTTGTCCAAAAACCAAGTTTTTATGGAGTTTCAAACCCAAGAACAGAGCATGGCACACAGGAGAGCAAACAGGACAGCATATCTGTAACTCAAAACTATGCATGAAAACATGACCTAACCATGGAATCTGGACATGAAACCTGATGATCATGAACTTCAACACATAAGGAAAAACTTTGGTGTTTTGACCCAAACCCAGAAACCACTTTAAGATGAATTTTTAAGAGCATGAAAATCATGGTTCTGAGCAGAATATAGAAACTGGTTGCATGAGTCATAAAGATGGATCTCAAAACACGACCAAAACTCCAACCCAAGCCATGAAACTCAAGGAATTTATCGTTTAGCATGTTAAGAACATTATCCAAGAGTCACTTTCCAACAAGAGTCAATCATAGCATGCATGTTCATGAAAATGAAAAGAAAGGGCAGATTCTGGGATTTTAACGAAAAGATGAGAACTTGCATGGATAACTCAAAGAAATGACCATATTGACTCTCATGAGAGCATGCAAACTTGATGACCTGAATATTAACAACAAAGATTCACCATTTACATGTACATATTGCAAGCTTTTCATGGAGAAAAAACATGAGAAATGAAGGAGACCTAGTCATTAGTTGACTAGGTCTCAAACTAATTACATAAACATCTACTCCCTCCGTCCCAGCTCACTTGAGACTTTTTGACCAAAACTGGTCAACTTAAGGTCGGTTTGACCAACACTTTATAGAAATATTTATGATCCGAACAAAAATTAAAAAAATGTAAAATGACCACCATTAAAAATCCTCTCAATAAAAGCGCTTTTTATTAAACACTAGTACAAATTTAGGCTTGCATAGCGTTTTTTTTAGGCCTTAGATAGCGCATAAAAGCGCTTTACAAGCGACCGCTATGTAAGCTTGCATAGCGCTTCGTATGCGCTGTCTTAGCTAATGATCTACAACAGCGTTTTTCAGAAATCAACTTGCATAGCGCTTTTTATGCGCTATGTAAGTGTTTTTTTTTAAATGCCAACTAACTTAGATAGCGCATAAAAAATGCTATCTAAGGCTATCTTTTTTTTTTTTTAATATCATTTTTTGTCCCTGCTGCACCTGTTTTTATATAAATTATAACCTTGAAATTGAATAAATAAAAATTAATATTAAATAACAAATATTTCATTCAACAATAACAATCAACCTTTCATTACATACACCAACAATAATTCTTACAATCATCCACAAGAGTTATAAACTAACAAGAGTTAGATCTTTGTTCTCGATCATCAATAATATAGTTAATCTTACAATCAACAATTCATTACATACACCCTAATACCTATTTTCTACTACTTCCCTAATACCTATTTTCTACTACTTCCGTGCAATGTTTTCCTTAAGAAATCGGTTATACAAGTATCATATCCAATTAACCAAAAAAATCTGTATATGTGAAGTCATCAGCAAATTGAAGAGCATATGTTCCTGCAATGGGAAAATAGATTATGATCGAACGATAGAATGAGGGCTTGTTTATACTTTGATTTAGGCTATATTAAAAAACTCACCGTATTTACTCCCTCCGTCCCGAAATGATCTTTCCACTTTTTTTTTTTGCCGTTACTACGAATGAACTTTGAGCAATAATTTTACATTGATTTAATCATCCTAATGAAAACCTAAAACTTTTTATTGATAATATTGTTGATCATGTATCAATTACATGTTTTAGATTTTCATTAGTATAATTAAATCAACATATATTATTGCTCAAAGTTCATTTGTAATAACGACAAGAAAAGTGGGAAGATGTCATATTGGGACGGAGGGAGTATGTAATAATAATAATAATAATAATAATAATAATAATACAATGACTGAAACAACTACCTCATAGTCGTATCTAGAGAAAAAGTTTCTTCCATAAGTAGTCCAATGTTCCTTTTAAGTCAACTTCTCTCTAGGTTTCCTGTCCTTGTTTCTATACGCAATTATGGAAAGCCAAGCTAGCACAGCCTTGCCAATCACAAATACGAAGAGCAAAGTTGAAAAAAAAAATCGGACATTCATTTTGGAACGGGGGGAGTAAGAAAGAACAAGTAACAATGTGATTGAGGACGTAAGGGAACATCACAATTTTATCAGTAACTAAGAGCAAAATTTTCTGATGAGGATTAAAATTATCTACATGCCAAAAACTAAAGCATAAATATACGCACCAAAGGCTCTAGCATTAATAGGATTGTTGATGAAAGGAACTTCATGATATTTTAAAATGTTGGATTAAGAAATTAATTTAAGTTTGTTCAATTTTCAGAATACAGGAAGTCTTTCGGTTGGTAAAACTCAAATTTATACCAGATACCATCCTTCTCTCATATATGGTCAGAACCGGTTCCAAAACTATCCTCCCCACAAATTGATAATTTTCCAGCATCCATCAAGTTTCCAAAGAATTTCCAACCAGTGGGAACCTAAAACAAGACTACAATACTCAGTAACATAGTACGGAGTATCATTTTTGCATGAGGCAAACGAACAAAACACTAAACCTCAAAAAATGGATTCTTGTGCATTAGCTGCAATAAGAGCAACTGAGTCTGAAGGAGTCACAAGAAAGGCTCTTACAAGAATCATGTTTCTATCACCATCTCCTCCAAATTATAAAGAGAACTACTAGTTTAGGAGTGATTTACCATAACTCTGACTCAAATTAGGAATAAAAAAAAAATTACTCTCTCCATCCCAAACTTTTGGTTACTTATTTCCTTTTTGGTCGTCCCAAATTTTGCAAGGTCAAGACTCCACCAATTATATAAGAAGGGATAACCAATATGAACAAAGAAACAAATAGAAACCCAACTTCAAATGCATGGCCTTAAATTGGAGCATGAGATCATGAAAAGTCTATTTATTTCCTCAAGGCTGCTCGTCTCTGATCGTAGACTTGTCTGAAAGTGTATCATATGATTTCTTGGAATTAAGTTTCAGCAAAAAACAGATTTCCACTGTTAAGCCAATGGGAAAACCAACTATTCCCACTACAGATTTTAACTGCAGTTTAAGTCACTTTTGTAAGTGGTTTACATTCAGGGATAGTTTACTTTTACAAAATGTAAGGAAAATCAACATGAGAAGTAAATTGATATAACAATTTTCATACAGTGATTTGAATAACAGTGTATGGCATAAAGATCTTTTAGTGATCAAGATCATTTTTTTGTGCTTTGAGAGATTAAACCAATATTCCTCTCACCTCCAGCCACAAAAGCAAATCAAAATATCATCATAGATACATCTTAACAAGGAAGAAGATGAATATATATATATATATATATATAACACCCTTCTTATAGCATGATAGTGATATAAAGTCCAGTAACTCCCTAACTAAAATCACAAAATAAAAAATCATCAGAATTCATACAAGAATAACATTTAACAAACATGATCAAGCACTTTGATGCATAAATTTGGGTGAGGCAAAAATTCAAGCACGTTGAGTGCATTAAGCAAATAAAGATTGTTCATATAAAAAAGTTTAAGCTATTTATGTTTAACAAAATATAAGCATAAACAATTTACGATTATTGAATTGAAATCAAGAAGAATGATATTTACCTCTGATTGTATAGAACCAGCGTCGTATGAAAGAAAATTATCTTACTTGCAAAAGAACTTTGACTGGTGAATAGGGGTTAAATACCAGGATAAGTTCGATGATGTATAAGGGCAAACCAAGGATTTGGTTTTTGATGGAAATTTTCCAAAAGTGATTATCAGAAAAGCAGGGGGAGAGGTGATTCTGCTAGAACGCAAGTTTCTGCGTTTTGAGAGCGTTTTGAGAGCTCCAAACGTGAACGTAGGTTTATACGCCAAACTCTCATCTGTGTCGAGTTGCGTCGGAATTGGCAAAGAACGCGCACTCCCAAACGGGCCCTTGGAATGAGGAACCCTAAATTAAGAATGAGGAACAATATTGATAACCAATCTCTATAAGTAACTAGAATTGCACCCAAAGAATCTCAAAAAGACACTCAAGTACAAGCCCTAATTCTAATACTAAGGCTAGTGGCGGCGATGGCTGGCGGTGGGAATGGCTGGTGGTGGTGGCGGTGGTGGCGATGGCGATGGAAGGTCGTTCTTCTGGCTGAAGGGGCGAGGCAACGAGCAGGCTAAGAAATGAATTGAAGGGGGTACTGCGTATTTTAATTTGGTCAAGGTAGCTATATAGCCTTAGTTAAACTCGGGAAAAAAAAAGAAGGAGAAACAGAGCTTATGAAGTGCTTACTAAGATAGCGCTTAATTATGCGCAATCTAAGCTAATTACTACGATAGCGTATGTTTTTTATGCGCTATAGTAGCAATTTTTATTTTTTATTTTTTTTAGCTCCGCTTGGTTAATAAATTCAAAGAGGGAGATGCGCTATGGTAGGGCAGTACTTAGATAGCGCTTCATAAAAACTCTATCTAAGCTGTGTTTCCTAAGTTTAAATCTGTACTAGTGAAATAACATATTAATCATGAAGATCGAAACCCTAAATCTAGCATAAATAAATGTTTAATCTAAGAACATGAAGATTGTATTATGAATATATGAATATCATGAAGAACATATGAATAAACATGTTAAGAACATGAATATTATGGATCTAAATCAAGAACATGGCAAGAATATCATTAAAAAGGTTAGAAAACTTACCTATGTTGGCAAGAACTAATATTGGATCCTCTTAGGAACTTTGAGGATGTTCTTTGGATGCTTGAAAGGATTGATCTGGGAGTAAATTTGTCACTTGGGAGGCTTGAGAGCTCTAAGAAACGATGTCTGGAATTCTAGAATCGGGATCCTAAATTATGAGGCAAGGGGGCCTTTATATAGGAAGCTGGCGGAGAGATCTGACGGCTGAGATCATCCGAGGCGGAAGTGGCCGCCTGGCCAAGGGCAAAAGTGGCCGCGTGGCCAGAGGCAAAAGTGGCCGCGTGGCCAAGGTTTCTGGCTGACGTGATTTTCAAGTTAGGGTTTGATCCGATTTATGGAAACCCTATTTTGGTTATTTTTGGGATATTCTAGAATATTGAGCTATATTTTGAGAATCCGGGACAAGTCTTTGCAAGGTTTCTAATTCCTATTAAGTCCTTGTATATTTGGGAAAAAGCCCTAATTAACTCATTTTCAGATCGGGTACTAACACTTGGGTCCACTTGGCTTACCACAGGCACACTAAAAACTCCATGGACGTATTGATATTCATTGAAAGTTTCATGGTACTTAAGTACCACTCCAACCTTTATTTCCCACATGATGTGGGATATCACAATCTCCCCACCTTGGATCCTTGCCGTCCCCAGCAAGGCCCACTTGGATCGGAACCCCGGACAGTGTTGTATTCAAGAGGTCGCTCGTACAGATTTAAGAGGTGGCTCCCACCGACTCTGCAGTGTGCACTTTGTTTCGCACAACACTTTGCTCCACACTTTCGGGCGGGATCCGCTCTGATACCATTTGTAACGACCCGAGCTCGTAGGTCTGAGTCGTTACACAAGTACCACGCACTTGGCCCGATGAATACAAATATTTTTAGTTCACTTGGCTTACATCAGGCCCACCCAAAAATCCATGGACGTATTGGTATTTATTAGAAGTTTCATGGTATTTAAGTACCACTCCAACTTTTATTTCCCACATGATGTGGGATATCACAACAAATATAAGTAACTTTAACGCATTTCAATATCATTTAGCAACTTTATTCTAAAAATACCCTTAATGCATTAAGTGTTATAGATTAGTAATAAATGCACGTCATTGATTAAGGGTTTTTCAGTCATTTGTGCTCTTCTCTAACTACTTTAACTACTTCATTAATCTGTGTGAAATTAGTTAGTTTTTTTTTTGTTTTTTTTTCCGCTTATATTTGTCGCGAGAGGGAGATGTATTATTAGATGAATAATACTAGGGGCACAAAAAAATCACAAAAACTTGCTCACTAAATCAAGGTGTAATGATGTTATTGGTGTTTTTAATTAGAGTGTGGCGGATCCATTATCGATGCAACCAATAAAAAATTGTCACCTCATTTTGTGAACAAGATTTTGTGACTTTATTATGTGCCCCTAGCATTGCTCTTATTAGATAAGCAAAGAAGATCAAAAGGGCAAACATGTAACTTTAGTTTTCCTGTTAGGGACGTTAAGCAGTGAGGGTTATTTAGGAGACACGTAGTAAGGCACAGACAACCTCTACTCAATTTTATTCATCATTTTCTCTCTCTCTCAAATTTCGGCGGTGAGAACAACTATGGCATTTTCTACAACCGTCGGTTGCCCTACCTTTGTTTCTCCGGCGAAGAATCCGACCTCTTCTCCTTCTTTATCTCTTCCCTCATCTTCCGTTTCTTTTCGATCCTTTCCCTCAGCAGCTTTTATTGGCCGAAGAACTCTTTGCATCCGATCACTTTCTATCACACAGGGTAACTTCTATTATCCTCCTTCTCTTTCTAATTATTCTTGTTCGATTATAGCTAGAATCTAAGTCTTGTAATACGCTGTCATCAAATTTATTTCGAACTTCTCAATTAGACGACCCCCTAATTCAGTTCCGAGGATTGGATTTTGTGCTTTTACCTCGGTGCAATGTTTGAGATTATGGAAGTCACTTAGGCTATGTTTAGAAACTCAATTACTGAGCCTTGAAATGGAACAAGAGCGAATTGATTTCTGCTGAATTTAATTAGTTGCTAGATATGGTATAGTAGAACTAGAATTCGGACATTCAATATTGAGCTTGTATTAGTTCATATTCCAATTCAATGCTTTCAAGTACCGCCTTATTGATTAATTGAATTTCTATTTAATTTAGCTGCTTTTAGCTTACCACGTTGCAGATTGTGCTTCATGTCAATAGACTGTGTGATAAGGACGGCTATTCCAACATAGGTTTCTGTGAGTTTCTTAGTTGTATTCATGATTGAATTTGAACAAGTGGTTCTAAATGATCCATATGTATAAGCTGAGTCAAGGTGCAGAACGTTTAGGAGAAAGCCTGAGGATGCAAGTACTAGGTTATATGTGAATATTGATGCTCATAGTGAAAGTCTGTCGCTTTCAATTTTGTTTATTGTTGTGGATATCAAATTTATTAGATTATATGGAAAATGGTAGGCTGTTTCGAATTTATAACGAATGTATGAAAGATCGATTTTAAAAAAAGTGATACGAGAACACCACCTGTTCAAGATTAGCTAGGCACAATCACACAATCAACGATGTCAAAATAGCTTATATTGGGAAATAATAAGGAATCTGGTTAGGTGAGTTGAGATTAATACAAATAGTTTTAGTGATGGAGAAATAAATCACTATCGACTAACTGTTTATGAAAAGAATCATTATTCTGATGTGACATATATATAACGGGAGAGTAGTAGAATGCAGTATAGGATGCATGTCGCTATCACAGAGAGATCTGGTAAGACTTGATTGAGTAGCGTTGGCCGTTAGGCAGTTTAGCATCCAACTTGTCTAACATGACAACCATCTCCGTCTATTCGAGATTGTGATTGCAGACTTTGTTCATGTCATGTCGTATGTATATAGTCAATATATCCATACCAAAGGCAGAATCAAGGACTTAAAGCCAGTCTATGATTTAATTTGACAGAGTCTGGGAACTTCAAAATTTCTCCACACGTTATAGCTCCATCATCTATATCTTCGATCAAATTACAAACGATACGATTAACTTAACTCCTGAATAGATTAGTAACGTACTTTTGAGTAGAGTAGTAACTTTAAATCAGTTATCTGTATAGGAATGTTGTGTAGTTTATAGTATTGATTAAAAAGATTGTGATTCTCTATTTGACTATATCATCTATTGTTGAAAGAGGTTATTTGGTGTAAGAATTTCATGAAGAGCTAGCTTTGCATTCCAACTTGCATAATTTATAGAATATGTATATTTTTAGGGTTTCTCTAGTTTATAAAATCAAGTTAGTTTTTTTTTTTTTTATCACAGCTAGATGGCAGCATAGTTATTAAAGGCCCAAGGCGCAAAAGGTGTGCCCAGAGCCTAGGCGCGCTTTTGATAACTATGGTGCGTCCCATATTAATTAAAGGCCCAAAGCGCACCAAGGCGCAAAAGGTGTGCCCGGAGCCTAGGTGCGAGCCTAGGCGCGCGCCTAGGCGCGCTTTTGATAACTATATGGCAGTCCATTCTGGATTCTCTTGAACCATGAACTGAAATATAAATATTTATATCATGCACTGATATGTAGTACTCCTCCGTCGCAAAAGAACTACCTTGTTTGACTTTTCACAAGATTAAGATTTATCATTAATCAATCTATATCTATTCATTTTTTCTGGAACTGCCCTTATTTATTATAGCTCTACTCTTTTTGCTCAATAAATAAGCTACGGGACATTAAAAGTCAGATATATAATGAGGTGTCTAGTAGGCAACCGTAAGAATTAAGTGCTTTACTTTTAGAAAGTGGATATGCATCTTGGGACAGATATAAGAAGTAACCAAAACGTTCGTTTTGAGAGGGAGGACATTTATGTTAAGATAAGTTGGGCTAAACAAATATTTAAAGTGTATTAAAATGGGAATTAACAGTAACTATTCTAGAATACTATATTAGCAGTAGCAATAGAAACCCACACAAAAGAAACATGGACTTTTAACATTGAAAACTAAATCTCACGGGCTCGTGGCCCATTGACATGTCCGGACCTCTCAGTCAGATTCGAGCCCAGCTGACAAACCAGCTTGTTTTCAAAGTAAAAACTTTGATGTAGTGTTCCAATAAAAAGACCTATCACCAACAGTGTTCTAAAAGACGGGCGCCTAGGCCGCCTAGGCGGCGCCTAGGCGCTAGTCGGGGGTGGTCCGCCGCGACTTTTGTCAAATCGGCCAAATTAGGCGCTAGGCGGGCTAGGCGGAGCTAGGCGGGCTAGGCGGAGCTAGGCGGGCTTGGCGGCTAGGCAGATTAGGCGGGCTAGGCAGGTTTAGGCGGGCCTAGGCGGGTTTAGGCGGGCCTAGGCGGAATTAGGCGGACCTAGGCGGGCCTAGGCGGGTTTAGGCTGATTCAGTTAAAAAAATATTTGTTAATATTTTATCAATATACTTCTCCGATCTGGCCATAAATATAAGCAAAAAAACCTAGCTTTACACATTTTAAAAATTTAGTAAAAAATTGTTCCAAAAAAAAAGTTAGTTAAAGTAGTCGATTATCTTGATTTTATAACAAAAATATATTAATATTATTAAGATTTCCGAACATTAAAATTACTATGGTTTGAATAACTACATATATATTTATAAAAAAATATTAAAAATGCGCTAATTTCTCGGCCCCGCCTCCGCCCCGCCTAGGCGCTAGGCGTTGCTCCGCCGCCTAGCGTTTTTTAGAACACTGATCACCAATGCTGGCGGCATGCTTAACACAGGAAAGTCGGATGGGAAGTGGTGTTTCCAGAGGCGGACGGGTGAGGAACGAGTAAGAGCCTGCCAGCCACCCTCTTGCCCATAAAATTAAATTTCATTATAACCGTGGAGTTCTACAAATTCATCAAGAGAACACATTATTGGATTAACAACAACCGAATATTGTCACGCAATGTGGGGTTCATTAGAAAAACATATTCTAAAAAAGAAAGTACTCCCTCTGTCCCTAAATGAATGTCCATTTTCAAGAATTTTTTGCCAAAATGATAAACTTTTTTGGAAAAAACTGTCCCTAGATCTTTTTTCACCAATTTTTTTTTCACTAGTCTCTTTATATTTGCAAAACTAGATGTTTGAAAAGTGGATTACAAGAGTATCTATGAATATTTGCCACTAAATTGTATAAGATGTAGCTATTTTCATAATGTCCCTTAAATGAAATTTGGACATTCATTTAGGGACGGAGGGAGTAAAAGGTGAGAGAGCATAACAATTTTTGTAAATGGCTATCCTGGAGACAAATGACTTTTCTTGCTTGTACATTCCAATGGTTCCGGCTAAAACTTCTTCAAGTTGTTGACTGTAATCCTCTAATGTGTTTGGAGGCGTACTTTATAAACCCATTTGGTGACTTTGAAGATTGAACTTGTGACTATATTCTAGTGGTTTTTCCAATTTGAATTCTTGGCCTTTAAAAGTGTAAAATTTTCTTTTAAGGGGTTTTATTGCTGCTGCTTCTATTGTTCTTTGGGTTTTAATTTTTTTATTCTCACTTGCAATATTTGCTTAGCTCAATTTTCTTAACCATTGTGTCTTCATGATGTTACTCGTTATTCTGGCTCAGCTACCAAGTTGTGTGACTGTAACCGAGTTCTAATCCACATTCTTTCATATTTATAGACCAAAAGTTTCTCTTTACTTAAAATTTGGTTCCCATTTGTCTATATCCTGTCGATGTAGCAATATTATGAACTTCTAAATCAGATCGAAGAATGGAAGAGTAAGAATTCAGATTCAGGAATATTTGTTACCATATCAGTGACAGCAGCTATAAACCCATCAATTCAAAATATTGTCTTTGAGAGGATGGACATGAGGGGAAGAGGGATTAGCAATCATCATTCTTGATAGCAATGGATATTTCTTTCTTTCTTTCTTTTTTTTTTTTTTTTTTGGAAAAAAATGAGAAGGGATATTTCTTAGTCCTAAAAGTGCAAAAAAAATAGATTTCAGTGTTTGGAAGAGATAGTTGTTTTACAACAGATGCGTTTTCACTTTTCTACGCACTCGTCTTTGTGCATATGAATGTGCATACAGTTATCTGTACAAATGGGATGACTTCTGAAGTTGTATCCTCTTCGTGTTTCCGGTACACTATTTTGATTTGATGACATACATGTCTGTGTTATGCTGTATGTGTATTATGATTTATTTTCATATTTGATCTTTTTTTGGGTGCTTATGCGTTCCACAGTGATTGTTGTGACCTCATGTATTTTTTATGTTTTTGTACTTTAAAGTTAAAAAAAAAAAACGTTTTTCTTCCTTTTACAGGTCTCATTTGGTTTTTAGTGGGTAACAATGATAGGTAGAGCATAGGACTCTAAATCTGGCGCATTTAAGTAGGCACATCCTCAGATCTCATGTAAGGAGTATAAGTTAGGTGAATACACTGGACCTTTCCATGGATTAGATTGGAAAGTCACTTCATCTATACCATTGACACCTTGTTATTGGACTTTTGTACAGGCCACTGTGGTAATAATGAGTAAGATAGAGTCGTATTAAACAACAAAAAAAGAAAGAGTCATATAACGTTCTATCCAAAAGAAAGAAAAGGAGTCCTATGACATTCCCCATATAAGCCGGAACAAATGCAGTGTGTCAAACCAAGTATCACATTTTACTTTCCCCTGCATTTGATTTCCATACCTTTGACAAAGAAAAGGAGTCCTATGACATTCCCCATATAAGCCGGAACAAATGCAGTGTGTCAAACCAAGTATCACATTTTACTTTCCCCTGCATTTGATTTCCATACCTTTGACAGTATCTAATGGTTGAAGTGATTGAAAACTTCTACTACTCGTCCCATACTCCCATATTAAGTGCCCCTTTTTTTTTTTTTTTTTTTTTTTTTTTGTGAAAACTAAGTCGAATTGGTTAATTTGGAGCACATAAACATGGATGCTCCTAACTTTTATTCTTTAGTATTGCAAGTTCACATTGGGACATGATAGAAAATGTGTGACGGTGTGATTTGAAGTATCCCATTTACCCCTTGTTATTGTAGTTTTGTATGGGATAGAACAATAATAACAAGAAAGAGTCATATAACATACCCCAGATAATTTGGAACTAATGCAGCATCGTGTCAAACCAAGTATTGCATTTCACTTGCCCTGCTTTTATTTTCTTTTTTAATAGTATCTATTGTTTGCAGTGATTGGAAGCTTCTACTCCCTCAATCCTGAATTAAGTGCCTTTACTTACCTTTCTTTGCAGAAATTAAGGAAGTTTAGGCTTATTCGGACCAAGTAAACATGAATGGTCCTAAATCCTAATATTTATTCTATATTCATTGGCACAAGATAGCAAATGTTAATTTAGTAAACATCAGAACAGAATAGACACATAGTTTGGATGTTCAATTTGGATTGAGAGATAAATACTCCCTCCGTCTCAAAATGATCTTCCCATTTGACTATTCAAACTTTTAAGAGTATGAACACTTGCTTCACTAGCCATGTTTTGTTTATGCACTTTTAAGTCCAAATTGTAGAAATGACAACAACTTTTTGGGACAATGAGAAATGGGAAATGGGAAGATCATTTGGGACGAAGGGAGTAGTAATCTTGACTTACTTTTTGTCTTTAAGTCTGTTACAAATGTTAAAAGTAGTGATTAAAGGTTATGGCTTTCTATTATCTTGAACGAACATTGTCATGACCACTTTACGAACTAGAATGCACAATCTTCCTCCATTATTCTCTGGGTTTTATAGAAATTGTATGTTAATTGAATGGATGTGTATCTAACATGTCATGTGTTTCAGTGCCACCACTTTCTGGGGGGATCGCGCCAGCTATTGCCTTGACAGACAATGCACTGAAGCATTTGAATAAGATGAGGTCTGAGCGGAATGAGGACTTATGCTTGAGAATCGGTGTTAAGCAAGGTGGATGTTCTGGCATGTCTTACACAATGGAGTTTGAGAGCAAAGAAAATGCTAGACCTGATGATTCAGTTATAGAATACAACGGGTTTGTTATCGGTAGGCTTCGAATCCTCATTGTCATCATACGCACACTCACAAATACAAACACAATTGACAGCTATTCACCTTTCTTAATCTGCTTCTAAGTAACATGAACTAAAAATCTAGAGCTCCCTCTGTCCCAAATAGGTATCCTACTTTTCTTCTTTGTTTGTCCCCAAAAAAAAGGTATCGTTTTAGTCTGGCCACAATTATGGTTTAGTATTGAGAAGGTACAAGCAAGTAAAGCTTGATCCATAAAAACCTTAACTTGTTGAATGGTACGATTCTTTTGGGGCGACGGAGGGAGTATACTCAAAAGTAAGATAAGTTGATCAGTATTTCAGTGAAGAAGCATGGTACAGAGTATCTTATTTTTTGTTCTATGCTTATTGAATGCACTGTCTTTGTAGCTCGTAGTTGGAAGCCTCTTAGCTATTAATATATTCTTATTTTATTTTTTGATAAACGAAGAATGTTATTAGGAAGAAATAATACAAGTGTAAGTTGACAATCTGTCCTCCAAAAGAAACCATGGAAAAAGAGAACAAAAGGAAGTAAGGAATAAATATATGATGAAATAACAATTTGCTCCTAAGATCGACACTGTTTTGTTAATTTGGTCACCCGCCAATGATTTGTATTAATTTGGTTAATGGACAAACTAGCGAAGAAAGCCATCATCAGAGATAAAAAATGGCAAAGAAAGCCATCATCAGGGTCCAAATTAATAAAATTTATTCATGAGGAGCCAAACTAATAAAAACTGTCAAGTTAGGGGACCAAATTGTTTTTTGATCCAAAAAAAATTAACCAGTCTAACATGATTTAAAGAAAAGAAAAACTTTCAAATCGCGAAATCTTATTGTAATGCTAGGTTGTTCTTCAGTTCCAACATTCAGTAATGAAATTTTACAGGCTCCCAATGCAGTTGCCTACAGTAAATCTAAATCAAACAACTAGGTCCTTTTAAAGAAGAAAGAAACATAACTAACTATCGTTAAAGATTCTGCCATTTTGTTCATCAAAATACACGACAAAGTTGCAAAATCGTATCTTGCCATAAACGCGCAGTGTATCTATGTTTTCCAATATCCAAAGACCTAGTACCAAGAAACTTTCCTCCAGAAGGGGCATACCCATATGCCCAAGTCTCCTCCAGAACAAAGAACAACTTGCACTTGACTGCCATGTTGTACAGTGTTTGAAGGTAAAGAGATAAGTATGAGATTTACTTTGACAGTAGCAAGTAACACAGCGATGTGGAAGATCATTTGTATTTCAAAGAATTAAGCACTGAAGATTATGCAAATGCCTTAAAATTTTTAGGGATTTTCTGGCTTCCAGATAAAATTAGCAAAGGGAAAAAAAGTGAAGAAAATAAAATCAGCATAAGGAAAAAAAGTAAAAATAAAAATTTTGAGACCAAAGAAGACTTTCCAAAAAGTATCTTGGGAAGTGAAATCTAGCATTAAGATCAATCCTTACTATCCAAGAGTCAAATGAGCTAAAAAGAATTTCAAGTAAGACTGTCATTTCATAGGATTCATGATAAGTTACAGTGTTGATGCGAATTCCACAAGACATTGCCACTATCGTACAAGAAAGTGAGTAATAGGAGCATTTTGATGAAGAATCTGTACAAATGAGGACAAAGTACAGACAAAGCATGAGTACCAAGCCAATGATCTGCTCACAACCGTATCTTTTCTCCATCACAGTAAATAAAGGAGTAAAACAAATATAGAAGCAAAAATTATTCAATTCCCAAGGGCTCGTACGAGTCTGGGAAGACAAATTTCCGACATCCCATCCGTCACTTTGAAAATCATACTTGGTTCTTATGACCTTGTTCAGAGTATGGTTCCAAAGACAAGAGAAGGCACCCAAGCCTACAACCACGTAATCACAAGGAAAAGGTTCCTAAATTTCAAGTCCCAAGCTCAAGTGAAAACTATCATCGTAGGATGCTTCTAGGTGGTTAGAATTGTATGCACACAAATATTTAGCTACAATTATGAGCTTGAGGTTGACTTATTCATCAGTGATCTAGCTACCAATGAAATGAGCATCTGCAACCATGCCCATTACTAGTTCTGGCTTAGTTCCGTTCAACAGTACCATTAAAATCTCCAGTTGTGCAATTAAGAAATATCTATGGTAAGGCATGTCTCACCATTTTGGCAGTTTTGTGGTTATCATTGAAATGCCTTCCCTCGTTTTGTCTTGCAGTTTGTGATCCAAAGAGCCTTCTTTTCATTTTTGGGATGCAATTGGACTACAGTGATGCTCTTATAGGGGGAGGCTTCTCCTTCAAAAATCCAAATGCTACTCAAACATGTGGCTGTGGTAAATCATTTGCAGCTGAGATGTGAATGTTGATTTACTGTAAATGACCACTTCAAGAATTCCGTAATATGTTATTGCTGCTGATACTCTGTTATTGTGCTGAAGTTCCTTAGAATATGTACAGTTACACCCTATAATTGAGATATAGAAGCAAGCTTTATAAGGCATTATTTTGTGTTTGCTGAAATATGAACAAGCTTTATTCTCTACTCCCTCCGTCCCAAAATGATGTTCCCACTTTTTTTGTCGTTACTATGAATGAACTTTGAGCAATAATTATCTTAATGAAATCTAAAACTTGTTATTGATGATATTGTTGATGATGTATCAATGACAAGTTATATGTTTTCTGTGGTATAATTTATTTTACTTAAAATTATTGCTCAAAGTTCATCTGCAATAACGACAAAAAAGGTGGAAACATCATTTTGGGACGGAGGGGTTTTAGTTTTTGTTTGTCTTCCTTTTTGAAGAATTGCACCATTGGAACTGAGTGAAAGCGATTGCGACTCTGTGCATGAATAGTCTTGCAGATGGAGACAGGGTACTCAAGAAGATGTCATGGCAGTTGACAACCTATGAAACCATCTTCTCTTTCAACATTGAGCCCAGTGGCAGCGGAAGAGTCTTTGGTATGTTGCGAGATAGACTGGTGTTGAACAGAATTTGAACAAAAGGTACATTGTGATAAGATTTATTATGTTATTAGTTGGCTACTAAACATTTTTTTTTCTTTCTATTTTTGCCCCTTATGAGATGAAATTGCACTTGACATGGCTGAAATTTAACATGTGCAAATCATAGCAACAATGTCTCTATAATTTAGGCACAAGTAGTGATGACTAACCCCATGTATCGGTCTTCGCCCTCCAATATAGTTAGCAGTGGCATTTTGTGGTGCAACTAATGGGAGTTGAAGCTTTAGGCATTTATTTGATTATCTCATGTATGCACTGGGATTGTATGCAGAATTGATAAATACTACTACCTCTGTCCCCAAATGAATGTCCATTTTCAAGATTTTTTTTGTCCCAAAATGAATGTCTTTTTTGAATAAAAACTTTGTCCTTAAATGTTTTTACTAATATTTTTTCACTTGTCGCTTTATACTTGCAAAACTAAATATTTGGAAAGAGGATTGTAGGAATATATATGAATCTTTGCCACTAAATTGTATAAGAAGTAAAGATTTTCAGAACGTCCCTTAAAATGAAATTTGGACATTCATTTAGAGATGGAGTAGGAGAAAAGGGGTAGCTGCACTCAATATTATGTTAAGATTGCGTTTGATAGCATCAATCACTTGATGCCTGATTCTTAATTCAATGTGGGTAATCTGGAGGTAGGATGCTTGATTTAATTCTTTCATTCAACTTGAATATGTCGAACGTCCTCTTAATGATTATGATTGAGAATCAAAATCCTTGCTTAATCAATAAGAGCCTCACTCAACATTCGGCATCTAGCGCTCAATGTGATCAAATGCATCCCACCTCCAAATTACCCTATATCATATTAAGTATCAAGCATCAAGTGCTTGATGCTACCAAATGCAACCGTAGTCTGTTTACATGGAAGAGCCCTCATATAGAATCTGGAACTTTGTTGACAGAAAAAAATTGTGCATGAAATAGGGGAAAAAACCGAAAAAAAAGGTAGTGAATTGATACCTAGCATGATCAAGGTTATGAGATGCATGTATATCTGTTTATTCTCGAACAAATCAGAAAGGAAATCTTGGTTTCACATAAAGAAAAGAACAAAACTAAATCTGCTGAAGCTATGTTGACATTTCTTTCAAATCCTTAGATCTGTTTATGTAAATCATGAATGCCTATTCAGAGCATATATCATTGAAAACTGGCAACCGTGGTGTTCTCCTCGGACCATAGAGGACATTGAGCATGTGTCTATCCAAATTTTTCACTGTCATGGAATAACTTGGAACTTTCATAAGTCCGTCCATAAATGGAGACCAATTCTTTCCATAACCAACACTGACCTTCTCCTCATTCCTCTTAGTGGTGGCTGTTGATGTTATTCCCATGAAAATGTTCATGCTCTTATCGAGTTTTTGTGTTGCAGGTTTGCTCATTGATCTGATACATGTGCGAACTCCCTTTACAGGTGTGCCCTTTTCTCGTTTATCTGAATCTGCTCAAATCATAAACAAAATAAAAGGGTTGATTCTTTTATCCGTCTAATTAGATAAATTTTTAATTGTTATGGTAGAGGTTGGGGATTAAAGTCCTCCTCCAGTTTTATTACTTACAGACAAAAAAAAAATTAAAAATATACAAACTCAAAAAAATTGACATGGTTGAAAGCTTACCAGGAGAGTTCATGCTATGTGTCAAATTGAAATCCTCTGAGCCTTGATTTTAGGATGAGAAATAGATGTTGAGGGCCTTTTGTAGATTTTAAGAGTCTGCTTGTACGATTTGACTGCCAAATTTTAGAAATCTAAAAAGTCAGAGACAATACTCCATCTCTCATTTTTAGTGTCCTCTAGCTTCTAGGACGAATATCCCAATAATCATTATCTCGTATTGTGATATCCTTTGTACCCTTTATTTAAAGGTATTAGGAATCAACAAGTATCGAGACAATCAATTTAATACTTAAGCTATTTAGGGCCATAATGAGAAACTAGATAACTAAGTACGTCTTTTTTTTTTTTTTGAGAAAGGAATACATAAGCAGCCAAAAGATTATGACAACTATAAAAGGAAATTCGGTTAATATAAATAAAAGGGAGCGGGTACAAATTATTTCCCTCCGTCCTGGAATGATGTTCCCACTTTTTGTCAAATTTTTCTGAACTTTGAGCAATAATTTTAGGTTAGTTTGATTATCTAATGAAAATCTAAAACTTGTTATTTATACATCATTGTAAATAATTTTTCATTAGGATTATTAAACTAATCTAAAATTATTGCTCGAAGTTCATAAAAACAATATTGCTCAAAGTTCATAAAAAATATTGCTCAAAGTTCATAAAAGAAATACTCCCTCCGTCCCACTCGAATTAGGACAAATTTCCATTTTGGGTGTCTCACTCGAATTAGGACAACCCAAAAATAGAAGTGTTTTATTTAATGGGACCCACATTCACACTCACAACAACTGTCCACTCATTATTCTCTACCCCACTTTCTCTCTCCTACTTTATTTTTCATACTCACAACACCTACTCCACTAACACTTTTTCCTTAATCCCCATGCCCAACCCAAAAATCCTAATTCGGGTGGGACGGAGGGAGTATTACTCAAAGTTTATGAAAAATTGACAACAAAAAAGCGAGAGCATCATTCCGGGACGGAGGAAGTATCATGGAAGAGGTTGTAGTAAATATGATATTCTTTTTCTCCAAAAAGATGTCATTTAAATGGTAGTTTTAATGTCTTTATTTTATTTCTTCATTTCTTCTATAATCCAATAATACGTTAAATTCAATACAACCTTTGACCTTGAAATTCTATCTTGATGGACCTGATTTTCTTGTTACCAAAATTGCATGTTCTTCCTTAGATAGTACGTAGTAGTATGTATTTATGTGTACACACGCGCACATGACGGCATTTGTGCTGCTGACACTTCTACCAAAACTACTCCATATCAGAGCGTTTATCAGCGATCTAAGGAATATTGTGTTTGACTTGTATGTCAAAAGAACAAGTTTGACCACTTTTTTTTCTTTTTTTTTGTTGGGTGGTGTTATACACACCGGTAAAATTATTGAGTATGTAATTTCATTATTTTCAAAAATGCCATTCAAGTAAATGTCCATATTAACCATCTTCTTCCTCTCTTTCATTCCATTCCCCCATAACTTTCAGCCACCCACATCCCTAATTTCCGGCCAACTACATCTGCTTCTTCAAAATAAACTCCCCTTCTCCATAACTTCCGGCCACCCAAATCTTATTCTTCCCAAAAAATCCACGACCCTTTCTTCCTGCTCCTTCTCTCTAATTCAAATTGCAGAAGCTATCACTCCCTCCCCTCTCTCTTTCTCTCTGTACTCTTCTTCTCCTCATCCCTCCCCCTCCATCTGTTCCCTTCCTTTTCTCAAATCTTCCACTTCTCCTCTCTCTGTCAGTCTTTCCTCTTCTCCTCTATGCATATTGGCTGGAAATTATGGAGGTGGGTGGCTGGAAATTATGGTGGTGGGTGCCGGAAAATATGGAGTTGGTAGGAAATTATAGATGTGTGTTTTAGGGTTCGAAATGATAAAAAGGGAAAAGTGACGGGTGTGTATTATGATGAATGTACTTGTTTGGGGTGTGTTTATCCTTACAGGTTACTCAATAATTTTACGGGTGTGTATAAGAACACCCTTTTTTTTTCGTGTGTAAAAAGTATACAGCAACTTTTAACCATTTCAGATTCCGTACATATGAAATGGATTAACCGTACTTACTTCAATTGCTTTTTGTGGATAAACCACACCAAAAAGTCCTTTATTTTGCCTTCAGAAAATTTGGGGGGTATGGAGGAACTAGTATCCCCCAAAACCTTGCAACAAAGATTATCCTTGGTCTCTTAACGTGCTGAAAATATCATGTGTGTATTTTATACATCCTTTGGTCCAAATTCTGAGTTAGTTTCTCCAGTAACATTCATTATTCATTTTTGGAGGAATTAGTGGCTAAGGAGTGTAATTGCTATACAGGTCTTATTTCATTTCTTTCAATTTAATAAAAATAATAGGAAAGATAAGTTGCGGGGAGTTGGGATGGTCATTGTTTGGAGAGTGACCTACCCATGGGCTGAACTTTCAGCGGGGAAAGATAATAGACAAGATAAATTCCGGCACCATTTCTTACTATGAAAAACTTCTCGTCATTTTTGTTTGTTCAAAGTGCGAGTAACAGTCTTTCCTATCTTTTTTATCCTGCACTGATTAAGCCAATTTGTTTTCCAGGAATAATATATTTTGTGTGTTTACATGTAAATTTTATTTTTTATTTTTATTTTTATTTTTGCATGTGATAGAGTAATTATTATCACTTTGATATTATGATTTTTGTAATGAGAGACCTGTAAAAATTGTGGTGATTTAAGGAAAGAGGAATGGGTGGTGTGGGTTAGGGTGATCTTTAGATACTCTTGGGTGAGTATAAGGACTAATCTGTTTTGCCCCAAAAAAAAAAAAAAAAAAAAAAAAAACCTTTTGCAATATGTGCCAAAAACAATTGGGGGAGTTCCTGGCTTCCTGCCTCTCTTCTGTTCTTGTTGTTATTATTTTTTAATGTATTATAATTGTAGTTTTGAGTAGTAAAGTTCTGCATACCATTTATTTGACACCCGCAAATTTTTACCCACAATTTTTTTGCCGGTGTGATGAAAGAAGCACGTATATTCATGTATGCGGTCAATAGGAGATACGCGTTGTAGGATGGAAATATGATTATGTTTACATTGTTCAAGATTGAACTCTTCCAGCCACCAAAAGAGATTGCATTCTGGGAATCTGGTTATTGTTATGATGCAGTGTCAGGAGACCAAATCTTTGTACTACTCTGGGATAGATGTCGCATGTTTGACTTTTTGGTCAACATAGTTAGTTGAACTTTGATCAAACTTTTACGACAATTTAGTTACTTACATGAAATTTAAAAATTGTATTTGATTGTTATTACCACAATCAATTTTCACAATTTCATGAGAATGCTTAAATTTGAGTAATTTTATGGTCAACATTGAATCAATTTGATAAAAAAAAATTAAACATGCGTCATTTATCTCGAGGTAGAGGGAATACTTATTTATTACTCCCTTTGTCCTTAAATGAGTGTCCATTTTCAAAAAATCTTTGTCCCAAAATGAATGTTTTTTTAGCATAACTTTGTCGCTAAATGTTTTTTTTTGGAATTTTTTTAACCGGTCTCTTTATACTTGCAAAATTAAATGTTTGGAAATGAGATTACAAGTTTATATATGAATCTTTGCCACCAAAGTGTACAAAAAGTTTGACATTTTTAGATGTCCCTTAAAATGAAATTTGGACACTCATTTAGAGCCAGAGGTAGTACTTTTTTGTTCCACCACTATTTGATAAAAAAAAAAGTGGTACAGAGAATTTTGTCAGTCAGACAAACTTGGTAAAGAGCTCAAGCACGCGTTATTTGATCACTAAATTCTTCACTCAACCATCCTAGAGGGACTAAACTTTATAGCACTTGTTGTCATTACAATTCTTAGTTAACTCTAGTAGACCTGAAACATTCATTACTTGATCCTATGAATCCCCCAAATGAAACTAGGAACTATATCCTTTATACTACCTCCGTCCCAGTTTAAGGTTTTAGTGTGTGTTTGTTTTTTTTTTTTTTTTTTTTTTTTTATGTTTGTCTGAAGGATCTTTGAGCAATAATTGAAGGTTAATCTAACTATCCAAATGAAAATCTAAAACATGTTATTGATAGACCATCATATATACTATCAATAACAAGTTTTAAATTTTCATTTGGATAGTTAGATTAGCCTTTAATTATTGCTCAAAAATCCTTCTGACAAACAACAAAAAACTAAGAACCTTAGGACGGAGGGAGTAGTTGTTTGTCTTGTGACATTGGTTTGGAAGCTTATGTAACTAGCGTCTACATCCCATAAATTACATAGTCGATCCATCTTAGAATCGTAGAGCATCCACAATGGTATGGTAGAGCTCTTTCAAATAGTTTTTTTTGTGTTTTCAATATGCTACACCATCTCCTAGTCAACAAATAAAAACCCCAAGCTTTTTCTACAATGGTAGAGCTTTTTCAACAACTTTTTTTTATGGCCCCCCACATCCAACATTAAAGTTTTATTTGGAAATAGGAACAATTTCACATAAGGGAGTTAGTGAAATTATATGCCAAATAAAAGGAATAAATAAATAATTTTTGTTTAATATTTAATGGCCAACATGGGGATTTGGTTAAATTTAATGGAAAGAGCTCTTAGAGAGAGCTCCTTGTAGAAGGAGTTGCTTTTTACTAAGGAGTTTTTTAAGGAACTCCACAATGGCAAAAAACTTTCATGAGCTTTTTTCACAAAAATAAAGAGCTCTAAAAAAGCTCTCATTATGGATACTCTTAGTCCACCCGTCTTAACTTGCAATAACTGATATTCGCTCTGTCCCATAATAGTACTTTTTTTTTGTTTTTTGGGTCAACTTGAATGCATTTTAAATAAATGCTTTTACATTTTGACAATCTTTATAAAATTGCAAAAACTATTATTATAGAATCTTATAATGATTATTAAAATTCCATAGAGTTTTGATAAAAGTTTAAGAGTTGGTCTTGTGAAAAACGTGTTTTACCTTCAGCAAAGGAAAAACGTGTTTTTCAAAAGCCACTGGCGCTTTTTTAAAAAACAAGTGGTGGCATTTTCATAAATAAGTGGGAGCATAGTAAATGGCGAGTGTTAATATTACAAAGTGCCAGTACTTCAAACTGGCGTTTATAAACATTGGAATTGTCGCTTTTCATAAGTGCCAGTGGTAGTGTTTAAAAGTGTCAGCTATTACACTGGCACTTTTTAACATTGATACTGGCACTTATTAAAAGTGCCAGTGGTAGTGTCAATAAGTGTCAGTGTAGGCTGACACTTTTTTACACTAACTCTGGCACTTACGATCAGCGATAAATAACTTCCCTTTAATTAAAAAAATGTCACCGCGCCAATTTAAAAACACGTTGTACACAAACCTTACGAGAAACACATTTTCCCAGATTTTCACAAAGTTTAATTAAGTTGATGAAAAAATTCTGGAAAAAGTTACTACTATCACATTTATTTTGGGAAGGTAGAATCCTCAGAACCCAATGCAAATTATTTTCATCATTTCTAGACTACCCTCATTTTGAGGGAAGCTGATACACTTACACTCAGTGTATAGAATCTTTCTATACACCACAAATGTAAGCATGACATGTGGCATCCTGAAAAAATAAAAACCTTCAATAACTTTAAAACGCTATATCTTGAGATTTATAACTTGGAAAAAAAAAATACTGTCGTGTTCGTCTCGACGAGACGAATCAAACTAGATAGGTCGTGATATGGTTTGATTTTTTTATAAAAACACATACTCCTTCCGTCCCACCTCACTTGAGACCTAAGAGGTGGACACAATAACTAAGGAAAAAGAATAAAATAAAGAAAATGTGTGTTAGAAAATGAAGAGAGAGAATGGGTGGGGTTAATAGTAGGTTGGTTGAATGAATTGTGTGGTGGAAAATGAAGAGAGAGAATGAGTGGGTGGGTTAGATTGAATATAAAATTATAAAAAGATTATCATTTTGGGGAGTCTCAAGTGAAGTGGGACGGACCAAAATGGAAATAAGTCTCAAGTGAGGTGGGACGGGGGAAGTATTTCTTTAGACACTAATAATTGCGCTACTCGTCAGTTGAGATGTAACACTCTTTTATGATAAAAATAACACTTTCATCTTTAAAAAGTAACACTTTTACTGTCAGATGTAACATCTATTTTGCAAAAAAAATATATATAAATAAGTTGATAGTTTTTGTGGTTAGAAAAAATAATAATTGAAGTGTAAAAGAGTACATATATGTTTATAATTTTTCTATATAGATGAATGTAACAATTTTATTTGGTAAACGTTACTTTTTTCTTCTTTAAAAAAGTACAAATTCATATATAATAGTTTGCATTTCAATTGTTACTTTTTCAATAAAAATTGTTACATTTCAGATATAATGTTACATTTAAGAATATAAACTGTTAAAATTGAGAAAAAAATATTACATTCATTTACTAAAAAATGTAACATTGTTAATTTTGAAAGAAAAAAGAACGTGTTACATTTGAAAAAAAGAGTGTTACATTCCTTTATAAAAAGTGATACATTTTTAATTCATGTATATAATCGTTTGCCTTTCAATTGTTACTTTCTCAATAAAAATTGTTACATTTCAGATCTAATGTTACATTTAAGAATATAAACTATTAAAATTGAGAAAAAATATTACATTCATTTATTAAAAAAATGTAACGTTGTTAATTTGAAAGAAAAAAATGTTACATTTGAAAAAAAGAGTGTTACATTCCTTTATAAAAAGTGATACATTTTTAATTCATATATATAATCGTTTGCATTTCAATTGTTACTTTCTCAATAAAAGCTGTTACATTTCAGCAAAATTGGTGTGATACATTGTTGAAAAAAAGGTGTTACATTTGAATAAAAAAATTGTTACAATCTTTAATAAAAAGTATTGCTTTTGTTGGCGAGCAAAAAAATAGAGAGAAAAAAAAGTTGTGGGGCAAAAAAAATAGTTTGGCTCAGCTTGGCGGCTCGAATGGAGCCGTCGCACGCCGTGCGGCGGCCGCACAGGAGACCGGCTCATATGTTGTATACTCCTTCTGTCCCAAAATGATAGTCTTATACTCCCTCTGTCCGAGAGTATATGTCCACTTCCTTAAATAGCAAAAAATCTTTACTATTCCTCCCACTCATTCTCTCTCCTACTTACTTTTACACTCATAACACCAATCAACTTACTATTCCCTCCCATTCATTCTCTCTCTTACTTTACTTTTATACTCACAACACTTACATCACATCCACCATTTCTTAATCTTCGTGTAAATGAGAGGGTGGACATATGCTCTGGGACGGAGGGAGTAATATTTAATTAAATGAAAATACTTTATTTATATTCCCAATTTAATTATTTTACCAAAAAATATTTAATTATGTTAATAATGGTAGTGGATGGTGATGAGATGGTGGTTTGACCCCTCTAGATCGAATATGAACCGCGAGATCAAACCACAAGACCACACCGCCGCACCGCATATACTAACCAGATACTCCCTCCATCCCATACTTATTGCTACTAAATGGGAGTGCACATGGATTAAAAAAATATGTTGGAAAAGTAAGTATTGTGACTGGGTAGGAAAGAGAAATAAAGTTAGTGGAGAGGAGAGAGAAAAATGAACATTTTGGGTAAGTAGCAATAAGTATGAGACACCCAAAATAGAAATTAGTAGCGATAAGTATGGGACGGGGTGAGTATTGTATATTAAGTCATATTTATCGTTGAATAATTAAAAATTCTACACTGTGGTTCAGTTTAACAAGGAACACCAGATGTCGCTTGAGTTGAGCAAGAGCTCTTTGGCATTTATCGTTGAATTCTAAGCCATAGTCTGAATCGTGGTATGAACAATAGTCTTAATGGTGGTTTGAAACACGAACCGTAGCTGATTCTACAACTGAAGCTGAGTATATAGCTGCATCCGATGCTGCTAAAGAGGCTGTTTGGATTAAGAAGTTCGTTGAAGAACTGGAGGTAGTTCCTAGCATTGCTAATCCAATAGACCTTTATTGCGATAATAATAGTGCTATTGCTCAAGCCAAAGAACCAATGTCACATCAGAGATCCAAACACATACTTAGGCGCTTTCACCTCATTAGGGAAATCACCCAAGAGAGGAAGGAAGTAAGTATATGCAGAGTACCGACTGAAGATAACATTGCTGACCCATTGACAAAGGGTCTTCCACAAGTTAAGCATGACGGCCATGTTAGGTCTATGAGTATTAGATACATTAATGAGGACTAGTGCAAGTGAGAGATTGTTGGTGTGTATGTCCTAGGCATGTTATTAGAACCATTAATGTTATCATTTGCTTTATGTTTTAATATAAATATTGAATGTTTGATTATTATATCTTTTGCACGTTTATTATAATAATCTCCATCCTTAGTAATTATGTTTAATTACTAGTATAAGTTTAATGATAATCATAAGATGATTATGTGTATATGATACAATTAGACTTATGGGTATTTGTTGGAGAACAAATACTGGACTCGACCACTGTGAGATTTATGTCATGGTCAAATGTCATAATTAAATCTCATATAGTTATATTACTTGAATCTTTAGACCTGAGGTTATTACAGTCTTTCACTTGATGAACATTATGTTTGACATATTCAAACGCTGTCTTTAACCGGATAGTTATAAAGATTATGATTGGCATAATCTGAATCATGTAAGAAGGAGTAATAAGCCAAGACGGGATTTGTCCCTTGATGGATCGGTTTATACATGTATTATCTCTACATTTTCGTACTAATTTTATTGACTTTTTGATGTAATCTAGAATAGTTTTGATGTAATTTTGGTCGATTTGTGTTTGAGTAACTTTGTGAGATTATGTGTGTTTTGAGACACTTTTTAGTGTAATGTTGATGTATTTCAAAGTCTTAGAGATTTAAAGTGTTGAAGACCAAGAATTGCTCGAGTCAAAGTCAAAGTCAAAGGTCAACAGTGGTCAACCTAGTCAAGGAAGTGAAGAAAAGAAGAAAAATGAAGAAATACAGCTCCAGGCACTTGGCGGTCGCCCACTTCATATATGGGCAGTCGCCCACTTTTACTTAATGGCGGCACATGAGACTGATGCTTTGGGCGGTCGCCCACACCAGTTCTGGGCGGTCGCCCACTCCTCCGCACTGATTTTCAGGATTCCTCTCCAAAGAGGGTTTTTACCCTATTTTCCTTATTTTTTGCCATAGTTTCTCTCTAGTATATATATTAGACTACAGCCTTTAGTTTTTCTTATGCTTTATTTCTAGGTTTTGAAGATTGTAACAAGATTGAAGGTTTTATTTACTCAAGCGTAATATCTAGGTTTATGAATTTTAATTCTTTTCTTGTGATAATCATTATGAGTATGAGTAGCTAATTCTCTTGTGATTTACGGATTGGTAGTAACAATACATGATCTTTATGCTATAGTTCTTAATTCATAATTCAATATTATTCTAGAGTGGTAAAATATTCGTAATTCTTTCTAGTGTTTCAGATTTATGTTAAGATACTTTTGGCTCTAGAATTTGTGGGTATTTATTGCTACAGTAACTCGGGCATTAATACATTGACCATTGTTTTACCTCTTAGATCCAATTGAGGACGTAACTGAAATCAAACGGATCTAGGTTCATATATTCTTTTGATCTTCATGAATTCTTTGATTATTATATATACGTAACTGGAAATATAATAAAAGAGGAATATTGAGTTGCAAATCGCACACCAAACCGTCCCAACTCTTGATTTTGTGAATGAACCCTAGAATGATATTGATGTCTTTATTAGTAAAAATAGCATAAAGTGAATGTATTGTGAAACCCAATCCGTGAATCTCGTTGTCAAATCTTGAATTCAATCTTTGCGTTATTTTGCCTATTAATTTAGTTTACTTTCATTGCTTATTAGTTAAATTAGTTTAATAAAATCAATCAAAAACACCCTGGTTACTCTTTACATTAATTAAATCAACTTGTTTATCCACGAGTCTCTGTGGTTCGACCCTTACTTTTGTATACTGCTGCTTCGGCACTTGTACACTTGCAAGGTATTTTTATTACACAGTGGATTTTATCCATCAAGTTTTTGGCACCGTTGCCGGGGACTTGTTGTGATTTACAAGTTCATTTAATCGGTGTATGTTTGGTAGACGTTCATTGGATCCCCAGTTGGTCCCTTTGAACGATAATATTGACAGACTTGATAGGGGCAGTCCCTCTATTAGTGAGTCTGAATCTGAGACTTCTGTCACCGAGACAGAGGTAGTTTTAAGTGAATTAGAAACTTCTTCCACCGAGGGAGAAGAAATTGAAGTAGTGATGGCTAATCCTTTAATGAAAGAATATGCTAGGCCCAAGGTCGACACATCGGTGTCGTGCATTGTCTTGACTGATGCAGCTAAAACCTATGAGGCAAAGGGCCATTATTTTAGTCAGTTGCCTAAGTTCCAGGGTCTTCCCGGTGAGGATTCTTTGAATTTTTTGAGAGAATATATGATGATTGTGTCGGGATTCCCAGTCAAGGAGGGAGTTACTGACGAACAATTAAGGCTTAATACTTCCCTTTTGCTCTTCAAGGGGCAGCCAAAACTTGGCTACTGTTACTTCCTGCTAGAAGTATTACTACTTGGGATGAGTTGCACGATATTTTTCTTAAGAAATTTTTCCCACATGCCACTTTGGCCACCTTTAGACAGAAAATTATAGGATTTACTCAAGATCAAGGTGAGCCATTCCATAGGGCATGGGATAGATTTAAAATGTTACAAGTGCAATGCCCCCATCATGCTTTTCCTGAGGCCCTTTTACATCAAACATTTTATGGGGGTTGACTGCAGCTGACCAAGCTATGGTCGACAATGCAGCAGGTGGCTTTTTAGGAGCCAAAACTGTTGCTCAAACTCAAGATTTATTTGAGATGTTAGGAGCCAATTCTCAAGAAAAAGGCTCTAGAGGGAAACCTAGGGGAGTGCATGAATTAAGTGGTGTAGATGAGTTTGCTAGGCAGGTAGCCTTGGTGAACCAAAATTTGGCAAAATTTAACATTAATATGGGTTCATCAAGTGCTAATGTGGTATCTGATTTCTGTGCTAACTGTGGTTCTAATGCTCATGCTGTAGACACCCCGCCTTGGACCTCTCACTCCGATTGCATACATAGTATTTTTATTTAACTTATTTTCGTTAATTTTTGTTACTTCGGTTAAGTTCCTAACTGATTCCGTTAGTTTTGGACTAAACTGCATAACAGAATTAATTTTAGAGTCATTTCTGTCTTTCTGTCATTTTTAGAATCGCGCGCTTCTGGCACTGTCAGTGAGCCGCGCGCGCGTCTCTCCCCTAAAGAGGGACCCGCGCGCCTCCCATTATGGCAGTAACGGATTGCACCTTATTTCCCTCCCTTTTCTTATTTACAAACATCTTTTCTTGATCACAAAAACCATCTTTTTACATCCACATTCATCCCCCCTTTTCTCATTAACTCCCAATCCCACACTTCTAGCCTTTTCATTAAAACAAAATATTTCCTTTTTATTTTATTTGATTTTATTTTATTTTATTTCTTTTATTTATTATTTTATTTATCTTATTTTTGATTGGTCAATTCCATTTCACATGGATGATCATCTTTTCCCTCCATCATTTCCCTCTCTTTTTCACCTATAAAAACCATCATCTTCTACCTTGGAAAGGGACTTCTTTTTGGACTTCTTTTAGGACTCCAACCTTGATTCACCAACTACATTATACACAAATTCTCCCAACAAGAGTTATTAGTAACAAGACTCTACACAAATTGTTCTACAACAATTTCATTACAACAATAACACTTTCAAGTCAAGGTTCCAAGTCCTCTTTCTCAAGGTACAACTCCATTTTCTTCCTTTGTTTTCTTCTTCTTGATGTATGCAATCCCCATTAATGGGACATGACCAACATGACTACTTCACATATTGAAGTTAGTTAAGGTTATCTCCCTACATTTTAATCTTAACTTTAATTCACCATGTTAATTTCTCTTCATCTCTTAATGTAATTCTTTAACATTACTTGTTACATGTAATCTTTATCATTAAATAAATAAAACAATTCTATTTTATTTCCCCTTTATTTCCTCTTTTCTTCTCATCACAATTGTTAGCACATTTCTATTTAATTAATTGAAGGACATGTAAATATTAGAACACCAATAGTAGCAAGACCCGCGTAAGCGGGGCGGAGTGGGTGTTTAAGTACTTCCCACTCCGTCACCTAACCCCCGAACCCTTCTCTCCCGAATCTCTGGTTTTGTACATAAATTAGGCTATTTCTAGGTTTTTCTTATGTTCCTTTAAAAACATAGGTGGCGACTCTAAACAATCTAAAACAAGTTAGACATCCTAGGATAATTCACCGCTCTAGCCAAGTTGTGGTTTCCCGGGGTATCTACAGTGGCGACTCCGCTGGGGACGTATTAGAGGGTTAAACTTGCGTTCTTAACTTTTGGTGTTCTTATTACTGTTTTCTGGGCATTCTGGTAAAAAGGGTGGGAAGCGCGCGCCTCTGGCCTTCTTGGCCTAAAGCACGCGCGTCCGACCCCAATTACCAGAATCGCCCGCCTCCTTTCTTGTCCTTCAATTCCATATTTCTGTGCTAACAATTACTGCAGGGGGAAGTTTTCTTAATTAAGGGTCAAGGCAATCCCTTGAACCTACTGATTTGCAGATTCTCACCCAGAAGCGGGCGCCTCTGCCCTTCTTCCTCTCACGCGCGCGCCTTCCGCATAGGCAACCCAATGCGCGCGCTTCTGGGCGCATTCCCGGAACAGAACAGTGCACAGAAACAGAACAGAATGACAGTGTGTGGGCACCGGGCCTGCATACAATTTCTTTTACTTTCTGTTTATTTTTATCGGTCACACGGGTGATTCGAAAGTTGTAATTATGTGCTTATTTTTTTTTTATTTATTTCTTTTGAAAAAAAAAAATGTTTTGTCACATGTTAGACCTCACACTACATGCACATATTCTTATCAACTGCTCACTATCGAGTCGCACAAGTCCAACCCCAAACCCGTCGAGGCCCGTCCTAGAAAGTTTCAAGCTCCACTCGACCTTGGCTCTTTCGAAGCGGTAAACCTCAGCCCGTGGCGTAGTTCATGACTACATGCCGGGGGTGACCTTTGAGCCTCATATTCAAGCCGAGCACAAGCCACACAATTCTAGTCTAGGGTCTAACACTCCGTGACTCAAGTCGGTTTCCATGTGCCGAGATTTCCCTAAACTAATGTCTTCAAATCATACATGCCAATTTGTTGCAATGGACGAAATAAAACTCCGTCCCCAAAAGTGGCTATTTTGGACGAAAATAAAAATCCGTCCCCGCATGTATGATTTACTACATTAATTTAGTTTAATCCCAACATATGTAGGGCTCACAAGCGTGGTGGAATCCGATGAGTATATGGGACCGCGAGAAGGTCTATATACTAGTGTGACGATTCCACTATTTTTTCTAGAAACCCCAAAAAGGACTCCGTCCTTCCGACTTTTGTAAATAAAAAAAAAATAAAAAAAAAAGAGTCATTTTCTTTATATGGTTGAGTCTTTTTTGTGTTTGTGGGTTAAATTTATTTTACTCAAAAGGTGTTTGTGGGGCCAACCTAAGATCAACCGTGTTCTTCCAATAGGTTCAATGGCTTCCAACGGCAACAACATCAACGATGGAAATGATTTCGTGTCCAACGAAGGGTTACTCAACATAATGAAATCAGTGGGGGAACAAATGGATAGGATTGTCGAGGATGCCCGCCGCCGTAAAGACAATTTGTGGCAAGCCCGTTTCGATATCGACAAGAGGATTCACAAAGAAGAGGTTTCCGAACTCAAGGCCCGTCTTGATTATGAGAGAAGAATTCACAAGGAAGAGGTTTCCGAACTCAAAGCCCGTTTGCAAGAGCTCACCGACGGCAAAGCAAAGTTCAATGGTAAAGCATGCTCAAGTGGCCCGACCCTCAAAAGCTACAAAGGTACCACCAACAACCGAGTTTTCACTCCTCTCCTAGGAGTAACCCAAGCCGAGGCATTTGAAACTTTGGTGGCAAGTGGGAAGGTCAAACCTTTGGAAGGGTACAAGCCTAAGGCGATACTGAAGAATCATGCACATAGTGAATGGTGCGGCTACCACAAGCATAGTGGCCATACTACCGAAGGGTGTTTCCTTCTCCGAAACATCATCCAAGATTTGTTCGACAACGGCGAATTTACTGTGGGTGAAGAGCAACCTTTAGAGAGTGCCAACATGCAAGAACTCATCAAAGAAGAATGATTTGGTTCCGAAATGAGGCTTCTACAAGAAATCATGACACAAGGAGACTACAACGACAATGGGGACTACAACAACAATCTCCGTTTCTCTTTCTCTACCTAGTAATAGGAATTAAAAAAAAAAAAAAAAAAAAAGAGTCAAAGTCCTCTTAAGTGTGCATTAAGTTTTCTTTGTCCAATTAATTTTGAGTCAAGTCTCATCATCAAATAAAAAGTCGTTCTTGTCCTCATACACTCTTCCAAGTTGTTCAATCTAATTCTTGGCAAAATGATGAAAAGATGTCTAAACGAGTTTTGGAATGAAGGCCATCACTTGAACGCCTAGGGGCTAAACATTGTGACGAAGGCAACATCATCAACAACGAAGACAAAGCCAAGACATCAAGGGTGAAGCAACAACCATGGAGAAAAATTAAGCAATGTTTCAAAGGGGGGATTAAAAAAAAAAATGCTCGCTAGGTTGAACTCTTCAAATCAACCTAGGCAAAAGTTAGAGCACAAAAAAAAAAAAAAAAAAAAAAAATCCCCCTCAATCAAAGAAGTACAAGATCAACATCATTCCATCCACCAAAGGAGGACGAAGCTACACGACGAAGTAACAATTCCATCCCGAAGAATGGAGAATTCACAAGAACTACGGTGACCTGAGCCTCTACACTGGAGGAACGTAGGTAACCTGCGGGTCCGGTCTCATGCAAGAAAGAAGAAATGTTTAGCCCTAGCGCGTTATGGTGATCGGCCTTCATCTCGAACTTGTCAAGACATCTTTGTATGATTCATTTGCCAATGAATTAATCACCAAAAAGATTGAACAACTTTCTTAGATTTGGAATCATTTCGCGCTCCTTGTCGAGTCTAGGGACTTCTATTCTTTCTGCATACTCCCAATTTCTTGCAATCAAATTGGGGCTTTCCTTCTCTTCTCTCTTAATGACTTACTTGCCTTCGCGAGTCATTCAATTCAATAAAAAATACATGTCAATACTAGGGACACTTCCCTAGTCAAGTCAATGTCACTCACCTTTAGTGACAAGAGGTCTCCACCGCAAAATCACATGTCTTATCTCCTCAGCTAGAGTCAATGCACACTTCCTCATAAATTGAGTCAAAAAAAAATGATGAAGACGCAAAAGAGATGCCCGCTAGATTGAAAACCCGAAAGGGCGGTCTAGGCAAAAAACAGGGTGCGTCATAAAAAAAAAATGAGAGAGTGAGAGAGAGAAGGGAAAGAGAAATGGAGATCTCCGGCCTCTAAAGAAGACAACTGCACGAGCTCTACATTGGATCTCCTCAGCAAGTCAATTCCCCACCGAGTCAACTTTGGGATTGCAAGCTCGAAAAGATATGGCACCATCAAAGGTTGTCTTGGGTTATTGTCATCATTCTCCAACAGTCTGCATTTTTTGGGTTCACGAAAAGAAGGCCCGTGGTAACCAAGACCCATCCGAGAATGAGCCCATCATAAAAGGGCACGAGGTTGCACAAATAATCCTTAGCTAGTCAATTGGCTTGGTCAGCAAATAGCAACAACATGTGTCTCAGTTTTCAAGGCTTCTTCAAGTATGTGCTTCTAAAGTACGCCGAAAGCCTCCCGAGAAATGGAGTAGCTCTTGCCATATTTCTCATGTTTATTCCCTCACACGAGGACGAGTCACTCTTGATTTGCTCAACAAATGGTGACACCATAGGGGCTATGTGACTCAAGAACGAGGGATTCTTCTGCTTCATTTGGCAATCAATACGCCCTAGGGGCTATGCTCGAAAAAAAAAATGTGTGAGACTATCCTCAAAGTCTCTCAAAAGGGATGTCAAAAAGCCCTCTTGTCACGTGTGCCCGTGCTCGTTCCCCCAATCAAGGATGGACCTTTCTCGCAATCAATGATAGCACTCTAGGGGCTACGGTCAAGTCTTAAAGGCTCCCTCGGCAAAGAGCAATTAACTCCCCAGCAGTATCCCCAGCCGAGTCATGTGCCACATTGGAAGCTTCCTCAATTCGGCACCGAAGGTCTCAAGGGGCTTCGCAATCTACAATCTTTTGGGCTACGGCATTACAGTAATCCGAGCAAAGGGAAATATTGGGGCTTCGCAACCGACAGTCTTTTGGGGACAGCAATGCTCAAGCAATGCAATGTGGAGTAGTCTTATAGCTCCATGAAAGAGATCAAGCTTCAAAGGTCTCTCAACACTTCAAGTCAAAGGCCTCTTGGTTTTAAATGAAGACTCCGATGTTATGAATGAAGTTGATGATTTTTGTTAGAACTTTCAAGCGAGATTTTGAAGGAAGTCTTAGAGAAAAGGAAAAAGATTCAATATGCTAAACTCTAATCAAAACAGGGTTATAGCGGGAAATGCCACGGCCAATCCCAATGTTTCTGCAATTCAGCACCCCCTTCTCCAAGATCAAAAGCACAAGGTGCAGCTCAGATAAAGTTGAGCCACAGCACTAGTTGCATCCGAAGATCCGTCATTAGTTCAACTCAAGAAGAGTCAAGCAAGCATACTCATTTGAGACTTTATCACGCCAAGACCTTATCCTCCGCGACCTCGACGGCACCGCAAGACATTACTGCATCCTTTGACATAAGCCCTCAGCCATTTGGGTATCGACCACAATGAGGCCATTCATCTCCCCAGTAAGAGCAAGAAGGAGATCTCTATCAAGAATTCTACCAAACGGTACATCCGCTCTCAATGCCGAGCCAATCACGAGATAATTTGGGGCTTTACAATGAAAGGTCTTCACATCCCGCCATCTACAAGCCCACGACACTTGGGGCTTTGCAATCTCTCGAAGCTTGGCATCAACGATCTCCTCTTGGGGCTTGCTCACTACAACAACAAAGGGCGATTTACTCGAATGGTCCAAGAGCTGATTTATCTTGGAGCTATGCAAGTCCCTCAAAATTTGGCATCAAAGGCATTCTAGGGGCTTTACAATCAGCAACCCCTCATCTCGGCATCAAAATCCTTTTGAAGCCCCATAATCGACAAATCTCTTGGGGCTAGACATCAATCTTCGTTGGGCACGACGACGACAACGACAGAATTCAAGCGAAACAATCTGGACTTCGACTGAACATGACTTGATCTTGGGTTGGCTTCACAAACACACAATGGCTAAAATGGTTCACCCACGAACTAAAAAAAAAAAAAAAAAAAAAAAAAAAGAAGATTTTTTCTTTCTTTTTCTCCTTCTATGTGCAAAATTATGTGCTTTACTTTGCTTTGCTCCTAGCCTCTCCTCCAGCGTTCTCCATCATCCTTGAACTACGCTGGTCTGATTCTCTTAAAGGGATACGTAGGCAGCCTTTGGCACGACCAACCCATCATTCAGAGTACCATCTCGCCAACCCAACATCAAGGTCATTCTCTCATCAACATCTAAAGAATGGACATTCTCCATCAAAGCATCCTCCGCGGACATCAAGAATCCATCTCCACTCAAGCGGCAATGGTAAGTGAAGGTATGAATACATCCAATGCTTTCCTCAAAATCACACCGCACACAAGATCACTTTCTACATTCTTACTTCTCTCTCATTACAAAGGTGCTTTCAAATCACATATCACACCACAATCACAATTTTCTCTCGCAATTCCTATTTCACATCTCACACAAGCACATATATCTGCAAAGCATACATATAACAGGTGCCGCACAGAGCACCAGGTGCCGCACAGAGCACCAGAATCAACAGGTGCCGCACAGAGCACCAGGTGCCGCACAGAGCACAAGAATCAACAGGTGCCGCACAGAGCACCAGGTGCCGCACAGAGCACCAGAATCAATAGGTGCCGCACAGAGCACCAGGTACCGCACAGAGTACCAGAATCAACAGGTGCCGCACAGAGCACCAGGTACCGCACAGAGTACCAGAATCAACAGGTGCCGCACAGAGCACCAGGTGCCGCACAGAGCACCAGGTACCGCACAAAGTACCAGAATCAACAGGTGCCGCACAGAGCACCAGGTACCGCACAGAGTACCAGAATCAACAGGTGCCGCACAGAGCACCAGGTACCGCACAGAGTACCAGAATCAACAGGTGCCACACAGAGCACCAGGTGCCGCACAGAGCACCAATTTTGGTCCATGGTGGACCACTAAAATCACCATACCTCTTCCATCAGCAAAAGTCGCTCACACAGGGAGCGCATTTCTATCCTTTGTAATTTCAAATTCCTGCTTTATCGAGTCTTTGTTTTCTCTTGTCGATGTCCTCGGCGGTTGTCTTTCTTTGTCGACGAGTTTTGCCTCGCAATCCACGTCGCCGAGGGGCTCTGTAGACACCCCGCCTTGGACCTCTCACCCCGATTGTATACATAGTATTTTTATTTAACTTATTTTCGTTAATTTTTGTTACTTCGGTTAAGTTCCTAACTGATTCCGTTAGTTTTGGACTAAACTGCATAACAGAATTAATTTTAGAGTCATTTCTGTCTTTCTGTCATTTTTAGAATCGCGCGATTCCGGCACTGTCAGTGAGCCGCGCGCGCGTCTCGCCCCTAAAGAGGGACCCGCGCGCCTCCCATTATGGCAGTAACGGATTGCACCTTATTTCCCTCCCTTTTCTTATTTACAAACATCTTTTCTTGATCACAAAAACCATCTTTTTACATCCACATTCATCCCCCCTTTTCTCATTAACTCCCAATCCCACACTTCTAGCCTTTTCATTAAAACAAAATATTTCCTTTTTATTTTATTTGATTTTCTTTTATTTCTTTTATTTATTATTTTATTTATCTTATTTTTGATTGGTCAATTCCATTTCACATGGATGATCATCTTTTCCCTCCATCATTTCCCTCTCTTTTTTACCTATAAAAACCATCATCTTCTACCTTGGAAAGGGACTTCTTTTTGGACTTCTTTTAGGACTCCAACCTTGATTCACCAACTACATTATACACAAATTCTCCCAACAAGAGTTCTTAGTAACAAGACTCTACACAAATTGTTCTACAACAATTTCATCACAACAATAACACTTTCAAGTCAAGGTTCCAAGTCCTCTTTCTCAAGGTACAACTCCATTTTCTTCCTTTGTTTTCTTATTCTTGATGTATGCAATCCCCATTAATGGGACATGACCAACATGACTACTTCACATATTGAAGTTAGTTAAGGTTATCTCCCTACATTTTAATCTTAACTTTAATTCACCATGTTAATTTCTCTTCATCTCTTAATGTAATTCTTTAACATTACTTGTTACATGTAATCTTTATCATTAAATAAATAAAACAATTCTATTTTATTTCCCCTTTATTTCCTCTTTTCTTCTCATCACAATTGTTAGCACATTTCTATTTAATTAATTGAAGGACATGTAAATATTAGAACACCAATAGTAGCAAGACCCGCGTAAGCGGGGCGGAGTGGGTGTTTAAGTACTTCCCACTCCGTCACCTAACCCCCGAACCCTTCTCTCCCGAATCTCTGGTTTTGTACATAAATTAGGCTATTTCTAGGTTTTTCTTATGTTCCTTTAAAAACATAGGTGGCGACTCTAAACAATCTAAAACAAGTTAGACATCCTAGGATAATTCACCGCTCTAGCCAAGTTGTGGTTTCCCGGGGTATCTACACATGCTACTAATGGTTGCCAAAGTGTTGTGCATTGTGATTCTGAACAGGTTAATGCAATGCAAGGTTATCCCTCACGACAGAATCAAGGTGGTATGTATTCCAACACTTATAATCCAGATTGGCGAAATCACCCGAATTTTTTGTGGAGGGGTAACCAAGGGAATCAGTTTCAACAAAAACCTCTTTATCCTCCTCCCCCACAAGGGAATCCAGAACATCAACCCAAGCAATCTTTGGAGGAGATGATGAGGTCTATTATTCAAGAGCAACAGCAAATGAAGATGATGATGAAGCAGCAGGAAGCTGTCAACAAAAAGCTGGAGACTCAAATTGGTCAACTAGCTGAAGGGCAGCAAGGGCATAAATCGGGAACCTTTCCCAGTCAAGGGGAGCAAGCCAAGGCCATCATGACTCTCAGAAATGGCAAACAGGTAAGTAATGAGGTATGTCCTAATCCTTCTTCTTCTATACCCTCTGAGACTCCTGTGGAGAATGTTGTTGATAAGAGTACTAATGGCATGGGGCAAATTCCTGTTACTGATTATCCTAACCCCAAGCCATATGTACCTCCCGTACCGTTTCCTGGTAGATTTATGAGAAGCAAGCTGGATAAACAAATGTCTGATTTGTATGACATGTTTTCAAAAGTGAACATTAATCTCCCATTGTTGAATGTCATCAAGAATATTCCAGCTTATGCTAAGTTTTTCAAAGAATTAAATTCCAGGAAACCCAAGTATGGGAATGATGAGAAGTTGATTATGGGAGAAAGTGCTAGTGCTGTGGTACAACAGAACCTCCCACCTAAATTGAAGGACCCCGGAAGTTTTAACATTTCTATATCTATGAGGGACTCTAAAAAGGTGAAGGCAATGTTGGATCTTGGTGCTAGCATTAATCTGTTGCCCCATCATTTGTATCTTGAGTTGGCTTTACCTGAGCTAAAACCCACCACAATGACCTTACAACTGGCCTATCGTTCAATCAAGAGGCCATTGGGAATTGTGGAGGATGTTTTGGTGCAGGTAGCCAATTTAATTATTCCTATGGATTTTGTGGTGCTAGAAACTGTGAATGGTGTTGGGAATAGTCAGGATTGTCCCATATTGCTTGGGCGACCATTTATGGCTACTACTAACACCATCATTAATGTGGGTATGGGACTTTGTCTATGTGTGTGGCTAATGAGAAAATTGAAATATCTGTGTTTGATGTCATGCAAAGTCCCATAGATGATGAGTCCTGTAATTGTGTAGATGTTGTGGAGGATTGTGTGAGTGAAGTCTTGTGGCATGAGAGAGACTGTAAGGAGTTAGAGTCTTTGTTGTCAATTGGCGGTGAGAAACTTAGGGATAATGCGGATGTTCAACTGATGGCTGTGGAAATGGCCGACGAACACCATCCTAGTGATGGCCCGTTTCACCCCCTAGGCCACTTCAATGAGAAGTTGGTGCCTTCTATTGTAACCCCTCCAGCTATTGAGCTAAAAACCCTCCCCTCAAATTTAAAGTATGTTTTTCTTGGGGAGGGTGAGACTTTGCCAGTGATAATTGCCTCATATTTGACCCTAGAGCAAGAGGCCAAGTTGATAAAAGTGATTTGTGAGCACAAGTCGGCCATAGGGTGGTCCTTAGCAGATATAAAAGGCATAAGCCCCTCCATGTGCATGCATAAAATTAATCTTGTGGATGGTGCTAAGCCATCTAGAGAAAGACAGAGGAGGTTGAACCCTCACATGGAGGAGGCAGTTAGGAAAGAGGTCCTAAAGTTGTTAGATGCGTGCATTATCTATGCCGTCGCTGATAGTGAGTGGGTGAGCCCGGTTCAAGTTGTTCCGAAGAAATCGGGTTACACTGTCACCACTAATGAGAAAGGTGAGGAAGTGCCTACTAGGGAAGTGACTGGGGCTAGAATGTGCATAGATTTGCGCAAACTTAATGCTGCAACAAAGAAAGATCACTTCCCTTTTCCCTTTATTGATCAGATATTAGAGAGGTTAGCTGGACATGCGTATTACTGTTTCTTGGATGGTTTCTCGGGATATAACCAAATTCCCATTGCACCAGAGGACCAAGCCAAGATGACCTTTACTTGTCCCTTTTGCACATTTTCTTTTAGGAGGATGCCCTTTGGGCTATGTAATGCACCTGCGACCTTTTAAAGGTGTATGACCTCCATATTCTCTGAGTTGATAGAAAGATGTGTCGAAGTCTTCATGGATGACTTCTCTGTGTTTGGTGATAGTTTTGATGGGTGCCTAGAGAATTTGACAATGGTTTTAAAACGTTGTTGTGAGACAAATTTGACCCTTAGTTGGGAAAAATGTCATTTTCTCGTGAGGCAGGGTATTGTGTTAGGACATTTGGTGTCTAGTAAGGGGATTGAGGTTGATAAAGCAAAAATTGATGTGATTTCTAAATTACCTCCCCCTGTGTCAGTTAAAGGTGTACGAAGTTTTCTGGGCCATGCGGGTTTTTATAGGCGTTTCATAAAAGATTTTTCCAAAATTTGTAAGCATTTATGTAACTTGATCTCTAAGGATACTGAGTTCATCTTCGACCAAGAATGCTTGGAAGCATTTAATTTGTTGAAAGAAAAATTAACTTGTGCCCCTATTTTGTCTAGCCCCAATTGGTCTCTACCTTTTGAGATCATGTGTGACGCGTCTGATTTTGCGATTGGGGCTGTGTTGGGGCAAAGAGTGGAAAAATTACCTCATGTGATTCATTATGCAAGTAGAACTTTAAATGATGCACAACTGAATTATACTACCACTGAAAAAGAATTTTTAGCAGTTGTGTTTGCTCTTGAAAAGTTTCGTTCTTACTTGCTTGGATCCAAGGTAATTGTCTATTCTGATCATGCTGCATTAAAATATTGGTTGAATAAAAAGGATGCTAAACCTAGACTTCTTAGGTGGATGCTCCTACTGCAGGAGTTTGATATTGAGATTAGAGACAAAAATGGGACCGAAAATGTGGTGGCGGATCACTTATCTAGGCTTGAGGACTTCACTTTCACGAGTGTTATTGATAGGGCAATTCTGGTTAATGAAAGTTTTCCGGATGAGCAACTCTTCGCTTTACATGTCCAAGAGCCATGGTATGCTGATTTTGTGAATTATCTTGTGACCAACTTAATGCCACCACACTTCACTTACGACCAAAAACAAAAGTTTAAGTCGGATGTGAAGCATTACATTTGGGATGATCCTTATTTGTGGAAAATCTGCCCGGATAAAATTATTAGGAGATGCATTCCTGAACATGAGTAGGGGAGTGTGTTGCGGTTTTGCCATGAACTCTAATGTGGTGGTCATTTTAGTGGGCAAAAGACTGCTAGGAAAGTGCTTCAATCGGGTCTCTTTTGGCCCTCTTTGTTCAAAGATGCTCATGAATTTTGCATTAAGTGTGATAGGTGTCAAAGGTCCGGCAGTATAGGAAAAAGAGATGAGATGCCCCTTCAAAATAATTTAATTGTTGACATTTTTGATGTGTGGGGCATTGATTTTATGGGTCCTTTTCCTCCATCTCATGGTTATCTTTACATTCTTGTGGCAGTCGATTATGTGTCAAAATGGGTGGAAGCAATTCCAACCCGCACTAATGATGCTAATGTTGTTTGCAAGTTTGTTTGTG
The DNA here is from genome assembly GCA_026119855.1 of Campanula takesimana. NCBI lineage: Eukaryota > Viridiplantae > Streptophyta > Magnoliopsida > Asterales > Campanulaceae > Campanula > Campanula takesimana. The sequence continues at coordinate 277,310 of JAOWBW010001093.1, forward strand.
ATTGTATTTTCAGCAGGTATGGAGTTCCAAGGGAGATCATTAGTGATCAAGGGACTCACTTCACCAACAAGATGTTCAATAATGTGTTGAAAAAGTATGGGGTTGTACATAAGTTGGCCACGGCATATCATCCCCAAACTTCGGGTCAAGTGGAGGTGAGTAACCGACAAATCAAAGGGGTGTTAGAAAAAACAGTGCGTCCTAACCGAAGGGATTGGGTCTTGAAATTGAATGATGCACTGTGGGCATACCATACAGCATACAAAACACCCATTGGTATGAGCCCGTACTGGATTGTGTATGGAAAAGAATGTCATCTTCCTGTTGAGCTAGAGCACAAGGCATATTGGGCTATCAAAGAACTTAACTTGGATTTGACACAAGCGGGGGAGAAAAGGCTATTAGCACTTGATGAGATGGAGGAGATGAGACAAGAAAGTTATGACAGTGCGAAATTGTATAAGGAACGCACCAAGCGGTATCATGATCAACACGTGAAATCCAAAACGCTCCTTCCGGGTATGAAAGTTCTCCTTTTTAATTCCCGGTTGAAGTTGTTTCCGGGCAAGTTAAAGTCCAAGTGGTCGGGTCCGTTTGAGTTGGTGCAAGTGTTCCCTCATGGAGCTGTGGAGCTTAAAGATTTGACAAATGGAACAACTTTCAAAGTCAATGGACATCGAGTAAAACCATATTATGAAGGGGTCCACACTCTAGCAGACATGGAGGATTTAGACATGATCACGTTGGGTGATCCGGAAATTGAATTCTAGGCATTCTGAAGCATCATGTCGAGCCATCGATTTGAAACAAAGGCGCTTGTTGGGAGGCAACCCAACCAGGTATCATTTTATTTGCTTTGTTTTATTTCAGTCTATCATCATTCTTAGTTTGAGAGCATGTTTATCTTTTATGCCATGGGGACATAGCATGTTCTAAGATTGGGGGTAGTGGTATTCATAAACTCTAAAAAAAGGAATTTTTTTTTGGTTATTTAGTGATTTCCAGTCTTTTATTTCTAGGTCGGTTCGAACTACGGTGACCTGAGCCCTTTATTGTCCTAGGGGGAACGTAGGCAACGAAAGTGCGGTCAAAAAGTTAGTCCGTGTCACCCTTCTTGGGTCTCTCCGAGTTTGTAAGTTTATAGGGGAGTGTAAATAGTGTCACCCTCTAAAAATATTTTACTTTTTTGAGTCATTTTTATTTATCATAAAGGATATTATGCTTGTGATGTTTGTTCATGGTGATGTGCAGCATTTTGGACCCAACCAATGGAGTTTTAGAGGCGGCTAGTTAAAAAAAAAAAAAAAAGAAAGAAAGAAGTAGCAGCATCTTGGGCGGTCGCCCATTCTGTTTCTGGGCAGTCGCCCACTTGGGTTGAAAAAGGAGGCCGCAGTCTGATTACTTGGGCGGTCGCGCATCATGTTTTTGGGCGGCGCATAAAAAAAAAAAACAAGGCGATACGGGACTGACCATGTAGGCGGTTGCGCACCCAGTTTTTGGGCAGGCGCCCACAGATCGAATTTGGCGGATTCCAGACGGATTTGAGAGTAATTAACCCCTCCTATCCCTTTCTCTCTCAAGAAACCTAGCCTCCTTCACCCTCTTTCTCTCTCTAATTCGGGTTCTCTTCTTCTTCTCTCTACAAATTCACTCACCAAATCATCACCTTCTCCACCCTTAACCACCAAAAATTACCATACCCAGCCTTATTTACCCATAAATCTCAAGATTTTGACCCAAGAACATCATTAAATTCAAGTTTGGAAGGAGTGAGGATTTTGTCAACAACACAAACAAAGACTAAATTGGGCATTATCAAGTGGAATTTCAAGGTAGCCATAGAAGGCAAAAGTGTTCGTGTGGTTGAGCTCCATCTTCTCCGGTCATCTTCCTAAATTCCGGTGAGATTTTCCGGCCAAACTCCGGCGACTTTCCGGCGACCAAGTAAGGATTAGTTTGTGTTAAAATTGTTCTGCAAAGCATTGTTAGTTGGTAAATTGTGCTTACGGCTAGAGGTCGTGCCGCTCAAAGGGAAGTTCCCTAAGCAAATTTTGACCGAACCCGTTTTGTGGGGAAAAAGCGGAGGGATTTTACAATAAACATTCTCGGAAGCAGTGTAATGTAGAGAAAGAGTTTAAAAATAAAGACTTGGGTTTGAATAGTATCTTCACTAGGTACAAGTGGGCGAAACTAGCCGCTCACCCGGTTGAGAATGGGGTCTCAGAGTATGTCAAGGAGTTCTATGCGAACATTTATAAGTTAGGAAATACGGGGGAATCGCATGTGCGGGGCTCAAACGTTTCGTATGAGAGCACGGTGATTAATGTATATTTTTAGATGTTTGATAGTGTGGATCGGAGGGACTGTGTTTATACCTCCATGGTGAGACAAATGCAGGGGGACTACCGCAACAGATTACAACCACTAGTGCCTACTTTTGGGGTGTTGAATTTGATGGGTTTGAAGAGTGGTGTGGTGATGATGGCGAGAGATTTGGAGCCGCAAATGAAATATCTGCATAGGTTCATCTGTGAACGAATTCTTCCTACCTCGCACTATAATGAGGTCCATTGGAGACGAGCGGTGTTGATGCATTGTGTGTTGAATCGGGAGAAAATAAATACGGGGAGAATCATTCGGGATGAGATTTACCACACGGTTCAGAACATGAGTAAGTCAAATTTCAACTTCCCTCTGTTGATCACTGGTTTGATTGGGATAGTTCGGGTGGATTTGTTTCAAGTCCCGAGAGATTTGTTTCCGGGCACTGCAATTGGCAAGAAATCCTTGAAAGGGGTTCGACGCAACCAGGTGGGAGTTCAAGAAGTGGAAGGCAGTCGGATGTAAGTACATCTCAGGGTCCGGATCCTATGATGGATGAGGAGGATCAAGATGATGAAGATGAGGAATATGAGGATGATGAACATGACCCGTTGATGACGGAGTTGAGGGATGATTTGAGGGGAATGCGACTAGATTATGAGCACTTGTCCGAAAGGGTCCGAGATGAATCATATCATAATGCCATGTGGCAAGATCGGATGTAACAGAGAGTGGATAATCTAGGGGAATCAATGTACCGGATGGAGGATAGATTGGATAGAGAGTTTGAGGCGCAGAGTTATTACCGGGAGAGGATGATGAGGAGGTTTTGTCCAGATGAGGAGTATCCACCGCAGTACTACCCTCAACAGCCGCAGATGCCATACTTGAGGCCCTTGGACATGGTTTAGGATGGCCCAACTTGGACCGACCGGCAGCAGCAGCAGTTTGGAGCCAGTTCCAGTTCTAGTGGTCCGTGGGGTGGGACCACTTCATTCGTCCACCTCAGTAGTGGTTGGAGGTACCCCTACCCTAGTGTTTTTATTGTTTCTGCATTGGGGGCAATGCAAGTTTTAAGTGTGGGGGTATGGGGTATGTGTTATTGGTTGTTGTCACATCATCGTTAGTTATGTTTTTAGTTGTTTTCAGTTTTCATTTAAAAAAAAAAGAAAAAAAAAAGAAAAGAGAGGCTAGGTGAAAACCCAAAAGGGCGCCTAGGCAAAAGGTGAGGAATTTAGTGGTTTTTATGTTTTCACCGGCGTGGCGTCTTAAGGGAGGTTCGGAGATCCGGGTAGGATTTATTTTGGAGTAGGAGGATTGGTTAGAGAAGTTAGGATAGAAAAGCCTCATATTTTTGTTTTGGGAGTCATAAGGGGGCGTTGGAGATTATTGTGAGGTAAATCATTGTTAGGAATTCATCCTAGCATTTATTTCTTTTTGGAGGGATGTTGTAGTGTGAGGTGAGCGTGGGGGAAACCTAGGACATTTTAGTTCCCCCTAGCTTTCATGAGTGGGCCCTAGTTGGATATGTGTTTTTATTTCTTATGATTGGTGTTGATATCAATTAGGGCCAAGTTTATTGTGATTTGTTGGTATTGGGAGATATAAGGAAGCGGAGTTCCTTACACTCTGAGTGATGTTCATCTTGTCTTGACTTTGTTTGATGGGAGATGTAGAGGAGATAGGTATCATTTTCTTCCATTCTACGCTTTTTAGACCGGTGCTTAGATGTGGGGTTAGGAATATTACTCTGGGGCGAGTAATGGTCTAAGCGTGGGGGAATTTGATGGATCGGTTTATACATGTATTATCTCTACATTTTCGTACTAATTTTATTGAATTTTTGATGTAATCTAGAATAGTTTTGATATAATTTTGGTCGATTTGTGTTTGAGGAACTTTGTGATATTATGTGTGTTTTGAGACACTTTTTAGTGTAATGTTGATGTATTGCAAAGTCTTAGAGATTTAAAGTGTTGAAGACCAAGAATTGCTCGAGTCAAAGTCAAAGTCAAAGGTCAACAGTGGTCAACCTAGTCAAGGAAGTGAAGAAAAGAATAAAAATGAAGAAATACAGCTCCAGGCACTTGGGCGGTTGCCCACTTCATATATGGGCGGTCGCCCACTTTTACTTAATGGTGGCACATGAGACTGATGCTTTAGGCGGTCGCCCACACCAGTTCTGGGCGGTCGCCCACTCCTCCTGTTAGGCCCAATTGGTAGGAAAATAGGCTAGAGGGGGGTTGAATAGCCTAATTAAAACTTTTTCAAAGAAACACTTTATAAATGCAAAGTCACTTATCAGTTTGCAAACTATTATCAGTAAACGCAGCGGAGAAGATATGACTTGGTTTTAACTCACACAAAATCAGTATGAAAAAGGTTTTGAGAGCTTGGTTTAACACAAAGTGATTCCTAAAAGTTCAATGCAGTTTCAAGAGATTGGTCAATGGAAATTACAATGAATCAGTACAAACATATACGATCTGCCGATGATAGAGTTCCAACCGGCAATGATAAAGTAAACAGCAGAGACACAAAGATTTGGAGTGGTTCACAGTGTAAATACCGCTACGTCCTCTACCAAGTTTGGTCAGAACTTGGATTTGGGTTAAGAGTACTATTAGATATCTCTAGTCTATTACAAGCACGGCTTTGCCGAAAACAAAGACTAAATTCTAGAGATCACTAATGGATCGTAATACAAATTTGACCAAGTGTTTTTGAGCGGCAAGTCCAATAGAACTTGTCTCACTCAGGTGGGTGTGTGAATAACTCAAACAACGTATTCTTTAAATGATCTAGTTCGGGAATACTAACATTGTTGTTGAGTTGGTGCACAAGTGTATGTCCTATTAAATGATCTAATGATTATCTAGACAGAATGTTTGAGTCTTCAATGAATACTCAAAAACATTCAACTCTCTTCAATGCTCTATTTCACCAACCGTCTTCAATGCTCTAAGTCCTCTATTTATAAGAGGAGTGAATGTCTTGAGTCTTGTAGAAGAAGGCTTTCAATTTGAATATCCAACTGAGTAGTTAAGGAGCATTAAATGCGGTATCTTCAGCATTAATGGCAAGGATATGGAGTACACGCATGCTTGCAAAAGTCTGATGGGTAACCCCTTTGTCTTAACCGGTTACCTGCAAAAAGCAAGTAGGGACAAAGTATAGCTAAAACTAGCTATGTGTCAGACGGCGCAGTAATCATGACAGAGCAGTTTAACAACTTTCTGATAAGACAGTACAGAAAGGACAGAGACAATCAGTAAGTTGACATTGAGATAGAACAACAAAACCTGACTGTCAGTAAGGTTCAGATTGTCCTTGCTGATTGTTTGAGTCATCGGCAACTTGAGTAGTAAGTTGATCGGCATGTTGAATTCTGGTCTGCTGATTGTGCTTCCTTTTGCTGGTTTACCAAGATTGAGGAGTTGGAATACACCTGTGCTGGTCACAAAGAATCCTAAGGATACCTTACAAAGGTTCTATTAAAATTGGGGGGATCCTAAGTGATAACTATGATTGGGATCAAGCAATTCTATGTCCTAAACATATATTTGAACAATAATCTCCTCCTAATTGCTTAAGTCCAATCACCCTATACTAGAACATCTATCTTAGCTTAGTAAAAGAATGGTTTTAACCCTTGTCTATTTATTTTCATTCCCTAAGCCAAGTCACACGAGATGTCAAGTAAAGGTAAAGAAAAAAAAATATAAAATGGAAAGAAGGTTGGAATGCTGATTAGTAATGATCAGTAGAGGAATAATAATCTGCAAAACAAAGTTAGCATGAATAGCAGCAGATATATTATAAGAACATAACTCAAAAATAAGCAAACACAAGTGTTAGCAAATCATTTGTTGGATATATCTTTGAAGATCAGCAGGATATCTATATCATTGGCTATATTGACTTAAGACACAGGAGGGTCTTCTTGTTGATTAGCAGCCTTTGATGTAGATCCAGTACGCTTGGCTTTTTTCTTGGCTCTGGCTTCTTCTTTATCAATTTTTCTTTTCTGTCTCCTCTGAGCACTTTGTAGTCTCTCAGTCAGCATCTGGTTGTTGGCTTTAAGAGCGGCAATCTTCAATTGAGCATCAGCAAGAGCAGACTTGGCAGCAGATAGATCTTTTTCAGTTCTCTCTAGGTCTCTGATCTGCAACCTTTGCTCATCAACTAGTTGCTGTTGAATAGAGTGCATGCTTCCCAAACTTTCTGATAAGGCAATCAGTCTTGATTCCCTGTCCTCCAGAAGTTCCTTTAAGTATTGGATTCTCTTGTATTCCTCCTCCTGATTGGACTTAAGGATTTTGTCCGAAAGATCGTCATGGATATGGTTCAATTTGTCACGGAGGAATAGGCCAGTATCGCCCAGATCGGCACGAGTAACAGGCACTTGCAGATCTTCAGTATCCCCTTCAAGGTGACTGAAGTATTCATACATACTATTCAGTACCACGAGCTTTGAAAGACGAAGAGAAGAATGCACCAGGAAGGAAGGAATGAAGTCTTCATTGATCAGATCAGCATCTTCTACAAGACCATCAGGAGCAGGCACAGACAACTCATCATCGGAAGATAGAACAATCAGTAATGGAGAAGCTGGCACAGGAAAGGGAGCAGATGGCAGAGGCAAAACTTGTTGAATGAAAGAAGCATCAGCAGCATATCTATCGGCAAGAAGGAACTCAGTAGGAACAGAGGTGGAAGCAAAAAGATTGGCAGTAACTACATCGGCACGGACGATCGGCAAAGGAAATTGAGGATGAATAATAACTGCTCGTTCAGCCGGCAGATGGAACTCACCATTGTCTTCTAGAGAAAGAAGGATAGCCAAAATGAAGTTCAAGCAAGCACGACCTTCAAGAATCATGGTCATCAGCCCGGCATTCATCAGCCTTGAGGTATAGACCAAATGATCGGCACGCTGTCGAGGGTGAAACATCGGCATAGTCATTTCTAGAGCAGTAGATTTAACCAAGTGCAGAAGACCTCGAGGGTCAGTAGCTCAAAATTCAAGTATGTCATGAAGTTCATCGTTGACCATCATACACCTTCTCATCCACCCATTCGTGATGATACAGACCTCCTTAGGAGAGGGACCAGGCAGGTGAATTTTACCTCCAACCTTCATCTTCCCAGGAAAGCAGTGAAGAGGATCATAGACGGGTTTATTCATTTTGAGCTTTGACACCTGGGGAGCCTTCCCTTTCTTCCTTTTGAAATCTGGTTTAATCCAAGGCATGAATGTTATCTTTTCAGCAGCAGAGGATCCAGCAAGGAAAGAGTGATCAGTGAAATGGGGATATGCTTTACCGAAGGGAGAAGTGATTCTCTGAAGTGTAGATCGGAAAGACATGATTAGATGATGAAGTGGAAACAACTGTTGGCCAAAATTGTTAGATGGAATGGAGATGCTGGTGGTGTACCAGTTGGAACTCATCATCTCCTTGGCATGAAGTTCACAGTTGTACTCAGGAGGTGGAGCAGAATCAGCTTCAACAGCAACGTGTTGCACTTCATTCATAAGAACCGGTAACTCCACATAGTCAGCAGGATCTATCTCATCTGCACTTTCTTCATCAGCAGCAGCAGCAGCAGCATGATCAGCAACTGGATGTACTTCATCAGCAACAACCGGTTGTGCCTCAGGAGTAGTCAAAAATAAAGGTTCCTCAAGAGCAAATAAAGCATCCTGAAGTTCCTCAAGCTGCAGATCAGCAGCAATCAATGCATCAAGATCAACATTATGATCTGGATTGGCAATCTCTGCATCGGCACCTCCTCCCAACTCAACAATCTCTCTAACACCAGTAGGTTCCACCAGGATCACATCAGTAGAAGATATAGGGACCTTAATAATCTGAGTGTCAGCAGTTGGCTCAGATGGATGAGTGTCGGTAGTTGGCTCATCAGCATACACATCAGCAACAACTTCTTCATTAGCACAAGCTCCTCCTGATATCGGCAAATCAACAACTTCATCAGCAGATTGAGTTTCTATAGTGTCCTCAATTGATGCAAGTTGGTCTTCTTTAACAATCAGAGGTTGAGTGTCCATAGTTTCCTCAACTTGATTGACTAAGGATTCATCAGCAGCGCTGGTCTCATCAGCAGGTTGAGTGTCTGAAGTTTTCTCAACAATCTGTTCAACAGACTTATCAGCAGAGCCACTGTTGGGTATGCCCACATATCTAAATTTTAATGTATTAGGATTGATTAGATTTGATTGATCCATCACCTAAGTTTTATTTCATGGACTTTAGACCCACATGTAAGAAGTATTTATACTTCATTTTTTTAGGTTGTCCATTGATATAGAATAGGCTTAGAAATAGGGCAAGAAGATCAAGTTTCAAGATAAATCACTCAGTGAGTTTCAGCCGCGCTTATGCGCCTCCTGCGCCACGCGCCACGCGCCTTCCACATTCGCGCCATGCGCCATTTAGAGCGCGCGCATAAGGCTCTCTTCATAAGCTATGTTACGCGCCTCTGCGCCCCTTGTTTTAAGCGCACGCGTCTGTGCGCCTCTTGGCTCAATGCGCCTCTTGGCTCAAACGCGCCTCAAAGTGTTTATTCAAACTCAGTGATTTATTAAAGACTTGAAGACTTGAAGAGAATTCAAATTATGCCAATGATCCAACGGTGGTTAAAAGATACATATGCGCCTAATCTATTGACACGTGTCCACAACGGTCACATTTATGTTGAGTGTCAAAATGGCCATAATATGTGCATGCTCCAATCAACGAGCGACAGCTCATCTTATCCACAAGGATTTCCAACGGCTAGTTTTTTGAAGTTCACTATAAATACCCCATAACTTCAACATTTTGAAGTTGCTGAGTTTTGCTAAGAATTTCAAGAATTTCTCTCTCTAAAGCATTTGTTGAAGATTTGAAGATTGCCTTCGTTTTTCCAGATTTCTCAAGAACATCTTCATACCTTCATCCTTAGCCCAGATCTTCAAAGCCTTAACACTTTAGTTTCTTGTGCTCTCCATCTCAAAGATCTAAAGAGCCTTGATACTAAGAACACACACGCACCTCTTTAAGATTAATCATTTAGATTCTTCTTTAAGAGATACACCGGTTATTGTTTTGGATTTGTTCTTTCATAGTAATAGATCTTGAGTTAGTGTATAAGCTCAAACATTGTAATTTGTAACACTCACTCATTATATAAGATCTCGATTTGAAATCCAAGACTAACCATCTTGGTAGAGGACGTAGATCTTTCATTGATCGAACCTCTCCAAATATCTTGTGTTATTATCTTGTTATTTCTTTCAAGTTATTATTTTCACTCACTATTTGCTTGTTTACTCATTGTAGATTGATTGAACTGAATTGTGTTGTGTTTGTTAAAACATTTGCCTTAGTTCCTTATTTCACTCACTTTGAGCCAACATACTTAGTGTGTGTGTTGCGCTCCCTTTATCACTTTGCGCCTATTTTCATTACTAAATTCCGCTGTGCATTTCACTCACTCACTTGGGCGCATTTCATTACGCTTACTTGATAAAGTGCGCATTTGCAATTGAGTTTTTCAAGGGTACGAAAAGATTTTTAAAACAGCTATTCACCCCCCCCTCTAGCTATTTTTCATACCCTTGTTGCCCTTTGGGACCAACAAGTGGTATCAGAGCAAACACCTTTATAAAACATTTTTCGTTTTTCAAGCTTAACAGCTTGGGTGCCGATTCTAAATGGCAAACTCAAAACCTATGGCAACTGCAAACTACACTCACGTTCCGGTCTTTGATGAAGATCATTTTGACGTGTGGAAATTCAGCATATTGACTCATCTCAACTCAATCGATGAAAGGCTCCATGACACCGTCGTTTATGGACCTTATATTCCGATGAAGGCGAATCCAAATCCACGCACCAACGCTGCTCAACCTACTGTCCTAAAACCAAGGGAAGAATGGACCGAGGAAGAAATTAGAATAGTTGCAAATGATGGCAAAGCAAGAAACATTCTTCTAAGCACTCTAAGCACGGCTATGAAACAACAAGTCATGCATTGTGCTACTGCAAATGAGCTATGGGATGCTATTGAAGAGCATATTGAAGGAGACACCGTTTGCAAGGAGAACAAGAAATACGAAGTACAGAAGAGATTCAACAATTTCTCTCAACTCCCCGGTGAAAACTTGAGGCAAACTTATGAACGCTACTGTGAAACTATCAATCTATGTATTTCACTTGGCATGAAGTTTACCAACAAAGATTTGAATGTAAATTTTCTACAAGCTTTTGGATCAAGATATCTACATAAATCTAGCGCTCTTGAAGACGCTGGAACTTTAGATGTTTGGACTTTAAGGAACCTATATGCAAATCTCAAAGTTTACGAACTCAAACTCCAACGAATCAGCGAAACTGAAGGAAAGTCAAAATCTATGGCTATGATGGCGCACAGAGAAGCTGCGCCTACACCTGCGCCTACTCCTGCGCCTGTACAAGATGAGAAAAGCTCCGATCCCAAAATTTCTACTTCTGAGCTATTAGACATGGATGATGAAGACTTCGCTTTATTTGTGAAGAAATTTCAAAAGTTCAGAAAATTCTCAAGACCCGGCTCAACCAACAAATTTCAAGGATCTACCAGCAAAGCTCCTCAAAAGTTTTCAAGGAGCAGTGATTCAAAAAGAAAAGAAGATCTTGTTTGTTTTAATTGCAGGAAACCCGGACATTTTGCATCAAGCTGCCCGATTCCCAAATTTGAATATATGCAGAAGAAGAGCAGCCATACTCCCAAATTCACTCCCAAGTTCACTCGTCACAAGGGAATGGTTGCTGAAGAAGAAGCACAAGCAAATGAGCACAATACTTGGATTGAAACAGACTCCGATGAGAGCGATGAAGATTCCGATGATGGACTCGTTTGTTTGATGGCAAATGATGATGAAGTTGATGCTTATGATTCTGATGATGAATTCTCCAAGGATGTTCCCGATATGAATGCCTTGAATAAACCTATCAAGAAATCTGCAGGTTTTCAAGAAGTGAAAAAGAAGAAAGGACCAACCATCAGCGAGCTCGTTGAACAAGGATTTCTCACTCCGGCTCAAAACGATGGTGGATTGTTATTCTCTCGATGTGATCTTGGAGCAAGGAACAAATTGAGAAAAGGAGCATACATTAGACCACAGGTTGAACCAACTGCTCCAATCTCCAAAATCAATGATGAAGTGATTGCTGAACAAGAAAAATTGTTCAAGAAGGCTGAAAAGGTAATCACTAGATTTGATAGTATGAAGGAAGCTTTAGCACTATCATGTGATGAAATTTCCCAGCTTAAGACCGAGAAATCTCTACTAAAATCTGAACTCACCCTCCTTAAGGAGCAGATAAAGAGCATGACTCCTCTTACTGTTAAAAACACTTTTCTAACAGAACAGAACTCACTTCTTAAAGTTCAAAACGATGAATTGGTTGCTCAAATTACTGATCTTAAAAAGATTACAAATGAGTGGTCCAATTCTCGTGTCACTATGGAGAATATATTTGAGTCCCAAAAAGTCAGTGGTGATAAAAGTGGCTTGGGATTCTCATCAACTAGTGACAACTTTAAATGTGATGTCTGTGCTGAAAGAGATAGTGAATTTACCAACCAACAAACTTTTGAAATTCCCAAGGAAAAACATTCTAATTCAATGGGTAAAGGACAGGAAAAAGTCAAGAGACAAACATTCCATTATGTCTACCCAACGAAGTAATTTGGGAAAGCTAATGGGAAAGGTATAGCTACAGATGAACCATCTCCTAGCAAAATCATTCTTGAAAATAGGCACGCTCCTTCTCCGAGTGCTCATTATGCGCCTAAGAGCCACGCGCCTCATCGCCGTGCGCCTCCTAGCCTATGCGCCCTCCGAGAAAAAGCGCTCCAAAATTTCAAAAGAAAGATTTTGTTAAGTCTAGTTCATCTGACCCAAAGAAGAATGCCATCCCCAAGAAAAGTAAAGAGTTTGTGAAAACTCACGTGATTGGTGGCTTTCATCATTGTTCCATTTGTGATTGTTCAGGACACAAGGCCGTGGAATGCCTTTTGCGATTCACTCCCAATGCCAAAGGACGTAAAAATCCTAAGGTCAAGCAAGAGTGGGTTATCAAAAGTTGCTAACCCTAGGACCCAAAAGGAATAAAGGGGACCTGCTTAAATGTCTATATTTCAGGTTCTTTGTTTCATGGCTGGATCTTCAAAAGCTAGAAATTACGAATGGATTCTCGATAGTGGGTGTTCAAGACACATGACTGGAGATGAATCCTTATTAGAACATGTCCATGAAGAAAGAGGTCCCTCCGTAACATTTGGCGATAATAACAAAGGTCAAGTTGTAGCATATGGAAAGCTCAAGAAAGACAAAGTGTGCATTGAAAGAGTCTCACTCGTCGAAGGGCTCAAGCACAACTTATTATCCATATCTCAATTCTGCGACAAAGGATTAGAATGCCATTTCACTTCAACGCAATGTCTTATCAAGAATGGCAAAACTGGAGCTATCTTACTCACGGGATATCGTAAGACAAATATTTATATTATTGATTTCCATAGTATGAACTCTAGTACTAATCTTTGTTTAGTAGCAAAAAGTGTGAACGAAAATAGTTGGCTGTGGCACAAGCGCTTAAGTCACTTGAACTTCAAGTATCTATCTAAACTCAGCAGGAACAATCTTGTCAAAGGACTTCCCAAAGTTGCTGATCATAATGACAAAAAGTGCGCCGCATGTCAACTTGGCAAACAACCGAAGCAGTCATTTTCAAGCAAGTCAAATCCTTCAACTACAAGATGTTTGCAACTGCTTCACATTGATCTATTTGGACCAGTTTCCACCGCAAGTATTAGAAGAAACAAGTATACTCTAGTTGTGGTGGATGATTATTCAAGATATACATGGGTAGAGATGATGATTACAAAAGATGATTGTTATGATATTTTTACTACCTTATTTCGACTGCTCCAAACCCAAAAAGAAGATGACATCGTTAGTGTTCGATCCGACAATGGAACAGAATTCAAGAACAACGGTGTTGCTCGATACTGTGAAGATCATGGGATAGATCACAACTTTTCAACCGCCGGAGTTCCTCAACAAAATGGCGTTGTTGAACGAAAGAATAGAACGTTGATTGAAGCTGGAAAGACGATGATAGCTGAAGCTAAATTGCCTAAGTACTTTTGGGAAGAAGCTATCAACACTGCATGTTTTACTCAAAATCGTTCCCTCATCAACAAACTTCACAACAAGACTCCGTATGAACTATGGCGTGGTAGAACTCCCAACATTGCATTCTTCAAGATCTTTGGTTGCAAATGTTATATCCTCTACAACGGAAACGAACATAGAGGTAAATTCGACGCCAAAGCCGACGAAGGTATTTTTGTTGGGTATGCCAAACACTCTAAAGCTTTTCGTGTTTTCAATAGAACTACATTAGTGATAGTTGAATCTGTACATGTTACTTTTGATGAACATTCTCTCCTTGAGCCACATTTGGCTCCAAATGTTGCTGATGATTCTATTGAGCTAAATAATACAGGTGCACCTATTTATGTTGCGCCCACTCAAGATCAGAATCTATCAACACAAGGAAATCCTACATCAAATGCGCCTAATTCAATGTATAATGCGCCTGGTGAATCATCTATTGCGCCTCACTCAAATGATGCGCCTCATGATTCTTCTCACGCGCCTATTTCTACTGCTGCATCTGATGTAAACCCAAATTTCAATTCTGAACCAGTTCAACCCCCAAATTTCAATGACTTTGAATCTGGTGAAGATGTACCTATTGAAGACCTTCAAGTTTCTACGACTCAACCTAACTTACCTCCTGAAATTCGTGAAGTTAGAGGTCACCCAATTGCTAATATCATCGGTGATCTACAAGTTGGTGTTCGTACAAGGAGAGCTACAAACTTTGATGCTTACACTGCCTTTATCTCTCAAATTGAACCGAAGAAGGCTGATGAAGCGCTCCAAGATCCTAATTGGGTTGTTGCAATGCAAGAAGAACTCAATCAATTTTAACGCTGTAAGGTTTGGACTCTAGTTCCAAGACCAAATGATCATGGAGTGATTGGTACAAAATGGGTGTTCAGGAACAAGATGGACGAGAATGGAACCATCACGAGAAACAAAGCAAGATTGGTTGCACAAGGCTATAGGCAAGAAGAAGGAATAGACTACGATGAAACTTTTGCGCCCGTAGCAAGACTTGAAGCTATCAGATTATTTCTAGCTTACGCCGCTCACAAGAACTTCAAGTTATATCAAATGGATGTGAAGAGCGCGTTTCTAAATGGTGAACTCCAAGAACAAGTCTATGTTGCTCAACCACCTGGGTTTGAAGATTCACAATTTCCAAATCATGTGTACAAACTCCAGAAAGCTTTGTATGGACTCAAACAAGCACCAAGAGCATGGTATGATACACTATCCAAGTTTCTCATCGAAAAAGGCTTCACTCGCGGTAAAATCGATACAACTCTTTTCATTGCCAAACATAATGGTCATAAATTACTTGTTCAAATTTATGTTGATGATATTATATTTGGTTCAACTAATGAATTGTTGTGCAAGCGTTTTGAGAAACTAATGAAGAGCAAGTTTGAAATGAGCATGATGGGAGAACTCACATTCTTCCTCGGGCTTCAAATCAAGCAAATGAGTGAAGGCATTTTTATCAACCAATCCAAATACACAAAGGACTTAATCAAGAAGTTTGGACTTGAGAACGCTAAATCATACGATACTCCAATGGCCACCGGCAACAAACTCGACAAAGATCTAAAAGGTAAACGTGTTGATCAAACGCTCTATCGAGGTATGATTGGCTCACTCCTTTATCTTACTGCTAGTAGGCCCGATATTATGTTTAGTGTTTATGTTTGTGCTCGTTATCAATCCGACCCTAGAGAAGCACACTTAATTGCTGTGAAACGTATTATAAGATATCTCTCTAGCACTGTTAACCTTGGACTTTGGTACACCAAAGATTCGAACTTTAAACTTGTAGGTTATTCAGATGCGGATTATGCAGCATGCACAATTGATAGGAAAAGCACAAGTGGCACTTGTCATTTCCTCGGATATAGACTTGTGTCATGGGCGAGTAAGAAACAAGCTTCAGTATCTGTCTCAACAACCGAAGCCGAATATATCGCTGCGGGAAGTTGTTGTTGTCAAATACTCTGGATGAAGCAGCAATTGGTGGACTATGATATCATCGAAGAAAATTGTCCCATCTACTGCGACAATACATCAACAATTGCGGTTTCTGAAAATCCTGTCATGCACTCAAAGACCAAGCACGTCGACATCAAATATCACTTCCTCAAAGACCACGTGGAGAAAGGCAATATTCATTTGGAACACGTGGGAACCGACTATCAAATCGCCGACATTCTAACGAAAGCACTTGACGCGAAACGGTTCATGTTTTTGAGAGGTGAAATGGGTATGCTAGAACTCAACTAAATTCAATATAGTTTTGTCAATACTAATGATTTTATGTTGTGTTGAGTTATGAGTATTTTAGGTACAAATGATTAAATCAATTTCTCAAAGTTTCAAGGAAACTATGCGCCACCTATGCGCCTCGCAAACTGCGCGCCCATCTCTAATTTTCTGCGCGCACAATAAATGCGCGCCTATCAATCCACGCGCTTCAAACACTTATGCGCCCTCAACCTTCTTTATGCGCCTTGAGATGTTATGCACCTTGATGAATAATGCGCCTAGATGAGTATGCGCCTTGCTGAAGTAATGCGCCCCTTCATGCGCGCATTAACTATTGCGGCTCAATCAATTCTCAAATTTAATTTCAATGATTGAACGTATTAAATACACAAGTACCAGGTATGTTCATTCTATTCATTCATTATAGGAATCTATGCCTTTTGACATTCCTTTAATTGTTCAAGGGTACTTGTGCAATTAAATTTTTCCCTCGTTTTACGCTTTTCGAAAAATTTTATTTTCTGGGATATATTTCTTGCACCCCAAACTTACACCAAAATAGATGTTTTTGGTGTTTGTGCAAAAATTAGTCAAAATTGCTCATACACTTAAAGGGAAAGTGGAGCAGTTTTTTTTTCAAAAACCTAAATGTCACATCATGACACTTTGTGTCATTCAGCATTTAATGCACCTGAAATGATTAGCCGCCTTTTCAAATCCCTCATTAATGCCATCTCTTCAACTTCCAATTTTTTAAATTTTTGACTGTATTTTTTGCTTTATCATTGCAAGTTTTTAAACCTAAACCTATAAAAACACATCATCATCTTCCCTTTTCTTCCCACCTACTCTATTCCTCTCTCTCTCTCCCCGTTTCTCTCTCCCAGACTCGCGCCTCTCACTCTTCATCTTCTCCATTTTATTCTTCTTCATTTTCTTCATATATATATAAGTTTATGGGTCCTAAGAAAGCATCAACATCTACACAAGACGATATGGTATGAATTCTCAACCCTTAATCTCCTTACATTTCTGAATTTGTTTTCGTCATTTTCAGTGATTTTTCGTTTTTTTTAAACCCGGATTCATTTTCCTTTGATTTCTCTTGTTTCGATGATCCGTTTTCTATATCGTTTGTTGGGTTGTGTTCTATTCTTGATTTCGAATCTTTTAAAACCAACATTTCAACGATCAATGCTCTGTTTGTTACAAATCTGGATTTTTGTTTTCAAAATATTTCAAAATTTTCGGTCATTCTTTTGATCATTGTGCTTTCATTATTGATTTGTTCATATTTTTCTTTACATATTTAGATTCCTTGTTGTCATGCGGTCACTTTGATATATTATTTGTCTAGTTTGGTGAAGTTTCATGATTTTCGTGTTCTTGGTGTTCTTCGAGCATTCAAGGGTCGTTCTTCGTGTTCTTCGTCATTTTTGCATGTTTTGGTCTCTAAAAATTTTCTACCTTGTTTTCGAAAATTTGAACTTTTTGATTTTCATTTCTTTCATTTGAATGCTTGTTGTTTGTTTTTCTTACTAAGTAAAAATTCTCACGATATGCGCCTATATACCTCTTTATGCGCCTATTCTTTTATGCGCCTGAATGCTTTCTGCGCCTCTACTTGTATATGCGCTTAAATCATTCTGTGCCTAAAACCTTATGCGCCTAACTTCGTACTTAGTCAAATTTCGTTGTTCTATTTTTCCTTAGTATTCACATAGAACCATATTATGCGCCTTGTAACTCTATGCGCCTTTAATATTTTATGCGCCTAATTCAATCATGCGCCTTGATTCTCTATAATTTTGTGCGCCTGTTTCAATTATGCGCCTATCTATTTCATGCGCCTATGTTACTTTGATCATTTTATGTTTCTATGCGCCTATGTCATTTCTAATATCAATCATTTTTTTCAGGACCTTGCAAATTTCAAATTAGAAGAATCTCTTGATCTATTAGAGCTGTCTGGTGAAGTGATGGGAAGAGAAATAATTGAAACCCTGCGCGTTGCTGGTCTGCTCCCCTTATTCACCATGGACCAAGATTTCTATTCTGCGCTCCTCGTGGATGAGTTCTTTTCCACTGCTGTTCTAGTGGAAATTGATGTAAATGGGCGCACTCACTACCGGATTGAGGCGCGCGTTCAAAATGTTGACGTCCATATTTCATCTTCTGTGATTCGACACTTGCTTGGTTTTCCATCTACCGGTGAAGATCGCATTATTGGGCGCCCGATGACTTACTCTATTGATGATTAGAACAAGATGGCTGCCTCACTTTTAAATATTCCCACGCTTCAAAACAATATCAAAAAACACTGAAATTCGAGATGGTGGAGAACTCTTGACTCACATCGCGCACTTGGTGGGAACTTCAATTGTGTTCAAAACAGGAAACGTGAACCGATTCACGGTTGAACAATGGGAATACACAGCTGCCATCATGGCCAAGGAGAAGCTTCACTGGCCTCACATTCTGTTCAAGACTCTGCGTGAGCAAATTGATAAATTTGTGAAGAACAAAAATGATGGAAAGACCCGATTCCGCTCACACTGCCTTCTTCTCACAAAACTTTTTCTAACTTACCCTGAGTTAGTTAAGTTTTTGAATGAGAATCCTGAATACAAAATAAACGATGTTCCAATGTTTGGTAAAGCTAATTTGGACATCAAGAAGCGCAGGAAGAAGCCCACAAAGCGCGCAAAAGGAATTCAAATCAAGGCTGTTGAAGGCTTAGTGGATGAAGACACAGAGTCAGATGATGCGCCTGTCCTTAAAAGCGCACCATTAATAAAGAGCGCAGTGAAGGCAAGCGCTAGACAAGGCGCTGATCCCTTGCCAGGCGCAGAGAAGAGCAAAGGAAAAAGAGTGGTTGATGAACCTCCTCGTGCGCCTATCAAACGTACCAGATTTGAATCTGATGAAGAACGAGATCTGAGGCTAGCGCAGGAAGCCAGCAGGCTTGAGGCTCAAAGAAAAAGAGATGAAGATTTTCTGGCCAAACAAGCTGCTGAGTCTGAAAAGTTAGAGCGCATGAAAGGCGCCGGATCAAGTGCAGATATTGAGAAAGGGCCTTCTGTTTCCGCGCCTACCCAGCGCGCTCCTTCTCAACGCGCCCCCACTCCTCGTGCGCCCTCATTCAAATTTCAACCGACCAAAGTGTCAAGGGTACAACTCCTCTCTGATTTCTTCGGAGATGACATATCAGACATAGAGGAACCAGTTCAGGGGGAGCAAGAGACCATCCCTCAGCACACTCCTTCTCCAGTTGCGCCTCCACCTGGACCTGATCAGATCACAACAGCAACTATTGATGTTGAAACAGTTGTTGTTGAAACTGTTGATGTGGAAACTGAAGATGAATTTGAGTCTCCTACTCATTCACCTCCTCTTGCGCCTCCATCTCCTTCTGCGCCCCTTCAAGATTCTGCGCCCCTTCAAGATGATGTGCCACTCCCTTCCCCTGCGCCTCCTCCATCTGCTCCTGATTTGAGCGAGGTACTTTCCATTCTTCATTCCTTACAGCAGGGGCAAGCCAATTTAGAGCAAGGACAGACGCATATAAAGTCTCAATTTGAGCTTCTTACTTCCTTACTCACTGATCAATCTGAAGAGATCGCTGCCATTAAGGGGGAGATGAAATCTCTCAAGGACAAACTTTCTGCTCCTTCCCCTCCTCCGGTGCAGACTCAGGTTCAAGCTCATACTGATCAGGCGCAAACCACCGCTTCTGCGCCTACTTTCATACCTCAGTCTGCTGCGTCTCAATCCAACATGAATGTGCTTGTATCTAAGTTGGATGTCTTGAAAGAATTGGTCGTCACTCATTTCACTGCTGCTCACTCAAGCTCTGACAGACGCGCCGAACATATTTCTTCCGATATTATCACGGCTCAAAATGCCATTGAAGCTCATATTCAAATTTTGGAAGAAAATATTTCTCAACAACAGCAAATCACTCAGCGTTCCATTGATGAATACCAAAACATCAATGTGAATCACTTGAGTTACATTAGAGACGGTATCACTGCCACTCACTCCAGTGTCACTGACACTCAAGGGTTAGCGAACCGTAGTCATCAGCTCGCAAAGCAAATTCAGCGTTCTGTTTCAGAAATCGTTGAAGGTTTGAAGGAAGATGATGCGCCTCCCAACCCTTAGTTTCTATTATTTTTGTTTGTAAGTTGTTAGAACCTTTTTGTAATAGAATCAACTCTTGTGTTAGTGATTTTGTGCTTACTTGTTTTAGCACCTTTTGTTTTTGTTCTATTCGAAACTTGTAACTTGTAACTCTTACACCCCAAGTTTTAATGAGAACAATGCATCACCTATTATCAAACCTTGTTCACTCAAACTCCTTGTTTGTAGAACAATGAATATTGTTTAAATTCATATGCATCATATTGAATTGTTTCATACTTTCATGCATTAAGTTTAAACTTGGTTTAAACACATTTCAAAAACTAAAAATCATATATCATCTTGAATGTGTTAAACTGTTGTTTCTATCTTTCCATATGTAACTCTTTATTCTTATTGGAATAGATTAGGAATCTATATTTTGGACTAGTGTGTACATTAACTTGAGACATGAATTACCAATTTCATTCATTTGGACATGTTTTTATCAAGTAAAATGTTTGTCCTTGATATAGTAGGTAATGACATCAATCAAATAGGGGGAGATTGTTGGGTATGCCCACATATCTAAATTTTAATGTATTAGGATTGATTAGATTTGATTGATCCATCACCTAAGTTTTATTTCATGGACTTTAGACCCACATGTAAGAAGTATTTATACTTCATTTTTTTAGGTTGTCCATTGATATAGAATAGGCTTAGAAATAGGGCAAGAAGATCAAGTTTCAAGATAAATCACTCAGTGAGTTTCAGCCGCGCTTATGCGCCTCCTGCGCCACGCGCCACGCGCCTTCCACATTCGCGCCATGCGCCATTTAGAGCGCGCGCATAAGGCTCTCTTCATAAGCTATGTTACGCGCCTCTGCGCCCCTTGTTTTAAGCGCACGCGTCTGTGCGCCTCTTGGCTCAATGCGCCTCTTGGCTCAAACGCGCCTCAAAGTGTTTATTCAAACTCAGTGATTTATTAAAGACTCGAAGACTTGAAGAGAATTCAAATTACGCCAATGATCCAACGGTGGTTAAAAGATACATATGCGCCTAATCTATTGACACGTGTCCACAACGGTCACATTTATGTTGAGTGTCAAAATGGCCATAATATATGCATGCTCCAATCAACGAGCGACAGCTCATCTTATCCACAAGGATTTCCAACGGCTAGTTTTTTTGAAGTTCACTATAAATACCCCATAACTTCAACATTTTGAAGTTGCTGAGTTTTGCTAAGAATTTCAAGAATTTCTCTCTCTAAAGCATTTGTTGAAGATTTGAAGATTGCCTTCGTTTTTCCAGATTTCTCAAGAACATCTTCATACCTTCATCCTTAGCCCAGATCTTCAAAGCCTTAACACTTTAGTTTCTTGTGCTCTCCATCTCAAAGATCTAAAGAGCCTTGATACTAAGAACACACACGCACCTCTTTAAGATTAATCATTTAGATTCTTCTTTAAGAGATACACCGGTTATTGTTTTGGATTTGTTCTTTCATAGTAATAGATCTTGAGTTAGTGTATAAGCTCAAACATTGTAATTTGTAACACTCACTCATTATATAAGATCTCGATTTGAAATCCAAGACTAACCATCTTGGTAGAGGACGTAGATCTTTCATTGATCGAACCTCTCCAAATAGCTTGTGTTATTATCTTGTTATTTCTTTCAAGTTATTATTTTCACTCACTATTTGCTTGTTTACTCATTGTAGATTGATTGAACTGAATTGTGTTGTGTTTGTTAAAACATTTGCCTTAGTTCCTTATTTCACTCACTTTGAGCCAAAATACTTAGTGTGTGTGTTGCGCTCCCTTTATCACTTTGCGCCTATTTTCATTACTAAATTCCGTTGTGCATTTCACTCACTCACTTGGGCGCATTTCATTACGCTTACTTGATAAAGTGCGCATTTGCAATTGAGTTTTTCAAGGGTACGAAAAGATTTTTAAAACAGCTATTCACCCCCCCTCTAGCTATTTTTCATACCCTTGTTGCCCTTTGGGACCAACAGCCACGCTCAGAGCCATCACTGGCTAGTACTGAGTCAGCAAATGCTTCAGCAGATGATACAGAAGTAGGAGCAGCAGCTGCATGAGCTTGATCAGAAGAGGGCTTTTTGAAGATAACACTTATCGGCAGCTTATCATACTCACCGATAGAATCAAAAGAGGTGATTGTTTCACCAGCAGCTTTGTGAATACATACAAAATCGGCAACATCAACAGAGCTACTGGGAGAAGGAATGGGAGTGACTGATGGTTGCTCAGCAGGAGTCCTTGAGAGAAGTGCTGCAGATTCTTGTATCAACTCAACTGTGGCTTTCTTCACTTTCTGCAAGAACTGATCAGCAAGATGACCAGCATGGATGGTTTCACTGTCATTGTAGATCATTAAGTCATCATTGTCTTCTGGTCTTCCCATTTGATAGGGATCAGTTTCCAAGAAGTTTGAGTGCTGATCAAATACATCAGCATAGGCAACCCAAACACTTTGGACTATCAAGTCTTGACGAATTCTATCTTGGAAGAGGTAGACTTGATTCCAGGGAAGCGGCAGCAAATCAAAGAAACGCTCAATGTTTAATCTGAGCTCAATTTCTGATAACCTCTGAAATTTCCGGAGGGGAACAAACTTCTCTTTGTATAAGTCAGTGAGCCTGTTCAGACTTTTATAATCAACGTAGTCAGAGAGCTTTCCTGCAGGGACTGATTCCTTCCTTTCTTCATGGAATTGGAGCAACCGGCGAATGAAGGGATGGAGATGATCAATGGGAAACACCCAATTCTTTGTCATGACCTTATTGGTGAATGACCAATGGTTGCGATAAAAAGAATGAAAGGTGGGGTTTCTGATTGGTCTGCATCTCCTTATAACAACAGTTTTCTTCAGAACATCAGCAATGGGATCTTCAGCCGGATCAGCAATGTCTTCTACCTCAGTCTTAATTAGAGAAATACCAGAGAGAAGAGATGGAGCAAATCTTATCATTTTGGCTCTGGGATCAGCAGTTGGAATTGGCACAGACTGAACCTGATTAGCAGGTTTTGGCTTGGGAACAGCAGATGGTTCGCTGGCAGAAGTGACCTTTGACTTCTTGACTTGGGCTTTATCGGAAGCCTTGACCAACTTCCTCTTCTTCGGTGCTGGTGGAGTAGACTCGGCAAGTATTCTGTCGGTAGAAGGAGCAGGAGTTGAGACATCGGTAGGCGCAATAGCAGCAACCTTAACCACTTTCTTTGCCTTCTTCTTCTTTGGAGAACCATCAACTTGAACAACTATTGTGCCGGTAGAAGCCTTCTTGGTTATTCTTTTCCAATCAGAGAGTTAAAGGACTTAAGGCTGGTGAAGTCAAAACTTTGAGGAGCAGGAGAGGCTCTGACAATGTTTGAATTGATCCTCAAGATAATGCTTATCAGCATATAATGGCATCCGTTACCAGGGTGAGCCTTGTTCTTCCTTCTATCCTCCTTGTATTTAACGGCAGCAATGGCAATGACCCTAAACAGGTAGGCACACCAGTTGAATTCTTCTTGCAACACAATGGCTGCTATTGCCTCGAACTGAATGTCAGTTACATGGCTGTGAGAGCCAAATCGGCATACCAAGCATTTATCAACAATCTCTGCAAGGGCAAAGAATCTTCTTCTATAATGAGCTTTGATATGATTATCTCCACTGAGTCTAGGACCAGCTCCCCTCATAAGGGTCCATGCCTTTTTCAAAGAGTTGTCATCAGTGAGGCTTGTCACACCTTCATTTCCAAGAAGAGGAAAGACAGTAGAAATAGAGGAAGGAGTGATGGAGATAGAGACGCCAGCGATTGTAGAATTGATGGAGACGAAGGTAGACGGATCATTTGGAGCAGAGATAACTGAGGCATTGGAGAAGAACTCTTGAACTTGACCCAAAAAGATAAACTCAACACCAGTTGGAGTGATGAAGGAGTCGAGCAGAGAGCCAATCAGAAGATTCTTCAAGAAATCACCGTCTAGATCATCGTCGAAGAAGGTGGAGTCAACATAGCCTCCATAGATATCCTTTTCGTTGCTCGACATTTTCTACAAAATCACTCAAAAGATCTCACAAGTTATAATAAATTAGTTCAAAATAGATTTGAGATGCAAGTGTAAAATCATCAAGTAGTTACCAGAAAATAGAGTTATTTCAGTTGAAGGCGGGTAGGAAGAGATGATGATGAGCACAAGCAACAATGAGAGTTCAGGAGAGTGAAGAGCGAAAAGAATAAGAAGAGTTTAAGAGATGCTTATATATGTTATGGAAGAGAGATAGGGAATAGGAAGAGTTGCATGGGAGAAGGAGAAATAATGATTAGTTTAACTGTAGCGAATAACTAGGAGAACGTGCGCACACAATGCATTAAATGCACGAACTGGATGGTTTAAATTAGACGGTTAAACTTAGGAGAGAGAAAGGGTAGAAGCGGCAACAATAAAATTAAGGTTACCTTTCTGATTTATCACAAGGAATTGGGATAAATCTTTGACACGATTTGGGTAAGGCGGTGCACACACGTGTCAGAGAGGAGGTGTGACCGATTGTACCTTTGATTTGACTAAGCTTATGTCATGTGTCAGAGAATCCTAATCCGTTTGGATGAGATCTACCGATGAATTTTGAATTTTGACAAATCGGCAAGACATGATTCGGCAAGTTTTCGATAAGCAAGATATTTATCGGCATGATGTTTGTCGGCGAGATAATTTACGTTCTGCTGATTTGATCGGCAGAATAACACAAGTAGCAAAGTCAGCACAATTTTAACCATAATAATCAATCATACCTAGTTCACCTCTGAGGAATTCAAATCTTTTTTGATCTAAGGGTTTTGTCAGTATGTCTGCTCTTTTGGAAATCGGTATAAACTTTGAGCAGCACAACGTTTCCCTTTTCAACATGTTCCTTCAGAAAGTGATACTTGATGTCTATGTGCTTGGTTTTGGAATGCATGACTGGGTTGTTGGAAACTGAGATGGCAGATTGATTGTCACAATAGATGGGACAAACTTGATATGGAACTTCATAGTCAACAAGCTGCTGCTTCATCTAAAGGATCTGTGAACAGCAACTTCCGGCAGCTATGTACTCAGCTTCAGTAGTAGAAGTGGAAATTGATGCTTGCTTTTTACATGACCAAGACACCAACCGATCACCAAGAAATTGGCAAGTTCCACTAGTACTTTTTATGGTCACCCTACAAGCTGCAAAGTCTGCATCTGAATAACCTATTAGATTAAAAGATGAATCTCTACCATACCATAATCCAAGGTTAGCAGTTCCACATAGATATTTAATGATACGTTTAACAGCTTGCAGATGAGATTCCCTAGGGTCAGCTTGAAACCTGGCACAAACATAAATAGCAAACATAATATCTAGTCTACTGGCAGTAAGATAGAGGAGTGAGCCGATCATACCTCGGTAGAGTGTCATATCTACCTTCTTACCGGACTCATCCTTATCTAAATGAATGTTAGTACCCATCGGTGTGCTTTGAGAATGAGCATCGACGAAGCCAAACTTCTTGATTAATTCTTTTGCATACTTGGCTTGACTGATGAATATTCCTTCATTGGTTTGTTTGACTTGAAGTCCAAGGAAATATGTTAGTTCACCCATCATGCTCATCTCAAACTTGCTCTGCATTAGCTTCTCAATTCTCATGCCCTTGGAGCTTGCTTTAGGCCGTAGAGGGATTTCTTCAATCGGTAGACATGATTAGGCTTCTTAGAGTCCTCGAAACCAGGTGGTTATTCCACATAAACAAGTTCTTGGAGTTCTCCATTTAAGAATGCACTTTTCACGTCCATTTGATATAGCTTGAATTATTTGAAGGCAGCATAGGCTAAGAAAAGTCTTATAGCTTCCAATGTTGCAACCGGAGCAAATGTCTCATCGTAGTCAATTCCTTCTTCTTGTCGGTAGCCTTTAGCAAGTAACCTTGCTTTGTTTCTAATAATATTCCCAGCTTCATCCAATTTGTTCCTGTAGACCCATTTTGTACCAATAACTTGCTGAGAAGTTGGTCTTGGCACAAGTTCCCATACATTGCATCTTTCAAACTGATTCAGTTCCTCTTGCATGGCTTCAACCAAACAGGATCGGCAAGAGCTTCTTCAGTCTTCTTTGGTTCTATGTTGGAAACCATAGCAAATGAGAAGAGACTTTCAGCAAATGCTCTACTAAGGTTTCTTGTTAATCTTGGACCAAAGACATCACCAATCACATTTTCTAATGGATGATCACGAACTAGTCTAACTTATCTTGGCACATCTTGTCTTACTGACTCTTGTTGAAGTGATTCTAGAGGAGGATCAAGGTCAGCAGATGGTTGAGAGGAAGAGTTAGAGTTTTGAGTGAAAGGTGGGTGAGAACTTGGAGGATTAGATCTTATAACAGAAATTGGTTGAGGGCTTGATCTGTCTTCAGGATGATCAGCAGAATTTGCATCGGCAAATGGATTATGAAAGTTATCGGTATGATCATGTTCTGCCGATGATGGGAAATACTGAGTATCTGCTGGTTCTTCTACTGAAATGACTGGATCAGCAGCTGGTACTTGATCTGCAGGGTTAGAATTACTGGATTCACCTGTCTCATGAGCACTAGAAGCATTAGTACTATTTGGAGCCTTGTCAGACTCTAACAAATCAAATTCATCAAAGGTTACATGAACAGATTCAACAATTTTCAAAAGTTTCTTATTAAAAACTCAAAAGGCCTTACTATGTTTAGCGTATCCAACAAAGATTCCTTCATCAGCTTTCTCATCAAATTTACCTCTGTGCTCCTTACCGTTGTAAAGCACGTAACATTTGCAGCCGAATATTTTGAAGAATCCAATGTTGGGAATTCTGCCTCTCCAGAGTTCATAAGGAGTCTTGTTATGGAATTTGTTGATAAGAGATCTGTTCTGAGTGAATCAGGCGGTGTTGATGGCTTTAGCCCAAAAGTATTTCGGTAGCCTGGCTTCAGCAATCATGGTCTTACCAGCTTCAATGAGAGTTCTGTTCTTTCTCTCAACGACACCATTTTGTTATGGTGTACCGGCAGCTGAGAAGTTGTGGTCTATGCCATGATCATCACAGTACTGAGCAATACCATTGTTCTTGAATTCAGTGCCGTTGTCTGATCTCATGCTGATGATATCGCTTTCTTTATGTGTTTGTAGTAGTCTGAATAACTTGGTAGCAACGGCATATGTGTCATCTTTATGACTGAAAGTTTCCACCCAAGTATATCTAGAGAAATCATCTACTACAACCAAAGTGTATCTACTTCCCCCAATACTTGCTATAGTTGTGGGGCCAAATAGATCCATATGTAGCATTTGGAGGCACTTAGTTGTTGACATGCAGGGTTTGCTTTGGAAGGATGATTTATGTTGTTTTCCAAGTTGACAAGCCTTGCATTTCTTTCCTTGATCAGCAGACACTTGAGGTAAACCGGTAACCAGATTTGAACCGGCAAGCTTGGATAGATATTTGAAGTTCAAGTGACTGAGTCTCTTGTGCCATAGCCAAGAGTTCTCACTGATGTTCTTAGCTACAAAACAAACATTAGCAACACCAGTAATAGCACTTAAGTCTACTGCATAAATGTTACCTTTTCTTTTGCCAGTGAGAAGGGTTTCATTGGAAGCAATGTCTTTCACATATCACTGGAAGTAGTAAATACACATTGCATCCCTTTATCACAGAATTGTGATATAGATAGAAGGTTGTGTTTCAAGCCATCTACTAGAGAGACCTTCTGTACAGTAACTGCACCTCTCTTGATGGTACCAATACCGATGATTTTTCCTTTGGCATTATCACCAAAAACCACTGGGGGACCTGATGCTTCTGAGATATCGGCAAGTAGATCTGCAAATCCTGTCATGTGTCTTGAACAACCACTATCTAGAATCCACAAATCCTTGCTTGCACCAGTTGAGGCCATGAAGCATTCCTGAAATAAAATGGTATGCTTATGGTCCCCTTTATTCTTGGGTCCGAGGGTTAGTTCCTCTTTGGCAACCACATCTGGCCACCACTAGAGGATGCAACCTCAGTGGGTCCAGATAGGTGCTTCAAGAGGCATTCATGAGCCTTGTGACCATAATCAGAACAATTAGAACATCTCACTTGACTGATAGGCTGTGGAGTCGGTAGAACATCATTCTGTTTAGTCAGTGCATCAGCAGAACTAGAGAATTGAGCAGGCACAAACTTAGTAGGTTTAAAGGTAATAGTGTTGCCTTTCTTTCCATTCTGTTTACCTTTGGCAGTTACCTTTTTAGGTACTTGTCCATCAGCAGCAGAGGTGGTTAGACCGGCAGCACTTGCTCTGCTGATGTATTCACCAAGAATACCATTATCGGCAGACTCAGTATCAGCAACCTTAACATATCTTTGTTTGTGCTTATCATTTCTTTTGTTCTAGTTCTTAGGATACTTCATAGCAACATCACTATATACTGCAGGCTTAGCATTCACATGCACTGAGTTAACAGAACTACATTCAACTTTCTCATCCTTTTTCTCCGTCGCACAAGTTTCAGTAGAGCTACTGCTGCTGGAATCAAATCCTAACCTAGATTGGTCCTTATATGACATTTGGGTCTGTAGGATTGTTTCAACAGCAACTCTAGATTTTGTGTAAGAATCAACAATCCTTGAGAGATGATTGTTTCTTTTCACAAGATCTTCGATCTGAGCTATCAATACTTCCACTTGACTTTTGAGATCTAGGTTTTCTTTCTTTAGAATAACAGACTCAAGCTCATGTCCTTTGAGAACTTTAAGTTCAGACATAAGCAAGTCATTCTCTGCAGAAATTCTATTGAAATCAGCAGCCATCACTTTATGAACGCTACTCAGCTTCTCATGATCAATAAAAAGTTCATCCATTGTTTCTACCATTTCAGCTTTGGATATTTCAGGAAAGGGATCAGCTAAAATTTTGGTGGTAGAGGGAATAGATTTTGGAGAGAAGTCAGGTAGAGAAGAGATGGGTTTAGATAAGCTTTTGGCAATGTTTGGATGCTCAGTGAATGAGAATTTTCTGGTCATCGGTAAGGGTTTAGGTCTGATGGCAGTGAATTGAATAGAGTTACACTGACCATAGAGTGAGGTTCCCACTTGGTGAACTCTGTATCCATTTGGGTTCTCTGCTTTGACACTAATCTCTTTGAAGTGTGGTTGAGGTCTTCCAGTAGCTTCTTCTCTGACTGGAGTTCTTGGAGGAGATGGATCTCGGTAGACTGGAGTCGGTAATATGGATGTATCGGCATCTTCCATGTTTAGGGCAACAAAACTTACATCGGCATCTTCATCTTCATCGGCATCTTCGTTTGAGTCAGTTTCACACCAAACCTGCAAGGCCTTTTCTGTGCTTTCATCGGCAACAAAGCTTCGAGACTTAGGATGTATCTTATTGAATGAATTCCTCACATACTCATATTTTGGTTAAGGACATTTGGAAGCAAAGTGACCAGGTTTTCTGCAGTTGAAGCAGACAAGGTCACCTTTGTTGTTCTTTCCGTCGGTAGCACTTGTTGAGGTTTTGCTATAACTTGCTGATTTTTGAAATGCTGGTGTGAATGGTTTTGGTTGCTGGTAGCTTCCTTTCTGCATCCTTTTGAAGTCTTTAAACCTTTTGTAGTTCCTAGCGAAGGCGGCAAATTCGTCTTCTTCCATAGGTTGTTATGAGGTCGTTTCTGGGGTTTTGGAACTGCAGGGTGTTTGATGGGGATCTATAGGAGGGAATTTATTTGAATGGAAGGATACCTGTGACTGAGCTGATAGAGACAAGTTTTTGAAATTTTTATCGAGAACGTTAAGTTTTTGTAGTTCTCTCTCATACAAGAATAGACTGGATACAAGATTCTGAATAGAAGTCTTATTTAAGTCTCTAACCTCTCTAACAGCAGTGACCTTGGTATGATACTCATTTCCCAAAGAACTTAGAAAATGAATATTTAGGTCTTTCATGGTATAAATCTTACCTAATGAAGCACATAAATTACTTACCTCGCAGAATCTGTCGTAGGCACTCCTTAGTGATTCACCATCTTGTTTCTTGAAGGATTCAAACTCAGCAATGCAATCGTAGAGTCTGTTGTCCTTCACCTGCTCATCACCTTCAAAGTATGCAAGGAGCTTGTTCCAGCATTCTTGAGCCGTGGAGCACAAGTCAATGAGTTTATATTGCTTGTCGTCCAAACCACAAGAGATAATGTGGCATGCTTTTCCATCTAGGGCAGCTGAAAGTTTGTCGTCCTCAGTCCATTCCTCTCTTGGTTTCTCGTCCAAAGTTTCTTCAATCTGAATATGGGTTTCTTGTTCAGTATCACGATCAGCATGTTGTGTCAGCGGAGTGGAGGGAATAGGTCTATAGGTGGTTGAGACTTTTAAAGGAATTATTGGACCACCTTTTATGACCTTCATCAACCGATCATCGATTAAGTTCATATACTTTATCATACGAGATTTCCAGACACCAAACTCGTTGACATTCAACAACGGTATGGTAGTGATGTTGAATGACTGCATGATTTTTCCTGCCATGGTATCGGCAAACAAGCTACAAAGCTTGGAAATTTCTTTCAAAATTCCAAGCTCTGATACCAATTGTTAGGCCCAATTGGTAGGAAAATAGGCTAGAGGGGGGGGGGGTGAATAGCCTAATTAAAACTTTTTCAAAGAAACACTTTATAAATGCAAAGTCACTTATCAGTTTGCAAACTATTATCAATAAATGCAGCGGAGAAGATATGACTTGGTTTTAACTCACACAAAATCAGTATGAAAAAGGTTTTGAGAGCTTGGTTTAGCACAAAGTGATTCCTAAAAGTTCAATGCAGTTTCAAGAGATTGGTCAATGGAAATTACAATGAATCAGTACAAACATATACGATCTGCCGGTGATAGAGTTCCAACCGGCAAGGATAAAGTAAACAGCAGAGACACAAAGATTTGGAGAGGTTCACAGTGTAAATACTGCTACGTCCTCTACCAAGTTTGGTCAGAACTTGGATTTGGGTTAAGAGTACTATTAGATATCTCTAGTATATTACAAGCACGGCTTTGCCGGAAACAAAGACTAAATTCTAGAGATCACTAATGGATCGTAATACAAATCTGACCAAGTGTTTTTGAGCGGCAAGTCCAATAGAACTTGTCTCACTCAGGTGGGTGTGTGAATAACTCAAACAACGTATTCCTTAAATGATCCAGTTCGGGAATACTAACATTGTTGTTGAGTTGGTGCACAAGTGTATGTCCTTTTAAATGATCTAATGATTATCTGGACAGAATGTTTGAGTCTTCAATGAATACTCACAAACATTCAACTCTCTTCAATGCTCTATTTCACCAACCGTCTTCAATGCTCTAAGTCCTCTATTTATAAGAGGAGTGAATGTCTTGAGTCTTGTAGAAGAAGGCTTGCAATTTGAATATCCAGCTGAGTAGTTGAGGAGCATTAAATGCAGTATCTTCAGCATTAATGGCAAGGATATGGAGTACACGCATGCTTGCAAAAGTCTGATGGGTAACCCCTTTGTCTCAACCGGTTACCTGCAAAAAGCAAGTAGGGACAAAGTATAGCTAAAACTAGCTATGTGTCAGACGGCGCAGTAATCATGACAGAGCAGTTTAACAACTTTCTGATAAGACAGTACAGAAAGGACAGAGACAATCAGTAAGTTGACATTGAGATAGAACAACAAAACCTGACTGTCAGTAAGGTTCAGATTGTCCTTGCTGATTGTTTGAGTCATCGGCAACTTGAGTAGTAAGTTGATCGGCATGTTGAATTCTGGTCTGCTGATTGTGCTTCCTTTTGCTGGTTTGCCAAGATTGAAGAGTTGGAATACACCTGTGCTGGTCACAAAGAATCCTAAGGATACCTTACAAAGGTTCTATTAAAATTGGGGGATCCTAAGTGATAACTATGATTGGGATTAAGCAATTCTATGTCCTAAACATATATTTGAACAACACCTCCGCACTGATTTTCGGGATTCCTCTCCAAAGAGGGTTTTTACCCTATTTTCCTTATTTTTTGCCCTAGTTTCTCTCTAGTATACTCCCTCCGTCCCAGCAGAAGTGTCACTTATTTCCTTTTTGGTCCGTCCCAGCACAAGTGTCACTACCCAAAATGGAAATGTTTTAATATATTTATATTCAACCAACCCCACCATTTAACCCCACTCATTCTCTCTCTTCATTTTCCACCACTCATTTTATTCAACCAACACTACTATTTACCCCACTCATTCTCTCTCTTAATTTTCTACCACACACCTACTACCTTTTCTTAATCCCCGTGTCCCAAAAATTGGTGACGCTTCTGCTGGGACGGAGGGAGTATATATTAGACTACAGCCTTTAGTTTTTCTTATGCTTTATTTCTAGGTTTTGAAGATTGTAACAAGATTGAAGGTTTTATTTACTCAAGCGTAATATCCAGGTTTATGAATTTTAATTATTTTCTTGTGATAATCATTATGAGTATGAGTAGCTAATTCTCTTGTGATTTGCGGATTGGTAGTAACAATACATGATCTTTATGCTATAGTTCTTAATTCATAATTCAATATTATTCTAGAGTGGTAAAATATTCGTAATTCTTTCTAGGGTTTCAGATTTATGTTAAGATACTTTTGGCCCTAGAATTTATGGGTATTTATTGCTATAGTAACTCGGGCATTAATACTTTGACCATTGTTTTACCTCTTAGATCCAATTGAGGACGTAACTGAAATCAAACGGATCTAGGTTCATATATTCTTTTGATATTCATGAATTCTTTGATTATTATATATACGTAACTGGAAGTATAATAAAAGAGGAGTATTTGAGTTGCAAATCGCACACCAAACTGTCCCAACTCTTGATTTTGTGAATGAACCCTAGAATGATATTGATGTCTTTATTAGTAAAAATAGCATAAAGTGAATGTCTTGTGAAACCCAATCCGTGAATCTCGTTGTCAAATCTTGAATTCAATCTTTGCGTTAATTTTCCTATTAATTTAGTTTACTTTCATTGCTTATAAGTTAAATTAGTTTAATAAAATCAATCAAAAACCCCCTGGTTACTCTTTACATTAATTAAATCAACTTGTTTATCCACGAGTCTCTGTGGTTCGACCCTTACTTTTGTATACTGCTGCTTCGGCACTTGCACTTGCAAGATATTTTTATTACACAGTGGATTTTATCCATCATCCCTCTTCGGAGAGATGTCAAGCTTGGGCCCCTCGATGAATAGTATTAATGAAATGCATGGCCGTGATCAAATGAATTGATGAGATCAATGTCACTTGTATTATTAATATATTCGGAATCAAGAAAGCATTGAACAAGGTAATTTGACCATGGCTTACGTTCAATTGATATCGTGAGACAAAGAGATTGTAATATGTTCTATAATATAGGAAACTTTGGATCTTCAAAGTTATACTAATTGGGTAATCATAATGGCTTGATAGTGTTCGCTTATCATTTACGAGATCTGAACTGTTCGGGCTTGTTGTCAACTTAGTATAATCCTATTGGGTCACACACGCAGAACGGATCGAATAAGGCACGGAAAACCAAAAAAACTGGATCCTACTGAAGGATCCGTATGGATGGTTTGGGAGCCACCAAACTGATCCGTACGGATGGTTTGTCTGGAAGGAACATTTTTAGGTAACTTCTTGCTGATCAAGAAAACCTATTTCCTAATGAGATTAGGTTTCTTCCTTGGATATAATGGACGACTTTCAGCAGCCGAAAACATATTCTTCCACATTGATTTGAGAAATCAAAGAGAGGTTTTTTGGTGAGAGAAAAATACACATTATTCAAGGGTAATTAGGGTTTGATTATTCTCAATTATCAAACCATAATATTCATGCAAGGGAGATTGAAGAAGGGTTCTTCAAAGCCAAAGTTTTCAAGCCTAAAGGATCTAGCAATCGCGTCAAGAAGGAGTTCTTGAATCCGTTCGAAGTGTGGATACCAAGAGAGGGTATTTTTATTAATACCTAAGATCTTAAAGTTTCATTCCGAGCAAACAAGGTTAGAATTCTTTTCGTCTTTATTATAAATTATTTGATCATAGCGGATCCTGACTTTGCGTTTTGTTCATGTAAAGTCTTCCGATGTGCATGATCCCTTGAAACCCAACATAAAAAGGATAAATAAAAGCTGGTGGCTGGAATTTCCCCAGGAGCCATTGGGATTTTTGCACTTTCGGAAAAGTCCTCAAAAAATTCCCCAAAGGTCCTCCAAAAATTCAAGAAAAGCCCTTGAAATTTTGGAAATCACAGAAAAGCCCAACATATTTTAGAAATTCCCCAAAAGTCCATGGAAAAATTCCCCTATGGTCCCTCGAGCATGCAGGTGCATGGTAGGGTGTATGTGGGCGCCCCTCTTGATTTCAGCTTGTACATTTTTCACGCAAAAAGAGAGTGGGAAGAAGCCAACCAGTCGTAAAACACAAAAGAAATAATAGAAATACAAAAAGATTCCGGAGGCCATAACTTCTTCATGCGAAATCCGTTTTGGACGTGCCAACTATCGTTGGAAAGCTCTTTTCGAGTACTATCAAATGGTTTCGATTTCAAAATTGTCACATCTCTGTATCTTTATTTTCTGATTCGTTCTTTATCCTTCCTTTTCGCACTTTAACGCCCATGAATCCATACATTTTTTCGCTCCTTCCCTATACTCATAAACACTCAAAAAACTATCAAAACACCTAAGGTTGAGAACTAAATAATTCATCAGAGTATGTAATTCGGATGGGTAAAAACACATCCATCAATTATGCTATCAATTGATGACTCATTTACAATTACAAGAATAAGTACTCTGATTAGTACGAGCATAATTATGAAGACGACGTGTTCGTAATTCTTTGATTATTTAGTGATTTGGTTACAGTGTCGATTTTGTATCAGTTATTCTTTCAGTCTATGTATTATCTTTGTATTCCATATTATTGATACGTATTTTGTTTGTTCCGTTCGATTTGATAATTTCTTTGGAATTGAAATTGCTCGGTTAATGTCATGGTTATTTGAAAGAGCATGATTTATGTGTTATTTGTTCTCAAATATGAGATTTGTTATAAGGAATTGTTTCGATGCGGCTAATTGCATAACGGTCGCAGTGGACTCGGTTATTGTATTGGTGTTGGGTCGGCTCTAATTGAGGGTGGCCAACAATTTGATTAATATTGTTAAGCCACTGGGCCGGAACATAATTAGTGCATCAAGACTGTGAAGTATAATTGATTGATGTTTGGTTTATGAAAATAAGAGTCTTAGTGGCATGTCGATACTTATAATTTCATGTATAAGTATTATTTGAGATTATTAGTGAAGCTTCGTACATTATTTTAGAGCTATAAGCTATAATATTTTGATTTATATGAAATGGAAAACTTTTGGTCTTTACAATGTAAGTTCAGTTATTAAATTAAATATGTCGAATGTAGCCCAAAGAACCTGAAAAGGTATTTGATGATAGAATTAGCGTTTCAAAGTTCACGAGCAATAATAGAAGCAGAAAAAAAAACTTTAATTTTTTGAAACAAAATCTTGACTACAAACTGAGTTGTTAAACATCGATTAAATGTTAATTAATGAATAATAAGGCTTACAAACAAAACATTTAAACATTATTTGAAAATTCAGTTTGTGACTCATTTTTAAATATATATATATATATATATATATATATATATAGGGTCTTGCTCATGTGAGAACCTTAAGTGTGTGAGAACCATGAGAACCACTTATAGCCTTTGGATTAGAAATAAACCAACAGTGCAGATTAGAGAGGAAGAAAAAAAAAGCGGTAGCAATTTTGAAATTATAGGCGACGTGAGGGCATAATGGTCATATCGCTAAAAAAACACAAACGCGCGCGCCGAAGTCTGGAAAGGCGAGATCTATAGATATAAAAAGTATTTCCTAGTGTATCCAATGTTCACTTGGATACATTTAGGCAAAACTAGTGTATCCAATGTTCACTTGGATAATTCATTGGATACATTACTTGGATAGATTATGTCAAAACTAAATGTATCCAATGTTCACTTGGATACAGTTAGGAAAAACTAATGTATCTAATAGTTCACTTGGATAATTCATTGGATACATTACTTGGACAGATTAGGTCAAAACTAAATGTATCCAATGTTCACTTGGATACAGTTAGGAAAAACTAATGTATCTAATAGTTCACTTGGATAATTCATTGGATACATTACTTGGACAGATTAGGTCAAAACTAAATGTATCCAATGTTCACTTGGATACATTTAGGCAAAAACTAATGTATCAAATAAAATGAAACATGATACTATGTTCCAGTTATAGGATACACAAACCATTGCTCTTAGTGTATCTAACGACTTATTACAAAAATGCCACCGCATAGCCACAATATAAGAACATAACGATACATTACATGTTCTGCCCTTGAAGTTCCGACTTATTTCAAAAATGCCACCGCGTCATCCACCCTCCCAAGCCGATCTGCGCCGTCCCTTTTCTTCTAATCCAACGGCTGCTGTTGGTTCTCATGGTTCTCACACACTTATGGTTCTCATTTGAGCACCTACATATATATATATATATATATATATATATATATATATATATATATATATATATTTAGGGTCGCGCTCCTGTGAGAACCATTTTATATGAGAACCGTGAGAACCAATCATAACCATTAGATTAGAAAAAAAAAATCAAGGGTCCAGATGTTAGATACATTGGATACACTTGGATACATTAGTTAATTTTAGAAAAACAATTGGATACATTAGTTTTTAACATAGTGTATCCAAGTGCAATACTTAGATACAATACTTATTAACCTATTGTATCCAAGTGTAATATCAATTTTTTTGTAATATATCTAAGTGTATCAATTGTATCTAACATATGGACCCTTGATTTTATTTTTTCTAATCTAATGGTTATGATTGGTTCTCACGGTTCTCACAATATTTATGCTAAATATCGTGAGAACCGTGAGAACTTGGATACATTAGGTAAGAACCTAATGTATCCAATGTATCATAGTGAACCATTGGATACAATAGTTTTTACCTAATGTATCAAAGTAATGTATCCAAGTGAACCATTGGATACATTAGGTAAAACCCTAATGTATCCAAGTTCTCACGGTTCTCACGATATTTAGGTTCTCACAGAAGCACGACTATATATATATATATATATATATATATATATATATATATATATATAATTCTAATTATAGTAAGTATGAGGATGTCTCTTGTGAGATCGTCTTATATATATTGCGACATATGTTGATGAGAAAGGAAATGGGATTGCCCCTTCCTGCCCATAATAAAGAGGCAAACCATTATTTTCTCTATGTGCATGGTAGTTTGAGCTTTTAAGGTTTTAGGCCGATTAACCCAAGGTTTCTCTATCCGCATGGTAGTTTGAGTTTTTAAGATTTTAGGCCGAATTAACCTAAGGTTTCTCTACGTGCATGGTAGTTTGAATGGTAGTTTGATGTTATTGTTTTGTTTTTTTTGAAGGCAAACGATAATTCATTTCATTCACAATTAAAAAAGAGATGGCACACCACAAAGACTGGAGGCTCACTCAAAATTACAATAGTAGTTCTAATTCGTAACTTACAAGAATTATATTTAATATCTAAACCTTGAGACGTACGGATCCCTTTCCAAACAAAATTTGGAGACTGCCTCAATCTGGCATTTACGAAATCTTCCCTCGGGTAAAATGTTGCGCTTAGCACGAGATATTCAGAATCCGGGTTGGCGAGAAAACGCCTACCAAGCATCTCAAACTTTCCGAACAATCCTTGTGAAGTTAGAACATCAGAACTCACTTCATTGTGAGAAAATGCTAGAATCGCCGCAATTTTGAAAAGAAAAATAAAACAAACAAACAAATAAACAAACAAAACCAACATAGGCTCTCACTTAGGAGAGAATACAACGGCTCTCACTTAGGAGAGATTCTTATTATCTATATTATAAAACACATCTCATTTAACTTCCTCTTAAAATGACATAAACAAGGGCTAGGATTTGTTCTCAACTCCCCTGATCCAATGGCTGTTATTTTTTTGGTTTTTTCCCAGCTTTTTTTCCTTCGTCCAGATCAATTTTCCGAAAACAATCGGATGGCTCTCAGCCGACGGTTTCCAATCCTTTTTCTTCCTGACGCTGCGTTCTTCACTTCGGACTCCATCTCCCTTCCGAAATTGGAGAAGGTCCGATTCCTCTGCCGTTTCTCCATGGATCCCCCTTCTTTTCCTCCTCAAATCGGGAAAGGACTATTTCTATGCTTTTTATACCCTCTATTCTTCATAGATTGTTTCCCAGTATCGGTTCTTCTCAGTTCTTCTCCACTCTCCAGATCTGCAGCAAGGGTTATCCATCAATTTTCTTTGCCAAACTTTCAGATTAATCCCTCAAGGTTAGTTGTGCTTTTTTTTTTTTTTTTTATTCTGTTGCTTTTTTGTTGTTGTAGTTGTGCTTTTTAAAGTCTTTGTTTTCTGTTCACATATTGATTGTATGTATGTGTGTGTTGTTGTGTTGTGTGGGGGGGGGGGGACGGAGAGAGTAGTTTGGTGATGAACAGGGGAAAAACAGTAAGAAAAAGCTGAAATTAACTCACAAAGTGATTGTATGTGTGTGTGGTGGGGGGGGGGGGAACGGAGAGAATAGTTTGCTGAACAGGGGAAAAACAGTAAGAAAATAACCCAGTTGCTAAAAAAAATCCTTTTTTTTTTTTTTTTTTAAATTCTGTTGCTTTTTTGCACTGCTCATGTTTCAAACACTGATCAGATAGATTTCGGCATCAGTATTTACATTACCATTACCGATAGAACAGAGCAAATAACCCAAACAATTTTCTGTGTGCAAATAACCCAAGT
The DNA here is from genome assembly GCA_026119855.1 of Campanula takesimana. Taxonomy (NCBI): domain Eukaryota; kingdom Viridiplantae; phylum Streptophyta; class Magnoliopsida; order Asterales; family Campanulaceae; genus Campanula; species Campanula takesimana. Next base: position 316,207 of record JAOWBW010001093.1, read on the forward strand.
TTTAAACAAACAAACTGAAAATGCATTAGTATTGTAAGAGAAAATACAGCCACCTATGAACAGCTGAAAGCACTTGATTTTTCCCAATCCTTCCACCAACTCCAGAACCTAGATCAAGTGCACCAGTTTTTTATTCTGTTGCTTTTTTGTTGTTGTAGTTGAAGTGTGTAATTTCATCGGGACGGAGGACGGAGGGAGTATATGCTACAGAATCAGAATCATGACTGCCCGCAGTTCTTATAAGAACAGTTTAAGCCACTAAGATTCTTGCGTTGGAACTTAACTGTACTTATATTTGCTAAAAGCACACTTAATACTCCCTCCGTCCAAAATGATCTTCACAAAAAGTTATAACTTTTTCGTCTTGATTTTTCATTCCCCAACTTAGTTTCTCCTTAAGCTGTGCTATTGAATATTGATTATCTTGATTTCCTCATGTTTTTTTTTTTTGCCCTTTCTATGTCCCCAACTAAACCCAACCCAAAGGGAAAGTACTTTTGTTAACTTATTTTTATATTTTCGTTGGCTGGGGGTTGGAACTTGGAAGTGATGTAACAACCTTAATGCTCAGCTTATTTTTCTTTTCCTCATTGAATAGAGGCAATCAAAGCTTTCCACTCATTAAAACTCCCCTCTTCCCAGCACTCTATGTTCCATCTTTGTGAGGACAGCAGCACTCTATGTTCCATCTTTGTCAGGACATGGGTGTTTTTTTAAAATGAATTTTTGTTGTTGGGACGGAGAGAGTAGTCGCGTCCAAGAGTTGCTGCACTTTATAGTTCTCTATGTCCGCTTCTTCTGCTTATTTTCTTATTTTTTTTTTGTAATGGTGGAATATATAGGTGGAAACTGGCTTTATCTTAATTGTTAATGTAATTTGCTAATAATATTGCATGATTTTTCCCTGTTATTTTATTGCATGAATCATCAATGCGCGAATACTTCCAGTAGCAAATTTTAGTGTGCGTTTTTTCCATTCTAAGCGATAATTAATATATATTTGGGACGGGAGACGCGAACGGTTCTATCGGTCTCTCAAGTTGAATTCTAAGAGCTTTTTGTTCCCTATACAATTTTCAATTCAAATAGCCTTTTTAAGTAGATGATTGGTCCATAGTTGTATAGTGATAAAAAATTAGTATGCATGTGTTGTAGTGTGAGGTAGTAAATGCTAACTTGCTTGGGGCTAAGGCCTTATGCTAACATTTAGGAAATGAGAAAAATTATGTAAATAATTGATATTTGATTTTGGTTAATATTATTGTTGCTTAAATGAAGACTGTACATAAAATAAGTGAGTGGTTGGTGAAAACCGTCTAATAAAATTTGGGAAGACATTATTGAATTGAGTTTTACATTTAGTTGCATCAAGGTGTTACAATGTGGAAAAAGTGTTACAATGTGGAACTCTGGGTACGTAATTCGATCTACATTACCTAAATGTGTCTTCATCTGAATGCTTTCATGTGATATTTTCCATTTGATCTTTAAGCTAGGTCATAATGTAGTCACCATCAGACCCTCATTGATTGTAATTGTCAAGGTAACCAGTAATAGTAAAAAAAAAAAAAAAAAAAAAAAAAGAGTGAGGAGGCGTGAAATTGGACATACCGTCTCCGTGCCATCGGCACGGGTAGAGTACTAGTCTATATTACAATAGCACTCATTAATAACTGAAAGACAAAGAGTGGTCAGGATTGCTTTGTAACCACTATAAAAAGAGGCTGAGATTAAATGTTGTAATCTAATTAGGGCGGCAAGGTTGCACAGGATCGCTCCTTCTCAAATCCTTCTCATCTCACGTTCGACGTCAACTGCCTTATCGCTTTCTCAAATCAGAAACGGAACATCGCCTTCTTCTCCTTCTCCAAGTCCGATTCTTCCGACATCCATACTCCTCTCCAAGTCCGAAACAGATTCAGTGACGTATCTTCGACTTTACCCAACCATCGATCGTCTCCATTGTTCTCTGCGTCCCAGGTATTTCACCCTCATCAGTCCTTATTTCACTTTCTTTCTTGGGTATTCTCGAATTGCTGATTTCTTCAATTGCTTATTGCGACTTCTCTGTTTCTTACTTTGTGTATTTTGTGTGCAGTGCATATCAACTGTTTGATGAAATCACACTAACATAGTTTGCTTAATAAATCAAACATTTGTGCAGTGCATGTTAACTGTTTGATAAAATGACTGACATAGTCTGCTACCAAATAAGTACTACCTCCGTCCCAACATAATGTCAAACAGTTCTTCTGCAAGTTTAGATTGAGCTTCATGTTTACTGTTAAAAATTACCCTACTAATGTTTTCTATCTATGTTTGCTTATTGCGACTTCTCTGTTAAAAAATCACCCTACTAATAATGTTTTCTATTTTTTATAATGGGACGGGCAAACAGTTTATGCTTAAAAAAAAATGCTTCCTGTAGTTTTTTGTGTTATTTTGGTTGCACTATTACCAAAAAAGTACTACCTCCGTCCCAACATAATGTCATATACCTTCGTTTATATCATATCAGTGTGTATATGGGGGGGGGGGGGGGGGATTTATGGTGATTTATATATATTTTTTTTTTTTTTATCATCCTCCTTCCCGAGTGCAGACTTTTTTTTTTTTTTTTTGGGGGGGGGGGGGTCTTCTGTTGTGAAACTGAATGTGTTTGTAAAGCACATAATTCCATTGTTCCACCTTCACAAAGTATAATGTTATCATAGTAAGGCACATTCATCCTAACCAGTTCAACCACACGAACATTGAAGCATCTCAACTACGAAAACAAACACCATTCTTGAGCTGCTATTGTCAATTTTTTTTTTTTTATTTTTTTTTTTGGGATCCTCCCTCCCGACTAAGATTGAGTGCAGTTTTTATGCTTAAAAAAAATATTTCCTGTAGTTTTTTGGGTTATTTTGGTTGCACTATTACCAAAAAAGTACTCCCTCCGTCCCAATGAAACCACACTTACCTACAGAGGAAATTGAATGAAGTACTCCCAATTAAATGAAGTACTCCTGATACAAAGTATGGAAAAGTGTTCGAGTTTCTCATTTTTTGATTTATCATGACAAAAGTTTAGAGGAATTTTTGTGATTTTTTTTGGATATGTTTGTCAACATTTGCTGAATTTCATTTGCCTTTCTCATGGCCTAGAATGCTTACAAATGAATCGCAGTGAATTAATCGACTGCATGTGTCTCTCTGAATTTTGATAGGCTTTTGATCTAACATTTGGTCGTTAGCGGAAGGAAACAGTGTAAAGGTCCCAGTTCATTCTTACCATTTTATTTGACCACCATTTGAAAAAAGCCATGTAACGAATTCGGCAATTGTTGAAGTAGATGGCAGCCACACCCCTGTTTGCAGTGGAACATGGGATTTGATATGTGTATGTTTAACTATTTTCGTGAGTTTTGTGAAAATAAAATGGATACATTTTGTGTGATTGTTTTTTTTTTTGTTGTTGTTCAATTATTGTGAGGGGTTCAGGAGGGAGAATATTATAGAGTACAGGTGGATTTTGCTTTGTTATGTGACTTTAATGGTTTTTTGCTTAGTTGCTATTAACTTGGTATGTGTCTATTCCATATGTGTCGCAAGGTAGGGGTTCTGTAATTTAGGACTTTAACATGAACAATTTATTTCGTGTTTCCGCAGCTTGAAGTAGATTTCTTCATTCACCTTTAGTTAGTGTCTCCCTCAAGAAATGCTGATCTGAAAGTTAATGACAAAGTTCTGCTCTGGTATGGAAGGACCCTATTTTAGTTTGCGTGTGTTTCGTTTTAGTGATCCTTGCTTAATATGCATCATGATAATGCGTGTGTTTCGTTTTAGTGATCCTTGCTTAATATGCATCATGATAATGCATGTTGTTATTGAATGTATAGCTTATCATTTGCAGCCATTTAGGTTCCACTTTTATGTTTTCATGGTGCTGGGCTGCAACCAAGTTCACACTTCTCAAACTTTGTGAAACTGATGTCCTCCTCCCCCTCTCCGTTTCCAGATCATTTATCTCTAATTATTATGTATGTAATGGCGGGTGCCAAATGGCTTAATGCACCTTCACATTTGTTTTCCTTTTGAATGCCCTAATTTAGCACTAATTTACTTTTCTTTCTTGGTTTGGCAGGGGTGTGTATGACTCTAGCGAAGAATCTTAAGGAGAAGATGAAGAGTCCTAGGAGATTGTGCAACCAGGAATAAGGCGGTTTTATGGAGGACAAGGCCAAGAGTGACGATTATGGTTAGCTGCGTGCGAGAGGGAGAAGGGGAAGAAGGGTGAAGAGGAGAAAACCAGATAAGGGAATGGCAACGGAGGAGGCAAAGAGCGGCTGAGATTGATTGGTAACCACCATATCCGACGCCCTAGATCAACCCACAAATTAAACCTAACTGCCCATGAAAAACTGTCGCTTGCCACTCCTTAGCAGTTGCCGATCAGTCTGTTTTTAAGGATAGAAAAAAAAAACGTTTGAAAAAGCAAAGCCCTTTGGAGAGCATAAAGACAGAGAGAAGAGTCTTGGTGGGATTTTCAAACGGGGTAAAAATTCTTTACCCTCGCGTTTAAACGGTTCCCTGGGATCGATGATGTACATGAAGTGTGGATTATTAAACCTTTGGATTTTTAAAGTTGGGTGTGATATTGTTTTGTTTGCCTATATTATAAGTTTTAAAAAAATAATATATACTATATATAACCCGTTTTCATACTGTAACTGTTTTTAGAATGTCATGGTTGTTATATGTAATTGTTTTTAGACTGTCATGATTGTCATACTGTCACCGTGCCATTGGCACGGGCACGAATACTAGTATAATATATAATTTACAATAGAAAACAATAACACAATTGTTTATAATTTTTGCATTGAAATTACAAACAATTGTGTTATTATGGATTAAAACCAGAAGAAGGAGATGAAGGAGAAGAAGTAGTGAAATAGGATTGTTTGTTGTAAATAACAAGGGATTAGGAACAAGAAAAAGAATCAGATAGAAAACTTTTGGAAGAAGAAGATGGATCTTTCCCGTGCAGAGAGAAAACGGTTTTTTCCCAAAAGAAGTTATGGCTAAAATTGAACCGTGTGGTAGTTTGATGTTGTTAATAAGTACTACTAGTATTAAATGAATATCTATTTTTCTTGAAAAAAATACTTTAATATGAATATCGAATTTTGAAGAAGTTATTTCCTTCAAAAAAAAAAAAAAAGAAAAAGAAGTTATTAAATAGTCCATCATCAAACAATATGTTAGGAAAAATTATTTCACATTGATAATTAACAAGTCAAGCCTTGAACATATAAAAATTCAGGGTCACTTTTTTCAGAGCCAATTAATTTTGAGATGAGACTTTAGACTTTATCATGATATTAAAGTTGGTCTGGTCTTTTACACGTGCGAGCTTAAAGTTAGACTCACGACGATTTCACTTCGCGTCACCCAAGCCCAAAATCCGGCTACGCGTGAGGGGGCGTACTGGAAAAATTATCTCACATCACTAATTAACAAGTCAAGCATTAAATATATGAGTTTTTAGCCATTTTGACATGCGTACTATTTGGGCGTAGTCAATGTGACATGCGTACTTCATAAACAGCAAATGTGACCTGCGTACTTTAGTTTCGTTTTCAATTTGACCTATTTTTCTAACGCCAGTTAAAATTTAACGAAACAGTCAATGAAAGTTCACGTACTAGTTAGTTTGAAGTAGATTTTCCTTTTTAGGGATTCGTTGAAAATACCATAATTAAAAGGGTTGTGAACAAAAAAATTTGAAACATTAATACTTAAAGTTTAAAATAAATATATATTTTTATAATTTATATTATTTTTGAATGTGTCTTAAAAAAACAAATAATTGGATTAAAAAATATTTAATAAATGACCAATGTATCTAAAGTAATCAAAATTGTTAATACTCCCTCCGTCCCAAAATGATCTTCTTATTTGCCATTTTTTATTGTCCCAAAAAGTTCTTCACATTTCCATAATTTAAGCTTAAAAGTGCCTAAACAAAGCATGGCTAATGAACCAAGTGTTCATATTCTTAAAAAATTTGAATAGTCCAATGTGAAGATCTTGGGACGGAGGGAGTAAATGAACAATTTAACCTTGTATATCATTTTTTTTCAAAAAATTCAAAAACTCGGTTTCAAAAAAAAAAATTGAATTAGGCAAGCTATGGCGGTGACAATAGCACCCATAGCATACCAAACCAACACATTCGCCGCCATACCGACTAACTAAACAAAGGCGACAACGCATGGCAGATGATCTCCGCCACCTTACCTGATGGCGTCGATGGTGTGGTTTTAGTGCGTTTTCACGGCGATTACGCTAATTTTGATTACCGGATCTTTATTGGGGGATAAATATTAAGGCGTGGATGATATTTATGCCGCTGTGGATGATACATATTTAAAGTTTAAATAAAACATTTTACCCATTAAGGGTTAATAATTTATTATTATCATTTCATATTATTAAAAAATATTTTTTCTCATAAAAACTATTTATTTTAAGCTTTAAATATTGTTTCAATTTTTTTTATTCACAACCCTTTTATTTATGAAATTTCAATAAACCACTTAAAATGAAAATCAACTTCAAACTAACTATTACGTTAACTTTCATTGACTGTGTCGTTAAATTTTATCTGGCGTTAGAAAAATAGGTCAAATTGAAAACGGAACTAAAGTACGCAGGTCACATTTGCTGTTTATGAAGTATGCATGTCACATTGACTACGCCCAAATAGTACGCTGTTCAAAATGGCTAAAAACTCTTAAAATATATCAACATTTATAGTTCTCCTCTCATGACCCATTAGTTTTGAGCATAACCTCAGAGTTTCAGTAATACTTTGGCTAACACATGAATAGGTGTGATCGTTAAGAGTTTTTATGTGTTATATCACTCAAGTCAAGATTTTTTCTTATTTGAATAAATTTCTATAATTTCTCTAAACATAATAACCCAAACCCAGATCGTTGCCACCAGGCCAGTGTTAACGCGGTGTATTAGTTTGATCTTTGAAATCCAACAAACCAAACTCAAGTCGAAGACAAAGGCAATCTCTTGCAATCTTTCAAACCCACATTTACAAATCCCTAAAATCATCTCCAATTCAAGTCTACAATGCCAAATTTCAGTCACCCAATTCAATTTTCGCCTCTTCTTTCTCACCCCAGAAAGAAATTTCCACAGAAAAGATTCTTCTTGTGCTTGTTGGTTCATTCATTTTCATGGGTATGGGGGTGTGGCCCATTGCCGGTATGTGCATCACTGTCCTCCTGCAACTTTAAAGAAAATACATATAACTTCTGCTCTTCTTTGAGACTGCCTCAGTTCCTTTTTCTTTTCTTTTTTTTGAAACACCCTTTTTCTTAGAAGATATGATTTTGGTAGTTTTTATTATACTTTGACCAACTAATCTAAATAAAAAATAAATATCTTAATGTAAATCTAAAACTGTTACTGTAATAATTGTGATACAATAACAATTTTTATTATTTTTATTATGATCATTAAAAAAAAATCAAAAGACTTGGTCAAAGTACAGTCAAATTTACCAAAATCTTATTTCTACTTGACGGAGGATGTATATGACAATATTTTATGTATGCAAGGGCTTGCAATGGTAATGCACAAGAACTTTGAAGGGTGGCCAGCAGTTTTTGAGATGCTGCATAAGGCTCTGGAAATTGAAATGGTAATACTAATACTCATGTAAATATTATATCTTTTTCTTTTGTAGTGCAGTATAAACCTATTACCGATCTGATGGCTGAAAACTATGAATATTACTTTAATATGAAAGGATATCATGATACATAATGTCAATTATTATGATTGTAAATACCTGCTGCTTTGAATTTGTAAGCAATGCATATAATTATTTTGAAATTTTTCTGATGCTTTTATTACTATGTTTTTCTCATTTAAATTACAAGTTCTTTTATACCTTGCACGGGAATGTCAGAAGGCCTTGGAAAATTTCAATAGCTAGTTAGTGAGAACCCCAAGGATTTCGCCCTATATTTGCCAGGTTGGTTTATTACAATGTTAATGTTTCCTGTTTCCGGTGTAGTTTCACTGTGGATGACGAGGATGAAAAACTCCGTGGGAGGAATGTGAGGATTTCGCCCTATACATATGGACGTATGTATATTTGTATATACGTATATATGTACCTATATATCTGTATTTAGGTATATATGTGTGTGCACATGTACATACACACACAATGCTACTTAATTTCTGTAAGACAAATTGAAACTAAAACATTACACTTACAGGTTCCATTCTCACCACCCTACAAGAACAATGCTATCATCACCATCATCAATAACCCCATAAAAACACTCGCTCCGGTCATCCTCACCGCACCACTTTGAATGGCAATCGGGAAGACACATTCTCCCTGTGATGGATTCTTCTTGACAATCTTTGCCAATCCATTGAACTGGCACGCCTCATAGTCCTGATTATTTATCTGGTAATACATATTAAACGCGTACGAAATATTTCCCACAACACTCAACTTATTGCACGTAGATCCATAATACAAACTCGTGCAATCGGATCTTGAGCACGCGTATTCAATATCAGCTCCCGCATTACTTGTGTTCCTAATATCTTCATTGTACACACACCACTGTGCAGGCATGTATTCAACATTCTTGGCCGGAATAGGCATCTTGTCGTTCCCTTTTCCAGTGAAGTCCATCGGAAATTTCGGTTTTCCGTCGTACTGGAAAATTCCCCAGTGGCGTTCGAAGTTCCCGGGTGCAATGCTCTTCTGATTCTCGTCGGTTAAACTGAAGAGGTAAACTTCTATATACCCCGGGTGATGTGGGGTCCCTTTATTTGTCGCCATTTTTTTTAAAAACCCGTCGTAGAATTTTTTCGCCATCTTTATATTCGCGTTCGGGGATCCATCTGTGGGCCATCCGATTTCCCCGACCATGATTTCCACATTTGGGACCCCTGCTTTTTTAAGGGACCATGCAAGGGTGTCGAGATTTGCATCAAACATGTTTGTGTACTGTGTGTTCCCGTCTTGAACCGGCTTGGCCCCACCGTCGAAGAAAGCAAACTCGACTGGAAAATCAGGGTTGTCATGGAGGCTGAGAAACGGGTATATGTTGACTAAGAATGGAGCCTTGTTTTCATCGAAATGTTTTACTATTTTCACCATGAGATCTCGGATGTCTGATCGGAAGTTTCCTTTTGATGGACCTTCGGATCCTGAGTCGTAAACGTCCGCGTTCTGAGGTATGGTTACTTTTATTTTGTCTCCCTGACCGGCTTCGTTGATGGCCTTTTGCACGTTTTGCAACGCCGGGAAAGTTGTTTTCATGAAGGAGCCGTTGTAGGACTTCAAGAATGGCTCGTTCCCAACGGCAATGTACCTGGAAAAAACAAACCGTTTCAGGGTTAATTTCACTGTCCACCCTTGAAGTTTGGACATGTCTCACTTCCATCCCCTGAAGTTTGATTTCGTCTCCTTCCCCTGTGTCAACTTTATATAAACAAAATGACTATTTTACCCCTAAACATCATAACTTCAAAGTCTGAAATTGAAGTATCACTTTAAAGATATAGGGGCGAAATAGTCATTTTTATATAAAGTTGACAAAAAAGGGGAAAGTGATGCGAAATCAAACTTCATGAGGCAGTGAGGTTTGTCCAAACCTCTCACGGTGAAGTTAAATCCTCTTGGCGTTCGTGACACCGGTATGGATCTCTAATATTATTGATTCCAAGATGATTGCAGTTATAGAAGAATTGAGGTTGGCTTACTTGATGTCAACACCTCCATTGTACAAAAGAGAGGTAACGTTTTCTTTCACCCATTCTTTTGCATGGTCGTAATCGTCAGCAAACTCTGACAACTGGTTATTAGGGATGCCGAGCATGACTTCAATACCGGAGCCAGCAAAATGCTTAACGGTCCAATGATCAGAGTCAAAAAGCTTGATCTTGTTGATGTTATTGTCCTTGAGGAGTTGAACCACCACGCTCGGATTAAGATTTTGGGCCATTTGAGTTCCCCAGTTCACCCCCAAACCATCGACATGATGATGGGTTGATACGAGGAGGAGGAGAACCGAGCAGGCCCATAGCTGGACCATGGCGCGAGCCATGGTCATTGCAGAAGAGGATGGTGTATGGGAGAATGGGGTAAACCAGTACTTTGTTGAATTTTAATTTTTCAGGTTGTATTGAAGGAAAGGAGGGAATTCAAAGCCTTCTCTGTTTTTGGTGGAGAGAATTTAAGGATTGGGAAGAGAGAGAGAGAGAGAGAGAGAGAGAGAGAGAGAGAGAGAGATGGGGGGGGGGAGAGAGATATGGGCAATCACTGATTTTTGGTGGTGTGAGGGAAGGAGTACCTCTTGATGTTTTTTGGCGCCAAATTAAGGATTCTGGTTGCTGTTAAAGGTCTAACAAAATTTTCTAATTTTAGATATGTGACCGACTGATTTAGAAAATTGAGTGTTTTTTTTAAATTTATTTACTTATTATTTGACCAAAATGTACCTTTTGAATTACGCAAAATCTTGAGAAACGTCAGTTTTTACCGTTTTAGGTTTTAGGGTGGAGAGGGGGGACATTTTCTTGTGGATAAAATTACCTCCTAGTCCCTGAGTAAAATGGAATCTACGCTTTAGGACAAGTACTTTTTTTATTTACGTCCTAGTCCTATGAAATATTTTATCTTACCATATTGTCCCTCACCAACAAAACACACACTCATTCCAGTCTCTCTCTCTCTCTCTCTCTATATATATATATATATATATATATATATATATATATATATATATACTTTCTCTATCTCTCTATCCTCCATCTCCGGCAACCCTTCCCCCATACTCCAGCGATCTTCCCCATACTTCGGCGACCCTTCCCCCGTTCGCCGGCGATCCTTCCCTACCCACCTCCGGCGAGACCTCCGACGGCTCTCTCTCTCTCTCATCCTCCGGCGACTTCTTCGACCATTTCTCCGACCGTTCTCTCTCGACCTCCGGCAACCCTTACGCCGGCGTTCCTCCATTTTCGTCCAAGTCAGATCTGCGTAAACCCTAGCTTGATCTTCTCTTATCTGCAGCAGAGATCAACATTACCGCCGCCAAGATCGAAGCAAGAACTAGACCTGGTCATCTTCTCCGGCATACAAACCAGATCCGATCGTATTCACCGGCGACAACTCTCTCTCATTCTCCGGCGACACTCGAAACACTCCATTACCTCCTCCGGCCACCCCAAATTTGGCAACCGTATTCACCCGGTCATCTTCTCCGGCATAATTTTTGTAAATTTTTCTTTTTTCTTTTTGATTCTGACACTTTTTTTTTAATCACCTGAATTACATTTTCATTTCATACTAAACTGATTACTCTGTACAACTTACTGCTACCTGCATATGATTCTTTCTTAAACCACAAACAAAACCTTGTCTCTATTGCTCCCTACCATTACAAACACTATCTCCCTAAACATTTACCACTATCTCAATCACTACCTCCCTTCCTCATCTAACAAATACAAATCTTAGTTAGTCTCACTACACTGGGTGCTACCACTGCTAACAAAACCCATGTCCCAGTTCATGCGAGCATGAACAGAACTGAACAGAACAAATAAAAACCACCACAAACACCCTTGAAACCTCCCTAAGTAAAGCTTCTATGCCATCTCAAGGTCCTCCCCTCTGGCTTGAACAAAAGGTGACTGTACACTCTCTCCGTCTGAGATTCTGACACCTTTGTTTGTACGGGGCTAACTGTGACATGTATTGAAAAAAAAAATCATGCCAAAATAGTGAATAAAGAGGAGCTAGATGTGAATGGTCTTATCCTAGGCCTAACAAGTCAGACATTAATATTCAAAATTTAAATTTATGCATTTGGTTTTATAGACTTAGATTTTATTTTATTTTAAAAAAAATGTACTCTTTCGTTCTCAAATGAAGGCTTATTTTCATAAATTTTCATAAAGAGGAGCTAGATTGAATAGTTGAGAACAATTCTTAATTGTTGGTTGTCGGAGTTGGTCGTGTTCTTAGTAGTCAACAATTGAGAACCATTAATAACCGAGAACTTTTCTACAGAACAACTTATGAGTTAACAACTTAGAACCATTAATAATTGAGAACAACCGAGCAATTTCTTTACTAAACAAATGAGACCAACTTAAAAGTTCTTAATTGTTGGTCGCCTAAGTTGGTTGCGGTTGGAGTTGTAATTGACAACTGAGAAGTTACTGATATGTATTCAGTTGTTTGATCGCCGGAGTTGATCGTGTTCTTAGTAGTTTAGTTGACAACTGAGAACATACTGATAAGTTCCCAATTGTTTGGTCGCCGGAGTAGGTCGCCGGAGTTGTTCGTGTTCTTAGTAGTTTAGTTGATAACTGAGAACTTACTGATAAGTTCTCAATTGTTTGGTCGCTGGAGTGGTGGTTGCCGGAATTGTTCGTGTTATTAGTAGTTTAGTTGACAGTTCTCAGTTTTTTGGTAGCCGGAGTTGGTGGTCGTCGGGGTTGGTGGTCGTCAGATTTGATTGTGTTCTTAGTAGTTTATTTTACAACTGAGAACTTACTGAAAAGTTCTCAACTGTTTGGTCGCCGGAGTTGATGGTCGCCGGAGTTAATCGTGTTCTTAGTAGTTTATTTGACAACTGAGAACTTACTGATAAGTTCTCAATTGTTTGGTCTCCGGAGTTGTTCGTGTTCTTAGTAGTTTAGTTGATAACTGAGAACTTACTGATAAGTTCTCAACTGTTTGGTCGTCGGAGTTGGTGGTTGCCGGAATTGTTCATGTTATTAGTAGTTTAGTTGACAACTGAGAACTTACTGATAAGTTCTCAACTGTTTTGTTGCTGGAAGGTCACTGAAGCTAAAAAAAAAATAATGCCGGAGTGGTCGCCGGAAACAGTGGTTGCTGGAGTTGTTGACTGGAGAAGGTGGTGAGGGATAGCCTAAGGGGATAGTGGTTGGGGTGAAAGTAAAATGTTGAGAGAGTGTAGTTAGTAATATGTTGAGGAAGATGTAAGCTAGGGACTATATGGTTAGTTAAAATATTCCTATGTATTCTCATTCATTTTGATGTAATTTAGACTAGTTTTGATGTAACTTGGGATATTTATGTAATGGTTGGGCTTTATTGTAATCCGGGGTAGAATAGTCGGTTTTATTTAATTATTTTTTCCGGATGTAATCTTTTGGTGAGCTTCAAAGTCTTGTCTCAAGGATCAAGACTAGTCAAAGTCAAAGTCAACAGGAAGCGGAGGAGTATAGGACCGAACTGAGAATTTCTGGAAGTTGCAGGGACCAAACTGTAATTACTGAAAGTTTGAGGACTGGACTGCAAATATGAAGACTTCAGGGACTGAATTGCAAAATGTTGAAGACATCCCATTAAGTCTGATTTTCGGCACACTGCACATGGAGTTGTTAATTTGTTTTTGTTTTTGTTTTTCTTTTAGTTTTAATTATTCTATTTTTATGGGATTTTAAAAAGAGTCATTATGAGTTTAGGAATTAGTTTTAGATTAGGTTATTTATTATTCTCTCTGGACTTTGAATACGACGTTCTTTCTTTTTCTCTCTGAAGCTTTGTGTAACCATTAATGGAGAACTAAACTCCATTACTTTGGGTTGAGATCTTGAACCTATTTTAATTCAATTGAGGTAATTTTTCTTATTCTTTTGTTGATCTATTTATAATTTTGTCTGTTCTGATTTTAGATTAATATTTAGGGTTTGTGGATTTGGCCAATCCGTTAGTTCTATTTCTTGATCTATGCTAGAATTCTCTGTTCTGTGCCAGAATTAGGGTTTTCACCGTAGCATCTCCACGAATTGTGTATGTGCCATAGCAATTCGAGGAGTAGGCAAAATTAAACGATTATCTAGTAACCTAGAAAGCGTTCTTGATCTTAGTCTCTTAAATTGAATCAATTAATTCTGCGATCTAGACTGTGCCAGTTAGACTAATTTATTAATTAGGGTTTATAGTGAGTGTGCCACTGCTATAGACTAATCGTAAGAAGAGACAGAGATTGCAATATATCTCGTGATCAAGTGAATAGGATTAACAGAGAAATAGAAGTACCGATGAAATTGAATTAGAGGACGGGGATAGTGATCAATCTGAAGTGTCTTTAAATCATTGTTTTTATCATCTTAGTTTATTTTTCTCGTCTTAGGAATTAATTACAATCAATTCAACCCCCAATCTGGTCAAGTGACTGTTCGTAAATAAATAACCGTTCTTCGTGGATCGACTCTGGACTTGCCCTAGCTATATTTTTAGAACCTAGTCCAGGTTTAATTTGTAGGTGTGCGATTTAGCCTACCAAATTTTGGCGCCGTTGCCGGGGAACGGTGTTTATTTGTTTACGTTCTTATTTTAATTCTTGTTCTTATTATTTTCATTTTAGTTGTATTTATTTTTTAGTTAGTTTAGTTATTTAGTTTTCTTTTTGTTTTTATTTATCTATTTCTGTTTTTAGTGTGGCACCTTTTATGGTCCACACCCGTTCTACTGACAATCTGCTTGGAATTTTTGAGTTAGATAGCAAATGGCAGATCAGACATTGAGGCAAAGGACTGCCCCGAATTGGAATGAGCAGCCACATGCCGTCCAATTCCCTGTCTTACCTGCCGGAGTCACTTTTGAGTTGAAGCCGGGGTTGTTGAGCCAGTTACCACACTTCACTGGGATGCCTGGAGAGAATCCGAATCAGCATGTGTCCCAGTTTGTGCAGATATGTCAAAGCATGAAGCCGGCTACACTTCCTTTAGAGCACTTATTACTCAGAGCATTTTCTTTCACTCTGAAAGATGATGCTAGTGCGTGGTACTATCATCTCTCACCTAACAGTATCACCACATGGCAGCAAATGAAGGAGGTGTTTCTTGATGAGTTCTTTCCTCCCGATCAAATCAATGTGATGAAGCGGGACATTAGCAACATGGAGCAGAAGGTGGATGAGACTCTATACGAGTATTATAACAGGTTCCATAAGTTGTGCAGGAGTTGCCCGTATCATGGGTTTGATGATGATCAGCTGATAGTATATTTCTATGGAGGGTTGACAGTCATGGATAAGCGGTTGGTGGATTCTTGTTGTGGGGGCAGTATACTCAACAAGACGACTGAGGAGGCTAATGAGATAATTGATGAGTTGGCTAAGAGCACTCGGACACATGGCCGGAGATCGAGTTTCAGACAGGTTAGTGTTGTGGGATCGAGTGGCGGTGTGCCAAGTAAGCTTGAGACAGATGTAGAGGACCTTAAGGGGATGATGAAACAATTATTGATGGGTCCACCACAGAGTCAACAGTATCCCACTAGTAAGTATAATCAGTACGGACCACCGTACCAGCAGCAGCAGCAGTATCAGAGTAATCCTCCGAGACAGTCTACGGATGATCTGCTTCACTCTTTAGTGCAGTCAGTGAGTATGATGAATGGTAATTTCCAACAGTATCAACAGATGACCGATGCGAGTATTGGTAATCTAGAGATACAAATGGGGCAAATAGCTGATGCGGTTGGGAGACTAGAGGCTAATGAGGCAGCGAAGGTACAGTCTAGAACAGAACCGAACCCTAAGCAGAGTGCATGTTCCATGACTTTGCGCAGTGGTAAGGAGATTGGGAATGAAGTTGTACCGGAGGAGCCATTGATTGGGGTTGAGCAGTTTGTGCCTGAGGAGAAGACCCCGGAGGAGGAGAAGAAAGCTACACCAAAACCACCAGTTTTTGAGCCGGATGTTCCATTTCCTGAGGCTTTGAGAGAGCATCGCAAACCGGAGTCTGACAAGGCTATATATGACACTTTCAAGAGGCTTGAGGTAAACATCCCATTTTTGGATCTTTTGCAGACTGTCCCGAGATATGCTAAATTCTTGAAGGAGTTGTGTACATTGAAGAGGGATCAGAAGGCAAGGAGTCAGAAAAAGGTGAAGATGAAAGAGAATGTGTCTGCAGTCTATCACAAGAAGATGCCCAAGAAGTGTAGTGATCCGGGTATGTTTGTTATTCCCGTGTCTTTGGGTGATGAATCTGAGCATATGGCGATGCTTGACTTGGGTGCTTCAATCAATGTCATGCCCTATGCATTGTTTGAAAAGCTCAAGTTGGGACCTTTACAAGATACTAGGGTGGTGATTCAGTTGGCGGATAGATCTAATGCATACCCTAAAGGGAAGGTTGAGGATGTTCTAGTGCGGGTTGGTAAGTTCATATTCCCTGCTGATTTTTATGTGTTAGAGATGGACACGGATCCTAAGGCTCCCATTCTATTGGGAAGGCCATTTATGTCTACGACTCACACTAAGTTGGATGTTTCCAACGGATCGTTGACTATGGAGTGTGATGGGGATTTAATGGAGTTCAATATTTTTGACTCCAAGAAAGACCCTAAGGATGTCCGTGGGTTGTGTTTTATGGATGTAGTAGAGCCAAAGGTAGATAATGTGTCCAAGGTTTGTAGTAGTAGAGATGATGTGAAGATTGGTTTGGAGATCCCGGCAGTAAAACATGGACCAAGAAATGTGAAGAATCTTCCTGAGCACCGAAAGCATGTATTTGGAAGTGAGGAAGAATTGATGATGGCTAGTGGTCCGATGGAGAAGAATAGAGGTTTGAGCACGATGAACAAAAAGAAGAAGGGGTTTATGCAGACAATTCGAGCTCAAACGGGGTGGAGTGGGCATTAATGAGGTACCACTTATTCTCCCACGTTTAAACTGTCCTTATTTTTATTCACTTGTACACATTGAGGACACTGTGTAGTTTAAGCGTGGGGGACGGATTTGTAGTTGTATAGTATGTATTTTATTTCTAGATAGGTAGTTAGTTTTTCTTTAAAAAAAAAAAAAAAAAATGCACAAGAAAAGAAGCCCGCTAGATTGAAAACCCGAAAGGGCAGTCTAGGCAAAAACAAGGATGTACTTAAAAAAAAAAGACAGCTTGGGAAATTTCACCCAGTCCTTGTGCCACAAGTGCTCAATTCTTGTGCCACAAGGGCTGGCCACTATGGGTTGAGAAGAAAAAAAAAAAAAAAAAAAAAGAAAAGGAAAGAACGAATCTCGCTCCCTCTTCCTTCTCTCTCTCTCTGATCCCGTCTCTCTCTCTTCCCCCCTCCATTGTAGCCGCCGACCCATCTCTCCCCTAAACCAACACAAATCCGTCACCCTCCTCCATTAAAATCAACTCTCTCTTCCATCTTCTTCCTCTCTCTCTCTTCCCCAAACCGCCGGCACCTCCAAACCGCCGGCATCCCCAACCCCCATTCATTCCGGTGAACCTTTCTCCCTCACGAACCCCCTTCTCCCTCACAGTCTCTCTCTCTTTCTCTCGCTCCCTCTTTCTCTCTCTCTCTCTAAACCCCCGGCATCCCCAACCCCCATTCATTCCGGCGATCTCCCTCCTCTCCCTCACAGTCTCTCTCTCTCTAAACCCGTCAGCCACCCTCTCTCTACTCACCTCCATCGCCACCGCCCCTCTGCAACCCATCTTCCCACCATTAAACCGCCACCCTCACACCACAATTTACCTTTCCCTTCTCATCATCTTCCTCCTCAACACCATAGACCACTAATTTCGAGTTTCATAGCAGAATTTCAAAACCCTAGAAATTCAATTTTGGGGTTTTTGGTTCATCCTTCTTGGAGCAATTTTGGAGAGACAAGGAGGCTTGTTGGGCATAATTGGAGCGTTGTAAGGTAAAAATCTTCTCGATTTTACTTGCAGTTTATTTTCTTGTTGGATGTTGTGGTGGCTCGGTTGTGGATCGGAGGCTTGATATCGTTTTTGCGATTGTGCTCTTGTTATTATTGTTGATTATTATTGTTATTGGTGAGTGAATTGTGAGCGATGATAGTGTGGGAAAATTGCGAACGGCGATAGTTTTGTAGTTGTGTTGAGTTCGTGGTGTGATTGTCATATTGATTTTATTATTGAATTATTTGTCACGACCCGAAAACTAGGCTCTATGTTATTGATAATAAATAATTATTATTTATTTATTGCTTATTTATTTATCTAAATTATTAATTATTTAAATAATTATGTGTGCATTTTATGTTTTATAATAATTATGCCTAGCATTTTATTTGGGTCATTGGTGCTAGTGTAGAAGTGTTGAGTCTTATTAGTTAGTGGTGAATTTATTTGAAAGGGTAGTATTAAAGGGAGGGGCCTATGTGTAAGTTTTGAAATCATTTCTCCTTATTCCCTCCCTACTCATCTTCTCCCTCACCCTACTCCCTCCCATTCCCAGCCCATTCCTCTCTCTCTCTACATTGGATGGTAAGCATTTTCTCCCTTTCCTTCTCTCTTAATTTCCTTCATCTTCTCCTAGTAATCTCTCATTTCTTAAATCATGAACCTTGTTTAGATCGTCGATAGGATCGAGTAGAACCAAAAAGAATTGAATTCCGTCATCTTTGGGATTTATCAAGTAAGTTGCTTTTCCCCCATTTTTGTCACGACCCGAAAACTAGGCTCTATTTTTTTAGTAATAAATAATTATTATTTATTTAATTGCTTATTTATTTATTTAAATTATTATTTATTTAAATATTTATGTGTGCACTTTATGTGTCATAATAAATTATGACTAGCATTTTATTTGGGTCATTTGTGCTAGTGTAGAAGTGTTGAGTCTTATTTGTTAGTGGGGAGTTTGTTTGTAGAGAGTAGTAGTAAGGGAGGGGTCTAAGTGTAAGTTTGGTTTTAATCATCTTCTCCCTACTCCCTCTATTTCTCCCTCACCCCATTCATTCCCAGCATTTCTCTCTCTCTCTCTCTAGCTCAATTGGGTAAGTTCTCCTCTCACTTCTCTCTTCATTTTCTTCATCTTCCTCTTGTTATTTCTCATTTCTTAAAACATGAATCACGTTTAGATCGTCGATAGGATCGTAGGAAGCCAAGAAATTTCGAGTTCCGTCACCTTTGAGAAAATCCGAGTAAGTTACTTTTCCCCCATTTTGATGCTAAAATGTTCATATCATGTTTAGGTAATGCTTGATGTGTTATATTAGAAGTTTTGGTTGAGTTTTGAATTTATTGGGAATTTATTTTGGGTTTTGATCAAAAATGGTGAAATCTTGAATGTTGGGTTTGATTCTTGATTTTGGTTGTTAAATGTTGTTGTATGAGTCTTTTTAGACTTATTAGTTGAGTTGGTACATTAGTATACTAGTTGGAATGTTGGATTTTGGTGGAAATGTGTTTTGGGTATAAAAATGGAAGAACCCATGTTGTTCTTCCCGATTTCCAGTAGTTCAGAACATTGGGCGGCCGCACAAAATTGTATGGGCGACCGCACAACTATCTGAAGGCTTTTGTTCTTGGTTTGAAGGATTTTGGGCGACCGCACAGTCCCTTTTGGGCGGCCGCACAGAACCCCTGAAAGTTTACATTTGTTAATTTTGTGTGATTGAAGAATGCGTGTTGATCCAAATCTTGGGTGCCCTTCTAATTGACCATTAGTGAACATTGTAGTACACTCTAGTGATAGAATTGGGTCCCTTGTGATCAAGTTTGTGTTTGAAATTAATTAAGCGTTAATTGGGATTTTAGGACACCTTATTGAGGTATTGTTGGTTTGACTTATCTTTGTGATGATCATTTGGTATATGTTTGGGCATCTCATGATGTGTTCGTGATTGTTCCAATCGAATCGATTTCCGAGTAAGACTTGGTCTAGGTTTTAGGCGATGTCCTATAGTACCTAGAGGGTTGTTATTGAACACTAAAAGGTAGGGTTTAGTCCGGTCGTGATCATGTTCTAATAAGGGTAATCTTTCGGATTCGTTTGGGGTGTTTAGAGTTGGTTCGTTATGGACGGAGGTAAAGCGAATTGGCGATTGGTTACTTACGGTTTGATTAACCTTAAGGTGTATCCATTCTGATTTCCTACTCTGGAATTCCAGGTGTGATGAGATGGTTGAGTTCATAGTCTTGGTGTATCTTTATGAGTAAATGTTGAGGGTCATTTTGGTAATAGTCATTGTGCCATTGGTGAGCGACCGTTTGGGTTGTGCTCTTTATGAATAACTCGTGGGTATCATCTTTAGGATGTGGTTGGTATGGGTCCTTGTCTTGGGACCATCTTGTTTAATGATCAATGTTGTTGTGCTCTTTATGAGAAATTCCGTTTATCGTTGTTGTGCTCTTTATGAGAAATTCCGTTTATCGTTGTTGTGCTCTTTTATGAGAAACTTCTTGTGTTCGTTGTTGTTGAACTCTTCATGAGTAATCGTTTGCATCTTTATGGTGATTAATTGGTGTGGTTCCCTACTTTGGAACCTTAAGTTGTTTATTCATGCTAAATTATTATTACTTAGCATTTAATTGGAAGCCCAGCTGGCATATTTGTTGCATCGGGCGATGGGAAAGATTATAATGGCAAAGCCAAGTCCATTATAATGTTGACCATTGTTTTGCCCCCTTCTTTACCCCTTCTCCAGATTGGCCTTGGAAAGGATAAGTCAGCGTTCCTTTGTGAATGTATCTGGCTAGCGGGCATGACTTTGTGTCATGGTCCTTGTCCTTTGTGACACTTTTATGGTTATTGGTTCCGGTACCGGGGTTTTCTCTTCGAGCTTTCATGCTGCTATGAAGATGTTGATTGTTGATTATTGAAGCTGCGCGGCGACCTTTATTTGGTTCTTCAGTTGGGTGAAACCTTGGCTATGTATCCACTTATGAGTGTTTATTTCAGCTTTATGTGTTGCATCATGAGCTGGTCGTTATTTCCAACCGGTATGGGACGGTTGGCGATAGGGAGCCTCTCATTTGTTGTTATATGTTTATTTATATGATTGATTATTGGATATTACTGTTGACGGCATGTCACTTATTATTCTGCTGCTATCTGTCTTATGTTAATTGCTATTGGTCATTGCATATTAGCATGTCATGTAGTTGCATTAGTAACTTACTGAGATTTTATCTCACCCCGTTTATTTCCATCTTTGTTTTTCCTTAACCCCCCCCAGGAGGAAAATGATTAGGATTCGCGGATCGAGGAGGACGTCGAGAGGTTTGAGATTTTGGGGCAGGTTGTCATGGATCGGTTTACATTATTTAAATGTATAACCTTTCGGGGATAGTTTTACCATTATTGACGTCATTAAGAATTGTATATTTTATTCTTTTGGGTATAAGCTGTGGAGCTTATGTTGGATGTACTTTGTTGATTTAAACTTGGATTTGTAAAACCTTGTGTTATCATCTTTTGGTTCAAAATGGAATTTTTAACTGCTATATTTTCGAGTTTTGGTTTTAAGTCGACGTCCAGATCGCGGTCTCGGGCCGCGGGGTTCATCGTCGCGACAATTTTAATGCTAAAATGTTCCTTTTATGTTCATATAATG
The DNA here is from genome assembly GCA_026119855.1 of Campanula takesimana. Lineage (NCBI taxonomy): Eukaryota > Viridiplantae > Streptophyta > Magnoliopsida > Asterales > Campanulaceae > Campanula > Campanula takesimana. The sequence goes on from JAOWBW010001093.1 coordinate 337,608, forward strand.
CTTTAGTTGTTATATATGAAGTTTGATTGAGTTTGAGATTTATTTGGAATTTATTTGAGTTTTTGGGCAAAAATGGTGATATTATGATTTTGGGATTTAATCTAGGGTTGGAGTTGTTAGATGATGTGATTTAGGTCCCCTCTTAGCTTAAATGTGGTTTTGGTTCATTGTGGAACTTATTAGAAGGATTGGTTTGGAGTATTTTAGAGATTGGGGTGATTTTGGTTCGAACATGATGAACCCAGCTCTGTTTTCCCGGCTGAAATCCAGACCAGGCGCCCGCCCGCCTGGACCCAAGCGCCCGCCTACATACCCTTTCCTGATGGCCAGACCTTCTGGTCATTCAGGCGCCCGCTCGCCCCATGCCAGGCGCCCGCCCGCTCACTGTTCCAGGATTTTGTCCTTTTTGCTTGTTTTAACCAAATGGCTTAGCTAGTTTAGGGTACCTTCTTCTAATTAACTTAAGATAACACCGTGGAGCACTTTAGTAATTAAAATTGGTTCCTTTGTGAACAATAGTGTTATGTAATTTGATCAAATATTGTTTGGGCATCTTGTGATGTGTTCGTGTTTGTTCCAACCGAATTGAATTTCACGTAAGACTTGGTCTAGGTTTTAGGCGATGTTCTATAGTACCTAGAGGGTTGTTATTGAACACCAAGGTGTAGGGTTTAGCCCTGTCGGGATCATGTTCTAATAAGGGTAACCTTTCGGATTCGTTTGGGGTGTTTAGAATGGGTTCGTTATGAACGGAGATAAAGCGTGAATTGGCAATTGGGTACCTACGGTTTGATTAACCTTAAGATGTATTCATTCGGATTTCTTATTTGGAATTCCAAGTGTGATGAGATGGTTGAGTTCATAGTCCTAGTATATCTTTATGAGTAAATATTTAGGAGTAATTTGGTAATAGTCATTGTGCTATTTGTGAGCGATCGTTTGGGTTGTGCTCTTTATGAGTAACTTGTGAGTATCATCTTTAGGATGTGTTTGGTGCGTGCCTTATCTGGGAATCATTATGTTTTACTGGTAAATGTGGTTGGACTCTTTCATGAGAAACTCCTTGTGTTTATTGTTGTGGAACTCTTCTTGAGTAATCGTTTGCATCTTTTATGGTGATTAATTGGTATGGTTCCCTACTTTGGGATCTTTGGTTGTTTATCGAGCTAGTATTTATTACCTAGCATTTAATTGAAAGTCCAGCTGGTTATTTGTGTATCGAGTCAGGCAATGGATAATGCTATAATGGCACAAGCCAAGTCCAGTATAGCATCGCCCATTGGTCCTTCTGTCCTCATCCAGATTGGCCTTGGTTGGGATGAGCTAGCTCCGTTGTGGGTATTCTAGCTAATTGTTTTGGAGCATGACTTTGTGGCATGGCTCCTGCCCCTTGTGGCACTTTATCATTGTTATTGGTTCCGGTACCGGGTTTCTCTTCAGCTTTTATGCTGCTATGAAGAGGGTTTGTTTGATTGATGGGTTGATTGGTCGCTTCTGACCGGGGATTTCTCTTCAGCTTTCATGCTATTATGAAGATGATGATTTGTTGATTATTGAAGCTGCGCAGCGACCTTTATTTGGTTTATCAGTTGGGAAACCTTGGCTAATATCCTTTGTTATGTGTTTACTTTCCGCTGCTATCGGTTGTCTGTTAATTGTTTCATGCTATGTGATATTTATCATTGTTTAATGCTTATTGCATTATAGCATGTCATGTAGTTGCATTAGTAACTTACTGAGATTTTATCTCACCCCGTTTATTTCCATCTTTGTTTTTCCTTAACCCCCCCCAGGAGGAAAAGGATTAGGATTCGCGGTTCGAGGAGGACGTCGAGAGGATTGAGATTTTGGGGCAGGTTGTTATGGATCGGTTTACATTATTTAAATGTATAACATTTTGGGGATAGTTTTACCATTATTGACGTCATTAAGAATTGTATATTTTATTCTTTTTGGTATAAGCTGTGGAGCTTATGTTAGATGCACTTTGTTGATTTAAACTCGGATTTGTAAAACCTTGTGTTATCATCTTTTGGTTCAAAATGGAATTTTTAACTTCTACATTTTAGAGTTTTGGTTTTAAGTCGACGTCCAGCTCGCGTATTCCGGACCCGCGGGTTCGGGGTCGCGACAGTTGGTATCAGAGCTATGGTTTGGCTCTAAGTATAAGTCTAAGTGGATTAGTATGACCTAAGAGGGTAGTGTGTTCGGAGTGAGTAACAATTGTTGTTTTATGCAGGTACTTGTTTGAAATGGCTCGAAGGAGAAGTGGTGAAAGTAATACCGGTAATGCAAGTCAGAATGAAACGAGGGATGAAGCCCGTGCAATGTTTCAGGGCATGTTTGAGGCGGCCATGAAGGCCATACATGATCCAGGTCCGAGGGTAGAACAAGCACCACCACCCCGCTATGGATTGGAACAATTTCTGAAATTGAAACCGGTTGAGTTCAATGGGGAACCCGATGTAAGGAAGGCCGAGCTATGGATTGAGTCGATGGAGAAAATTTATGATATCTTTGGTTGCAACGATGAAGACAAGGTCCGGTTTGCGGCTTATAAACTTGTGGGTGCCGCCGAGCATTGGTGGAAAGGTGTTAAGGCGGGTTGGGATGATATTCACACAGTGTATGCATGGGAATTGTTTGTGCGAAAGTTCAAGGAGCATTTCATTCCGGTAGTGGATCAAAACCGAAAGGAGATCGAGCTTCTCAACTTGGAGCAAGGCTTGTTGTCTATAGCTCAATACTCGGCTAAGTTCACAGAATTAGCCCGGTATTGTGACTATCTTGTGAGGACCGAAGAACAGAAGGCTATGAGATTCATCCGGGGTTTGAAGACTTCTATTCGTACTCAACTTATAGCCCAGAGGATTGTGACATTTCAGGATGCGGTAGACCGGGCATACTTGATCGAGCAAGATATTGGGGAGCATAAGAGGAAGACCGAGGTTGCAAATACGGGTAAACAAGTAAGCCATGCTAAATCTCAACCACAACATCGTTCAGATAACCGAGGTAATTTGGGAGCACCATCTCAGTTTAAGGAACAAACCGCACTAGGAAATCCGGGTACTACTCCGGGGAAACAAGGGAAACAAGGTAGGTGGCTTTGCACTTACTGTCAGAGGGAAGGCCATTTGGAGGATAAGTGTTGGAAGAAGCAAGGAAAATGTATCAATTGTGGTCAACTGGGTCACTTCATAAAAGACTGTCCGAGGTTTAAGGTTCAATCATCAGGAGCAGGAACCAGTACTTCACCGGGTCAGAAGAGGGATGCTTCGGGGAACCCTAAGGTATAGGGCAGAGTAATTGCGACCAATCAGCACTCACCAGGTAACGGATAAATTTCAGGAAGTATTATTTTGCGTCGTGAGAGCGAGCGCGTGCATTGTAGGATCATCGCATTTATGTGTTTCTGTGCATTAGTTGCATTTATTTCTTCTGAGTCTTTGATTTATGTGTTGTAGGTGTTTACTCCTATGGAGGAGTTTAGAGTATCTGATGAAGTCTTATGTGCTTATGATGTGCTTAAGTATGGTTATGTTTCACCTGTTAAATTAGCCATATTGCGTTGCATGATTTTGATGTTACTATTGCTTTAGTCTATCCTTTAAGGGGGATTGTTATGTTCTCCATTCCTAATGTCTTAAAACTGTTTGAGACCGTTCCTTTGGGTAGAGTTATACCTATCTTTTCTTAATTGAAATCCGAGTATTTGGTTTCGGTCAATTTGTTGGGTGTATTTATCATTCGTAAGATCTTCATTTTCTTCCGAATAGTACCTAGCGTTTGGGGAGGAGCTTGAGTTAAATTGGATTGTTGTGGTACAAGGTTGTGATGCTAATATTTAGAACAATATCCATGTTGTATCGGTTGGGTTATAGGAGTTGAGGATTCAATGAGGATCTCTTAAGGAAAATTTTGGTCACTTTTAGTACATCTCCGTGAATGCATCAGAATGGGTTAGCATGGAGAGGTGTACGATTTGTTATGGATGATGAGTTTGTTGCAGGAGTTATGATCATTAATGGTGGTAAGCGTGTTAAGTTAGAAAGGACTAAGTACATTTTGGGAGAGTAATAATTTCTCGATTTATGTTAAAGGCATTTTGAAATTTTGGTTAAATAGTGGTTCTATGGTTCTAAATCCCTTCTTGGTGGCGTTTCCCGAATTGGATCAAGAGTATGTGAAGGAAGTGGAGTATCAATACTTGGCATAATTAAGGAATATCATGGTTTGGTATTGGGTCAGTCGGAACGTTGCTAGCTAATTGGTTTATTATGATGGTAGTACTATTGAGCCTAAGTATCATTAGGTTAATAAACGTATGCGTGAAAGACTAACTTGGGTTAGCTATTGAGGATTTGAGACTTGTCGATTTCCTTGGGTATATGAGCACAGATTGTTAATCAAAAAGGGAGTTAGAGGAAATCCCTTGAAGATAAATTTAGATCATTTTCGGACTATTGAGTATTCGTAATTATTTTAGGCTTTCAAGGAGTGGAGTGTTATGACGATGATATTATGGCGCAGATGTAAGTGAACATTTTGTATTAAAATTTTGGGTTTATATTACACCTCTAGTTTAAAGTGCTACCTAGAGCGAGAGCACTATAATGGGAATCCTTAGAGATATAGCCTTTAGTGAATATTATGAAGATGGAAAATTTCTTTAGTCTCTCACATGTTAAAAGCTAATTTAGCTCGAGATGGTAATGTTTTGAATTTCTGGGGAATAATACTAACTATGCGATTTACAAATGGAAGTATCTTTGCGGTGTAGTTAAGGTTATGAATAAGGCGAGTTTGAGATACCTCGAGAATTATGTGTGGAAATAATTTGAATTCTTCGATTTTGAGTACGGATTTTTATTAGTAATGAAGTTAATGATGGAATGATTCGGTTCGAGAGGTGGTGTTATCGTAAGCATTATGTAAGGTTACCTGGTAGTGGGTTAGATTGGACAATTGAGGAATTTGAGAAATGGCGGAACTATCGTATCCGTAGCTATTTGGTCTTTCGGGTAAGTCTCGTTAAAATTCGGGTCGAATTTTCTTTAAGGGGGAGTGAATGTCACGACCCGAAAACTAGGCTCTATGTTATTGATAATAAATAATTATTATTTATTTATTGCTTATTTATTTATCTAAATTATTAATTATTTAAATAATTATGTGTGCATTTTATGTTTTATAATAATTATGCCTAGCATTTTATTTGGGTCATTGGTGCTAGTGTAGAAGTGTTGAGTCTTATTAGTTAGTGGTGAATTTATTTAAAAGGGTAGTATTAAAGGGAGGGGCCTATGTGTAAGTTTTGAAATCATTTCTCCTTATTCCCTCCCTACTCATCTTCTCCCTCACCCTACTCCCTCCCATTCCCAGCCCATTCCTCTCTCTCTCTACATTGGAGGTAAGCATTTTCTCACTTTCCTTCTCTCTTAATTTCCTTCATCTTCTCCTAGTAATCTCTCATTTCTTAAATCATGAACCTTGTTTAGATCGTCGATAGGATCGAGCAGAACCAAAAAGAATTGAATTCCGTCATCTTTGGGATTTATCAAGTAAGTTGCTTTTCCCCCATTTTAATGCTAAAATTTTCCTTTCATGTTCATATAATGCTTTAGTTGTTATATATGAAGTTTGATTGAGTTTGAGATTTATTTGGAATTTATTTGAGTTTTTGGGCAAAAATGGTGATATTATGATTTTGGGATTTAATCTAGGGTTGGAGTTGTTAGATGATGTGATTTAGGTCCCTCTTAGCTTAAATGTGGTTTTGGTTCATTGTGGAACTTATTAGAAGGATTGGTTTGGAGTATTTTAGAGATTGGGGTGATTTTGGTTCGAACATGATGAACCCAGCTCTGTTTTCCCGGCTGAAATCCAGACCAGGCGCCCGCCCGCCTGGACCCAAGCGCCCGCTACATACCCTTTCCTGATGGCCAGACCTTCTGGTCATTCAGGCGCCCGCTCGCCCCATGCCAGGCGCCCGCCCGCTCACTGTTCCAGGATTTTGTCCTTTTTGCTTGTTTTAACCAAATGGCTTAGCTAGTTTAGGGTACCTTCTTCTAATTAACTTAAGATAACACCGTGGAGCACTTTAGTAATTAAAATTGGTTCCTTTGTGAACAATAGTGTTATGTAATTTGATCAAATATTGTTTGGGCATCTTGTGATGTGTTCGTGTTTGTTCCAACCGAATTGAATTTCGCGTAAGACTTGGTCTAGGTTTTAGGCGATGTTCTATAGTACCTAGAGGGTTGTTATTGAACACCAAGGTGTAGGGTTTAGCCCTGTCGGGATCATGTTCTAATAAGGGTAACCTTTCGGATTCGTTTGGGGTGTTTAGAATGGGTTCGTTATGAACGGAGATAAAGCGTGAATTGGCAATTGGGTACCTACGGTTTGATTAACCTTAAGATGTATTCATTCGGATTTCTTATTTGGAATTCCAAGTGTGATGAGATGGTTGAGTTCATAGTCCTAGTATATCTTTATGAGTAAATATTTAGGAGTAATTTGGTAATAGTCATTGGGCTATTTGTGAGCGACCGTTTGGGTTGTGCTCTTTATGAGTAACTTGTGAGTATCATCTTTAGGATGTGTTTGGTGCGTGCCTTATCTGGGAATCATTATGTTTTACTGGTAAATGTGGTTGGACTCTTTTATGAGAAACTCCTTGTGTTTATTGTTGTGGAACTCTTCTTGAGTAATCGTTTGCATCTTTTATGGTGATTAATTGGTATGGTTCCCTACTTTGGGATCTTTGGTTGTTTATCGAGCTAGTATTTATTACCTAGAATTTAATTGAAAGTCCAGCTGGTTATTTGTGTATCGAGTCAGGCAATGGATAATGCTATAATGGCACAAGCCAAGTCCAGTATAGCATCGCCCATTGGTCCTTCTGTCCTCATCCAGATTGGCCTTGGTTGGGATGAGCTAGCTCCGTTGTGGGTATTCTAGCTAATTGTTTTGGAGCATGACTTTGTGGCATGGCTCCTGCCCCTTGTGGCACTTTATCATTGTTATTGGTTCCGGTACCGGGTTTCTCTTCAGCTTTTATGCTGCTATGAAGAGGGTTTGTTTGATTGATGGGTTGATTGGTCGCTTCTGACCGGGGATTTCTCTTCAGCTTTCATGCTATTATGAAGATGATGATTTGTTGATTATTGAAGCTGCGCAGCGACCTTTATTTGGTTTATCAGTTGGGAAACCTTGGCTAATATCCTTTGTTATGTGTTTACTTTCCGCTGCTATCTGTTGTCTGTTAATTGTTTCATGCTATGTGATATTTATCATTGTTTAATGCTTATTGCATTATAGCATGTCATGTAGTTGCATTAGTAACTTACTGAGATTTTATCTCACCCCGTTTATTTCCATCTTTGTTTTTCCTTAACACCCCCCCCAGGAGGAAAAGGATTAGGATTCGCGGTTCGAGGAGGACGTCGAGAGGATTGAGATTTTGGGGCAGGTTGTTATGGATCGGTTTACATTATTTAAATGTATAACCTTTTGGGGATAGTTTTACCATTATTGACGTCATTAAGAATTGTATATTTTATTCTTTTTGGTATAAGCTGTGGAGCTTATGTTAGATGCACTTTGTTGATTTAAACTCGGATTTGTAAAACCTTGTGTTATCATCTTTTGGTTCAAAATGGAATTTTTAACTTCTACATTTTAGAGTTTTGGTTTTAAGTCGACGTCCAGCTCGCGTATTTCGGACCCGCGGGTTCGGGGTCGCGACATTATTGTTGGTACGTGATTGTGAGCGTTGTGGGTGAAATTGTGAATTGTTTGGTGAAAATTTTTGGTTGCTAAATATGGGAAGAAGAAGGGTGGAGATGGTAGTAGTGGTGATAGGGTGCGAAAACAAGTTGTAGATGAGTCAGTTTCCCTTTCTTTTACGCCTTTACTGTCCATGCACTTTCATTGACTCACATTAAGGACACTGTGTAGTTTAAGCGTGGGGGAGGGTTTTGTATTATATATAGTACGCATTTTTCTTATTCTGAAAAAAAATAAAAAAAAAATAAAATAAAATAAAGAAAAAAATATGAGAGGCTAAGTGAAAACCCGAAAGGGCGCTTAGGCAAAAGGTGAGATTTTGAGTGAGTTTATCATTTATTCACCGGTGATTGGCGTCATAAGGGGGGTAAGGAGTCTCGGGTTAAGATTTTCATACTTGGTGTGGAGGCTCGGTTAGAGGTGATTAGGATAGAAACCCTCGTTCTTTCTTGGAGTAATAAGGGGGCGTTGGTGCTTTCACGAGGTAAGTTATGTCCGGAAACACTTTCTAGACATTAACTTCTTATTTTTACGAGGGAAATAGTAGTGTGAGACTAGCGTGGGGGAAGCTTAGGACATTTTAGTTCCCCGTGGCTTTTATGAGTGGGCCTTAGTCCGGATACGTTTTTGTTGCATTATATGGAGTTGTATCGGGCTAAGGCCATTGATCTTTATTTGATTTTCTGGAGTTATATGGGGACGGAGTTTCTTATACTCCGAGAGTTGGTTGTGTTTGTTGACTTTTGACTTGGAGGCTTAGAGGAGATTAGGGGTCATTTTCTTCCATGCTACGCTGATTAGACCGGAGTTTAGAGTGGGGTTAGGATGTTACTCAGGGACGAGTAATGGTCTAAGCGTGGGGGAATTTGATGTGGCGGATTTTGTATATTTTATTTCCCTTAATTTCCTATGTATTCTCATTCATTTTGATGTAATTTAGACTAGTTTTGATGTAACTTAGGATATTTATGTAATGGTTGGGCTTTATTGTAATCCGGGGTAGAATAGTCGGTTTTATTTAATTATTTTTTCCGGATGTAATCTTTTGGTGAGCTTCAAAGTCTTGTCTCAAGGATCAAGACTAGTCAAAGTCAAAGTCAACAGGAAGCGGAGGAGTATAGGACCGAACTGAGAATTTCTGGAAGTTGTAGGGACCAAACTGTAATTACTGAAAGTTTGAGGACTGGACTGCAAATATGAAGACTTCAGGGACTGAATTGCAAAATGTTGAAGACATCCCATTAAGTCTGATTTTCGGCACACTGCACATGGAGTTGTTAATTTGTTTTTGTTTTTCTTTTAGTTTTAATTATTCTATTTTTATGGGATTTTAAAAAGAGTCATTATGAGTTTAGGAATTAGTTTTAGATTAGGTTATTTATTATTCTCTCTGGACTTTGAATACGACGTTCTTTCTTTTTCTCTCTGAAGCTTTGTGTAACCATTAATGGAGAACTAAACTTCATTACTTTGGGTTGAGATCTTGAACCTATTTTAATTCAATTGAGGTAATTGTTCTTATTCTTTTGTTGATCTATTTATAATTTTGTCTGTTCTGATTTTAGATTAATATTTAGGGTTTGTGGATTTGGCCAATCCATTAGTTCTATTTCTTGATCTATGCTAGAATTCTCTGTTCTGTGCCAGAATTAGGGTTTTCACCGTAGCATCTCCACGAATTGTGTATGTGCCATAGCAATTCGGGGAGTAGGCAAAATTAAACGATTATCTAGTAACCTAGAAAGCGTTCTTGATCTTAGTCTCTTAAATTGAATCAATTAATTCTGCGATCTAGACTGTGCCAGTTAGATTAATTTATTAATTAGGGTTTATAGTGAGTGTGCCACTGCTATAGACTAATCGTAAAAAGAGACAGAGATTGCAATATATCTCGTGATCAAGTGAATAGGATTAACAGAGAAATAGAAGTACCGATGAAATTGAATTAGAGGACGGGGATAGTGATCAAGAGTTTCTTGGGTGCGCGGTTCGCCTTTTAAAAAATCACGATTCAAATGTGCCCCTTCAAAGGACCAATCTTAATGTTATAAACTGTAACAACCTTAATGATATAATCCTTTGCCAGTTTTTTTACAATATTTTTTCGTTGATTTATTTATTAGATTTTTAAATTGGGTTTCAAATTGATGTTATGGTACTCAATAATACATGAACTGTCACATACATTTATTACCACTCAATAACGCATGCACCCAGTGGCGGACCCAGGATTTATACCCAATGGGTGCCAAAAAATATAACTTTACTTAATCACAAATTTAACGAATAATTGAAAAACAGACAAATCCAACATAAAATTAGCGAAATCTTTTTTAAACATAAGTTTAGTATAAACATGTGCTAATTTCTAACTCATCATCTTCTTATAGTAGTAATTTAATTGGAAAAACAGCTAATGATGAAAAAGATATGAAATGAAATTATTTATGTCCATCAAAGTGATGTTATTTTTTTAATAATAATATTTATTTTTTATTTGAAAAAAGGCCACATATCATAGTAAGGGAAAAAAAATTAATTTGCATAATAAATATGGACTATTTATAATAATTAAACTGATGATTAAAAATACAAGACCGACTTTGAATTGAATAGCTAATCTATAACAATATAACAACAAGATAATATTTCTAAATTTAGAAAGTGGTCCACAAACAAGTTTAAAAGTAGAAAGGTGGATAGAATTGTCATTTTCTCACTGTTGTCCAGCCGAGTGGGAAGGAAAGATCTTTGTGGAAGGTGATACGTGTCTACCTTCCACTCATGCTTTGTATTATCTTAGCACGTGTCGTCTACGTGTATGTAGTAGAGAGCTTCTTCAGTCCATATTCTCCAAGCTTCTCTTCTCCGTACGGATGGTTAGGGCCATCCAGAGGATTTCACAGTTTGATCAAAACTGTCTACTTTTATGCAGAAACAGAACATTCTACCTAAAACTAGACTGAATTGTTTTCATTTTTTGTTTACGATTTTGTACATAAACACTAAATACAATCATTCCTATGCCTTTGATCATCCATTTGTACACAAAAAACAAGAATTTTGGGTGTGATCATGGCAATCGTGGGAGAAAAACAAGAAAGGTGATGAACATGGCTTTTGAGCCAAGGCAAGCATTTGGATGAGTAAAGATTGAAACTTTATCATCCAAATGAGCCTTTTATGCAATATTGAGCCTTTGGGACATCATGATCAACATTTGGATGAATAAAGATTGAAACTTTATCATCCAAATGTGATGGAATGAGGCTAAATCAAAGTTTGATGAACAAAGATAAAGGCTTTGTCATCAATCATGATCATCATGGCCAAGAACAACAAAAATAACCATAGAGATACAAATCACGCGATGATAAACAAGAAAAAGACTTAAAATTAAGACTTTAAATGGAAATAGGCATTAAATATTAAGACTTTAAATGTCACAAATCCCATCTCCATTTAATTCATCATTTTAATGCATCATAGAAGTGCAAGATAAAACCTTTAGGATCATATGGGTATTTGGATCCAAGTTATATAGAGATCACATGAATAAATAAGAACTTGTAATATAAAAGACAATAAATATAAAGACTTGAATAATATGAATGAACAATATGAGCAAGATAAATAAAATGGATGAATGATCAAGAGGAGATGGGGAGAAGGTGGTCTCACCTATTTTTGGTTTAGCCAAACTTCCTCTCTTTTTCACTCAAATTGTTTGTGGCTGTATTCCAGCTAGGGGTGGAAATGGTACGGCTCAAACCGCGGTTCGAAACCGAGCCGAGACAAACCGTGCAGTTTAGCTCGGTTTTTAAACTTATGCGGTTCAGATAAGTTTCGAAAATTGATAAACCACATGGTTCGGTTCGGCTCACGGTCTGACCCTTCAAGCCGAACCGAGCCAAACCGAGCCGAACCGTTTCGAGCTGAACCACGAGCCGAACCGTAGAGCTGAATCGTTGAGCTGAACCGTGGAGCTGAACCGTGGAGCCGAGCTAGCTGAACCATAGAGCCCTTTTATGGACCATTAATTAAATTTAGTGATTTAATATGAACCGTTAGATTTTTGTAGGAAACCCTAAATGAGATACCCTACCTGTAAGTACCCCAATCTGAACTGACACCAGCTTAGAGGAATTCTTAGGACTATTCAGGGTTAAAAGTGATAGGCTAGGACCTCACTATAATAAACCACAACTCTAGGACTATCCTGGAATTAAACTTAGAAAAATCCAGAAGCTCGTCAGGCTGAGCCGTACGGATAGTATGGGTACTAGAAGGGCCCAGCCGTACGGATGGTTTGGCTGCCTTCAGTCCCTATAAATTGAGCCCTTGCTGATCATTTCAGGGGGGGAGAAAAATAGTTTTGAGTGTAGAAACTCTGCTGAAATACGAGCAGAAACACCAATATTGTGAGAATTGAGTGAAAGAGAGGAAGATAGACTACAATCAAACATTGGTGAGGCCTCCTTCTCCCCACCTCCTCTTCACTTCTTTATTTACTTGTTCATGTTCTTATCTATGCAATGTCTTTATATTTCTTGAGATATTACTAAATGGAACCAAGCCTTGAAATGATTCATGGTGCCCTTATGCCTTGTGTATGATTAAGGGTTACAAACAAAAGATGATCAAGGCTTGTTATGATTAATGTCATTTACTTTCATGTCATTTATATTAATTTCATTTAATTTAATGTCTTTACTTTTGGCTTGGTGATCCATTGCACATTTGGAGAGAGCCCTTGCATATTTATATTTATGTTTATGCTATGATAATTAAGTTTGTGTGGTAAAGTCCTAATCTTTACCATCCAAACTTTGACCTAAGTCTTAATAATGTCCCTTTAGATGATAAAGACTCAATCTTTATCCATCCAAAGGTTGATTTTGGATGTCCCAAGGCTCTGTCTTGAATAAATCATCCATTTGGGGGGTTAAAGTCTCTATCTTTAATCATCCAAATGGTTGTGTTGGCTCAAAGGCCATGTTCATCAACTTTGTTTTCTTTCCCCAATTATTGCCTTGATCATACCCAAAATCATGTGTTTTTGGTGTCTAATTGATGATCAATGGCATAGGGATGATTGGTATACGTGTTCTTGTACCACAAAGTAATCTGAAAAGATCACATCCTGTCCAGTTTCAGCAGGATGCTCTGTTTCTGCCTGAAACTGGACTGTTTCTGATAAATCTGTAAATTCCCAGGACAACCATCACCAACCGTACGGATGGTTTGTCCAGGGAATTGTTTTTTTCCAGTTTTAATCACATTCTGTCAAAACCTTTGCAAATAAACCCCTTTCTGTTAACTTTTTAACTATTTTCTGTTAAAAGTCAGTTTCTCCCATTTTGAAACACACACACACACACTTGCACATTTTTGTCAACAAACTTAGGGAGACTCGGTTTTTCTGAGGCGGATTGGGTGAACGATGAAAAGTTCTTCCCAAGACGTAACCTGACCTCCGAACTCATTTTCTCAAACCTTTTCCGTTAAATTGGGTTTAAAAATTAATTTAACGTGGCGACTTCGTTTTTTGAACATAAAGTGGCGTGTTTGATTCTCGAGGGGAAAATTTTCCGTGTTTTTTTTCCCGCGGGTATCTTACAGTGGTGACTCCGCTGGGGAAAAAAGTGTTTCCAAACTTCTTTTTAGAAGCTTTGGAGGCACTTTTGTGTAGGTCAAACTCCCATCCCCGTTTGTTGACTTTGTGCATATTTTGTGTATTTTATGTTTCTGTTTTGATTTTTGGAAATGAAACTGTTCTGGAAACACAATAACTGGGGCTTGAAGAATCAGAAACTGGAAAATTGAAAAAAATAATTGGACCTCTCCACTAGCCGTACGGTTGGTTTCCCCGGGCCCACATAATGTTTCAAATTAATAATTTCTTGCAGGGCAGAAACATTCTGATGGTCCCCTTTTGCTTCTTCTTGTCCAGGTTCTAATTTACAGCCTTTATTTGTGCACATACGCCTTTGTTTTCTTGAATCGAAACTTGTTTTCCAAAGCCCGGTTACGCACAAATTTTGGACATAAAATCTTGGGTTTTCAAGGCCTCATTGTGCATAACCCTCTTTTATAAAAATTTGGTTTTCAAAATCCTTTTGTTGTGCACAATCTTTTTGTATAAATTGATTTTCAAAGGGCCTTGCTCCTCTTGCAAAAATTTCTTGGTTCTCAAAACCTTTGATTGTGCACAACCTTCTTCATGTACAAAATTTGATTTTTCAAGATTCTTACTTGTTCATATCTTTGTTTGATTACTTGTGCAAATTACTTGTTAAAATTGCTTGTGCATATCTTGTATATACCCTTGCTCATGATGTTAAAACGAACCGAAAATGCCTATTTTGACTCAAAAAGGGAACGTGGAAGACTTCACACTACGCGCACTCAACCTTGTGCATGTCTCAAAAAACCCTCAAAACCTGGGATGGATGCCACGGTGCAGCTTGATTGGTGGTCCTGTGCCCTTCTCACGCGCACGGGTCCTTTCCACCTCCCCTTCCGAGCCGAGTCAACCACACACGTTCGTGACACACAAATACCGTGATCATGGTTGGTTTTTGGTCTAGCTCACGTCATCACGTCCCTATTACGTGTCCAAATGTTAATCATGGCCAAGTTAACACCCAAGTTCATGACTCCTTGTGAAAGCAAGTGTGACCAAGGTCATCTTTGACCCGGTCCTTGACCTACGCGTTAATTCCAACCATAATTAACCAAAGTCATGTATTAAGGATAGGTTGACACCATGTCGTTAAGTCTTAACGCTTGTGTAAGTACCCCAATCTGAAACCGACCTATCTTAGAGGTAGCCTTAGCACGGTTTCAGGGATAAGCTGATAGGTCAGGACCTCCTTAGGATAAACTATAAATTCCAGGACTACTCTGGTATAAAATCGGAAAAATCCAGAAGCTCGCCAGGCTGAGCCGTACGGATGATTTGGGAACTAGAGGGGCCTAGCTGTACGGCTGGTTTGGGTGCCCTCAGTCCCTATAAATAGAACCCCTTGCTGATCATTGCAGAGGGGGGGGGGAGAAATACACATTAGAGAGGTCACTCTGCTGGAATTGCCACAGAGAAAGAGTGAGAGTGATCACATACAAAAAAGGAGAGAAGAAAGGAAGATTGGCCTTAACCATCATAGGTAAAGCCACCTCCCCCTCCTTTCTCTTCATCTTACTCCTATTTTCTTTCTTATATCTTGGTTATACATGTATTTACTATTCATTCATGCAAAGACTTGTCCATTTCAAGCACCTTTTGTTTCTTGCAAGACTTGTCCATTATCAAGCACTATATATATCTATCTATTACATTACTATCTTGTCCAAGCTATGAGAATTTCAAATGTGCCCTCCATACCTTGTATGGAAGAGGTTCTAAACCTAGACACTCATAGACTTGTTGATTGTCATTTATATTCCTTATTCATGTAAATGGTATGCTTGTTTGGCCATGATAATCATGAGGGTGATGAAACCTTAGTGTTCATCACTTTCCTCTTTGGTTTAGCCTCAAAATCCCACTTTTGGGTCATAAAGATTCAATCTTTATGTGTTATTTTGACTCTTGGAAGGATTTTAAGTCATAAAATGTCATCTTGGTGATAAAGTTCCAATTTTTATTCACCAAATGACCAACTTTGGTTCAAAGGGGACATTCATCAACTTTCTTGATTTCCTCCTATGATTGCTCATGATCACACCCAAATACTTGTCTTTGGGGACCAAGTGATGATCATTTAGCATAGGAATGATGTTATAAAACTTGTAAAATGATTTCTTGCAAACTGGGATCACAAACAGTTTGTCCAGCTTCAGACAGAATACCCTGTTTCTGTTCTGAACTGGATTGTTCATGAGAAAACTGTAAAACCCCAGGATCGCCTCCTCCAGCCGTACGGCTACTTTAGGTAGGAGGGCAAAATTGTCTGTTTTGCCCTCTGACCTTTATCTTATCACTCAAGGCCCCCTTTTCAGCCGAGCTTCTCAAATAAAATCAATAACAGAATTTTTTCCGTTAAATACACACACACACATATGCACATTTTAACTAACTTAGGGAGACTCGGCTTTGTCCGAGGCAACTTGAGAGGACGTAAAGACTCCTCCCAAGTTGTAACCTGACCTCCGAACCTTTGAACTCAAACCTTTGTCATTTTGTTGGGTTTAAAATTAACAAATTTGGCGACTCCATTAAATTTGACCGGTTCCCGTGTTTGGCATTTTGTCATCGTGCGAACCTCTCATGTTTCGCCCCCGAGGACGGGATCCTTACAGTGGCGACTCCGCTGGGGATATAGAGTGCTTTCGGACTTCTTTCTAGAAGGTTCGGGGGCGCTCTTGTGTGGGTCAAACTCCCGTTCCCGTTAGTTGACTTCTTGCATATTTGTGTGTGTTTGCTGTTTCTGTTTGAACTGTTTTGAGTACATACGTTCTGGAAACACAATAAGCTGGGGCTTGATGATCAGAAGTTGGAGAAACTGAGAAAAATCTTCACCCTCTTGTTTTAGCCGTACGGCTACTTTGGGTAGGGACCAGAATGTTGCCAATTAACAGTTTGGTGCAGGGCTGCAATATTCTGGGTGCCCCTCTGCTTCTACTTGTCCAGGTTCCAAATTTACAGTCTTACTTGTGCACATTACCTTCATTCTTCTGGCCAAAACTTGGTTTTAAAAGGTAATAAAACTTGGTTATGCATGATCTTTTGTCAATAAAATGGTTTCCAAAACCTCGTCGTGCATAACCCCTTTTTTTGTAAGGGTTTTCTTGAGTCTCCTCGTTGTGCAAAAATCGCTTTGTATAAAAGGGTTTCAATGTAAAATATTTATTTTGCAAAAGTTTGATTCAAAATTCTTTGTTGTGCACAACTTGGTACATGTACAAGTTTTGGTCTTTGTTTGCTTATATTCTTTGATTTGTTATGTATAGATTGCTCAATTCATGCTTGTTCATACTTGTTCATATCTTGCTTATGCCATGCTCATGATATCGAAAAACGGATTGAAAATCTCTCTTTTTACTCAAAAAAAGGAGCATAGAATGACTTCACACCACGCGCACTTGACCGTGCACGTTCCAAATACCCTTTAAACCCGGGGTGGATGCCACGATGCAGCTCGTTGGGCGCTCTTGTTCCCTTCGATGCGCGCATGGGTCCATCCCACCTTCCCTTCCGAATCGAGTCAACCACACATGTCCGTGACACACAAATACCGTGACTATGGTTGGTTTTTGGTCTAGTCCACGTTACCACGTCCTTAATACGTGTCCAAGGTTAATTGTGGCCAAGATAATGCCTGAGTTGTGACTCCATGATGTAATTCAAGCGTGGCCTAACCCACCTTCAACTCGTGTGTTAATGACGACCACAATTAGCGAAGGTCATATGCTAAGGATAGGGTAACACCGTGTCGTTAAGCCCTAATGTGCAAGTCATTTTTAATCATCCTTAAGCCCATGGTCAAGGATTGAGACGCCTCATATCAAAATGAGGTCATGTCGGAATATCGGTGCAGCCTTCGGTGTAGCCTTCGGAAAAAAGTCTCGATCCCGACTGGGGCTTAATCATGATTAGGATGACCCGCGTATTGGGAACCTTGCGACGCACTAGACCCTAGGTTCGTTTCTTTTGGTCAGTGGAAGCCGCGTGCCCTATAGGACCCTTGCCTGGGATAGTCCGTCCATGGGAGCGTGCAATACAGGTGAAAAACGAGGGGTCTATAGGCGTAGCGACGGCCTCCACTGATCCAGGATTTAGAATAGTTGCGAAAAAGAAGAGGAATCTTTTCCAACCATTTAGGATCAAATCAAGAAAGCTTTTTTAAGTAAACTTGAATGAATGAATAATTTCGCATTGCATGAGCTTGCTCCGTTTTTGCTTCTTGCCTTTGATACATTACATTCGCTAACAAGCGTCGTTTCGTTAAGTCTTTGGAAGGATCTTTGTTATCCTCCAAGGCATCTGTTAAGTCTTGTTAGTCTTTGGATGGATCCCTGTTATCCTCCAAGATGTCCGTTAAGTTTTGTTAGTCTTTGGATGGATCCCTGTTATCCTCCAAGACGTCCGTTAAGTTTTGTTAGTCTTTGGACGGATCCCCGTTATCCTCCAAGACCTTAGCCAAGTTTTGTTAGTCTTTGGACGGATCCCCGTTGCCCTCCAAGACCTCTGTTAAGTCTCGTAAATTCCTCAGATGATATCCAAGACGCCCGTAAATCTTTGGATGGATTCAAAAGATTCCCGTTAAAACCCTAGGCCGTTGCCTCCTAGGTCCCCATTGTTGAGATTCCTGTTAAAACCCTAGGCCGTTGCCTCCTAGGTCCCCGTTGCTGAAACCCTAGGCCGTTGTCTCCTAGGTCCCCTCGTGAAGCCTTTGGAAGACCTCCGAGACACCCGTCGATCTTCGGATGGATCCCAGAATTCCCGTGAAGTCCCTAGGCATAGTTTCCTAGGAAGTCGGTTTTAGTCCTTGGATGGATGGATCCCCGTTATCCTCCGACAAGTCAGTCATGTTTGTTTTAGAATTCTAAATCCATTCGAACTATGGTGACCTGAGCCTTTCATCACGTGGGACCCCCTCCCTCGTGGTAAGGGGAATGTAGGCAGCTTCGGCCCGGTCGATCCTAAAAAAAATGAAAAAAAAGAAATGTGTGTGTGAGTCTTCCACCCAAAACAAAAGTATGTTTTTCCAAGAAGAAAATGGAGATCCAATTTTCTTAAAATAAAAGATCAAGTTTTCCTAAAAGGCTAATCCGCTAATGAAGCGTCTCTCTTGAACCATGGTTATAATTTCACCTTGAGGTTTAAAATGCTAAAGTCCTTTGCGGTTTTGCCCGTCTGAAACATCGACCAAGGAGCCCACATCCGAATTGGCGCCCATGTGAACAAGGAGGTCAACACAAACTGGATCATCGTCCACGAGAGAGGGCCAAAGCTTCAAAATCCCAAAGGAGGCTACATCAAATGGAGATCCGTAACCTCGCTGAATGACATGCACGAGAACATGCACCTCGAAAGGAGGTCATCGAAAAGAAATGGCCAAAGACAGATCCGGCAATCACAACGCCAAGCCAAGTGGAGACCTCGCGACATCTTTCCTGATGACACGGAACCCGAGTTCCCCGTGGAAGACATGGAATACGCCGCCGACAACCCCTCCAACAGTCAAAGAAGGAAATGGACCACCGCACCTCATAGGAGCCCGTCCCTAAAAAAAAAAAAAAAAAAAAAAAAATTGAGTCTTCCAGCCTCGTAGGGTCTAGACTTTCACCAAAAGTCCGTCCCGGACTGTGTCTTTTTGTTTTTACAAAGGTCCGTACCCAGACATGTTTGTACAAAGTTATCTATATAAAAGAGTCATTTTCATTCTCTTCTCCCTAGACTTGAGACATTATTTGCAATACACATTTACTCTTGAAATTGTCTTGCTTGTTATTATCAATTGATTGCTACGTCCCTAAAATGATGAATTGACTTCTAAGCATACTAGTCAATGACGAATCATTAAGGACGAATGGACCAAACACAAATGAAGAATGATAGATGCAAACAACTAATCTTGATGTGAATAAATGTTGTGATCAATTGGCATGAAGAAACCATTAATGGCAAGTTTTCCCTCATACACTTCCCCGATACACAACCCGACACACCTTTCCAAAGCAAATTCTGGATGCACATCAAAGGCATCCCAGGACAATGGAAAGACGAGGACGTTGTTGCTCAACAACCAAGATTCAACCGTGATAGTATGTGTGCGCAACCAAGCAAAGGGCTTACCGGATATTCATGCCACTAAGGTGCCAGAAAGAAGTCAATGCCAGAGATAGTGAGCTGGGTTTAATGTTTCCCTCTTCAAAAAAAAAAAAAAAAAAAAAAAAAATAAAAAAGGAATGGAAAGAGGGAAAAGAAATGAATGAATGGAAATAAGGAAAAGAAATGAACGGGAAGTTTGCCTCGAAAGCTCATCACAAAGAGCCCGTTCATCCAAAAGGGAACGCACACCAAAGAAGGTCCACCCGAAGAGGTCCACCTCAAGGAAGTCCACCACAAAGAAAAGAGATCTACGTCAAAGGAGCAACAACGTCCTCCAAGACAACGTCAAAGGAGCAACAACGTCCTCCAAGACAACGTCAAAAGAAAGGAAACAACTTCAGCAAAAGACGGCCCATAGCCGAACTACGGCGACCTGAGCTTCTCAAACTGAGGGGAACGTAGGCAACCTTCGGGTCCGGTCATAGCATGAGTAAGAACGGTCAAACCATGGCTTTCCCAAAGTAGCCAAGCATCTCCCCCACGGTCCCATCAATGACCGATTTCCCAAGACACACCTTCTTTGGGCCAATTCCCCATAAACACCTTCTCTTCCCGATCTTGCCATTGATCGAATCTTAATCTTAATTGATCACAACATTTATACATGTTAAGGCTAATTGCTTGTTATAATCTTGACTTAATGATGAACATGGTCCCTCCAAGCAATCATTTTGATAATTTTAACCAAGACAAATTTCAAATGTCTCGACAAGTCTTCTTCTCTACATCTTAGGAAAGAGCTAAACACTTGTATTCTGTCAAGCAAGGGCTTCCTTCCATTTCATGATAAATTGCTCAAAGAGCTCACCAACATAAAGGGACTCTCTCCCAAATAAACTGCCCTTGCATGTTTCCTCCAAAAGATACCTTAAGTTCCCGTTCTATCGAGTCGGCTGGATCACTCATAAAAAAAAGTGGAAAAGAAAGGCACAAAAAAAGTGGCCCGCTAGGTTGAAAACCCGTAAGAGAGACCTAGGCAAAAGACAGGGTGTGCCATAAAAGACACAAAAAAGTAGCCCGCTAGGTTGAAAACCCGCAAGGGCGGCCTAAGCAAAAGAAAGGGTGCGTCATGAAAAAGGGATGGGTTCCTAACCTCACTTAAAAGGTCATGTTGGGTCTACGCCAACGCCAAAGGCCAAGAGATGACATTGGGGCTACCCCGACATCAGTAACGACAAGGACATGGGGCTACCCCGGCATTGACGATTGCAAGGACATGGGGCTACCCCAACATCAACAACGAAAGGGTCCTCTACTCCCGACCACTCCTAAAGAATGGATGAAACTCCCAAGGACTTTATGCATAATAAACCTCGTGGTTAAATTAAAATCAAAAATTTGACTGACATGCTTCGTTAAAAGATTTGCTTTGAGGAATGAATATTTGAAAAAAAAATGTGTTTGCTTGTCCCCTTTTAATTCGCATTGGGCGGTTGAGGGTGTATTTTAAAAGAAAAAAAAATGTGTTTGTTGTCCCCTTCCAAATTGCATTGGGCATTTGAGGGTATATTTTGTGAAAGTAATGTTTTTCCCCTTTCAAATTGCATTTGGGCATTTGAGGGTGAGTTTTGTGAGCTTTTGCTTCGGCAGTCAAAGATGACGTAAGACCAGTCTTGTAGTCAACCCTCTCCCATAGAGCCAAGTTGACCAAACCTTTAGGATTGAACAAGTGAGAGTCAAATCCGTTGTTCTCCCGGCAGTCCCCAAGTGACGTAAGTCCATAGGAGATAAGAGAATTTAGGTCCCCCCGCGGGACCCGGAGAAAAATCAGGCAGTCCTAGCGACGTAAGCCCAGCTTTGTGAAATAAATTATGGCCGTCCTAGACGTAAGACCATGTTGACCAAGTAAGAGTCAAGCCCCTTCTGAGAACATTTAGGTCCTCCAAGTGACCCTTGTCGAAAAGGCTTAGGTCCCCCGAGCGACCCCTTTCAAGATAAAGTTTAGGTCCCCCGAGTGACCATTCTGAGAACATTTAGGTCCCCCGAGTGACCCATTTTGAGAAAAGTTTAGGTCCCCCGAGTGACCATCTTGAGAAGAGTTTAGGTCCCCCGAGTGACCCATTTTGAGAAAAGTTTAGGTCCCCCGAGTGACCATCTTGAGAAGAGTTTAGGTCCCCCGAGTGACCCATTTTGAGAAAAGTTTAGGTCCCCCGAGTGACCATCTTGAGAAAAGTTTAGGTCCCCCGAGTGACCCATTTTGAGAAAAGTTTAGGTCCTCCGAGTGACCCATTTTGAGATAAAATTTAGGTCCCCCGAGCGACCCTCTGAGACGAAAATCAGGCAGTCCTAGCGACGTAAGCCCAGCTTTGTGAAACCAAATGTGGCCGTCCTTGACGTAAGCCCAGTTAAGTTGTTTGTGTGAAAAAATTGGCCGTCCCTGACGTAAGCCCAGTTAAAAATTTGTCATGGCCGTCCTCGACGTAAGCCCAGTTAAAATTTGGAAATTGAAATGGTCTTCTGCTTGATGCTTATCATGGCCGTCCACGACGTAAGACCATTAGCTTAGACTTAGAATAGTCGTTATAGGCTAGAGCCTTTGTCCCGGCAGTCCTTAGAGGGACGTAAGACCAGTTTTCCCGTCAAATATGGAGTTGACCCCGGTCAAGCTTAGACTTAGAATAGTCGTTATAGGCTAGAGCCTTTGTCCCGGCAGTCCTTAGTGGGACGTAAGACCAGTTTGCCTTTGTCAAACTCCCCAAAGGTGGAGTTGACTCGAATGTTTTGTCCCGGCAGTCCTTAGTGGGACGTAAGACCAGTTTGCCTTTGTCAAACTCCCCAAAGGTGGAGTTGACTCGAATGTTTTGTCCCGGCAGTCCTTGGTACGACGTAAGACAGTATAGTCATTATAGGCTAGAGCCTTTGTCCCGGCAGTCCTTAGAGGTACGTAAGACCAGTTTTCCCGTCAATCTCCCCAAAGATGTAGTTGACCAAGCCACGACTCAGAATAGTCATTATAGGTTAAAGCCTTTGCCCCGGCAGTCCTAGCGACGTAAGCCCAGCTTTGTGAAATAAATTATGGCCGTCCTAGACGTAAGCCCATGTTGACCCGGTTGACCAAGTAAGAGTCAAGCCCCTTCTGAGAACATTTAGGTCCCCCGAGTGACCCATTTTGAGAAAAGTTTAGGTCCCCCGAGTGACCATCTTGAGAAGAGTTTAGGTCCCCCGAGTGACCCATTTTGAGAAAAGTTTAGGTCCCCCGAGTGACCATCTTGAGAAAAGTTTAGGTCCCCCGAGTGACCCATTTTGAGAAAAGTTTAGGTCCTCCGAGTGACCCATTTTGAGATAAAATTTAGGTCCCCCGACTCAGGCAGTCCTAGCGACGTAAGCCCAGATTTGTGAAACCAAATGTGGCCGTCCTTGACATAATCCCAGTTAAGTTGTTTGTGTGAAAAATTGGCCGTCCCCGACGTAAGCCCATTAACTATGACTTGGAATAGTCACCGTAGGCCGTCCACGACGTAAGCCCAGTAAAAATATGTCCCGTGTGAGTCAAGTTAACCATATCCCCAGCAAGTCAACCCTCTCCTATAGAGCCAAGTTGACCATGTCTCGCCTCTGACCCCTTGGTGTCATGCCCAAATGCCTTAGCCTCTGACCCCTTGGTGTCATGCCCAAATGCCTCAGCCTCTGACCCCTTGGTGTCATGCCCAAATGCCTCAGCCTCTGACCCCTTGGTGTCATGCCCAAATGCCTCAGCCTCTGACCCCTTGGTGTCATGCCCAAATGCCTCAGCCTCTGACCCCTTGGTGTCATGCCCAAATGCCTTAGCTTCTGACCCCTTGGTGTCATGCCCAAATGCCTTAGCCTCTGACCCCTTGGTGTCATGCCCTAATGCCTTAGCCTCTGACCCCTTGGTGTCATGACCAAATGCCTTAGCCTCTGACCCCTTGGTGTCATGCACAAATGCCTTAGCCTCTGACCCCTTGGTGTCATGCCCATGCCTTAGCCTCTGACCCCTTGGTGTCATGACCAAATGCCTTAGCCTCTGACCCCTTGGTGTCATGCCCAAATTCCTTCGCCTCTGACCGAATGAGTGTCATGCCCAAATCCTAGCCTCTGACCCCTTGGTGTCATGCCCAAATGCCTTAGCCTCTGACCCCTTGGTGTCATGCCCATGCCTTAGCCTCTGACCCCTTGGTGTCATGACCAAATGCCTTAGCCTCTGACCCCTTGGTGTCATGCCCAAATGCCTTCGCCTCTGACCGAATGAGTGTCATGCCTGAACCTTCGCCTCTGACCGAATGAGTGTCATGCTCGAGTTTCCCACCCGACCTCGACGGTCGTCTATAGGTTTGAGTAGCCTTAAATCTCTCACCCCGAACTACGTTAGGCTTGATTCCCCGCGAACGGGATACGTAGGAATCCTTCACCACTAGGACCAGCCAAAATCGGTTAAAGCTGTCGTCCCGTCAGATTGGGATGCTTATTTTTATCGACAACCCCGCTCCTTCGAAGCGACATTGCCGAGGGGCTCTGTAAGTACCCCAATCTGAAACCGACCTATCTTAGAGGTACCCTTAGCACCGTTTCAGGGATAAGCTGATAGGCCAGGACCTCCCTAGGATAAACTATAAATTCCAGGACTACTCTGGTATAAAATCGGAAAAATCCAGAAGCTCGCCAGGCTGAGCCGTACGGATGATTTGGGAACTAGAGGGGCCTAGCTGTACGGCTGGTTTGGGCGCCCTCAGTCCCTATAAATAGAACCCCTTGCTGATCATTTCAGAGGGGGGGGGAGAAATACACATTAGAGAGGTCACTCTGCTGGAATTGCCACAGAGAAAGAGTGAGAGTGATCACATACAAAAAAGGAGAGAAGAAAGGAAGATTGGCCTTAACCATCATAGGTAAAGCCACCTCCCCCCTCCTTTCTCTTCATCTTACTCCTATTTTCTTTCTTATATCTTGGTTATACATGTATTTACTATTCATTCATGCAAAGACTTGTCCATTTCAAGCACCTTTTGTTTCTTGCAAGACTTGTCCATTATCAAGCACTATATATATCTATCTATTACATTACTATCTTGTCCAAGCTATGAGAATTTCAAAGGTGCCCTCCATACCTTGTATGGAAGAGGTTCTAAACCTAGACACTCATAGACTTGTTGATTGTCATTTATATTCCTTATTCATGTAAATGGTATGCTTGTTTGGCCATGATAATCATGAGGGTGATGAAACCTTAGTGTTCATCACTTTCCTCTTTGGTTTAGCCTTAAAATCCCACTTTTGGGTCATAAAGATTCAATCTTTATGTGTTATTTTGAATCTTGGAAGGATTTTAAATCATAAAATGTCATCTTGGTGATAAAGTTCCAATCTTTATTCACCAAATGACCAACTTTGGTCCAAAGGGGACATTCATCAACTTTCTTGATTTCCTCCTATGATTGCTCATGATCACACCCAAATACTTGTCTTTGGGGACCAAGTGATGATCATTTAGCATAGGAATGATGTTATAAAACTTGTAAAATGATTTCTTGCAAACTGGGATCACAAACAGTTTGTCCAGCTTCAGACAGAATACCCTGTTTCTGTTCTGAACTGGACTGTTCATGAGCAAACTGTAAAACCCCAGGATCGCCTCCTCCAGCCGTACGGCTACTTTAGGTAGGAGGGAAAAATTGTCATTTTTTCCCTCTGACCTTTATCTTATCACTCAAGGCCCCCTTTCAACCGAGCTTCTCAAATAAAATCAATAACAGAATTTTTTCCGTTAAATACACACACACACATATGCACATTTTAACTAACTTAGGGAGACTCGGCTTTGTCCGAGGCAACTTGAGAGGACGTAAAAACTCCTCCCAAGTTGTAACCTGACCTCCGAACCTTTGAACTCAAACCTTTGTCATTTTGTTGGGTTTAAAATTAACAAAATGTGGCGACTCCGTTAAATTTGACCGGTTCCCGTGTTTGGCATTTTGTCCTCATGCGAACCTCGCGTGTTTCGCCCCCGAGGACGGGATCCTTACAGCTTGGCACATCCCAATCATCCTTAAACACAAGGTTAAGGTCCAAGGTCCCTCATTAAAATGAGGTCATGCTGAAATTCTGCTAAACCATTAAATCAATTTTGACCTTGACTGGGGCTTAATCATGATAAGGATGGCACACGCATTGGAACCTCACGACGCACTAGACCTTAGGAATGGCTCTTTGGTCGGTGGAAGATGCGTGCCCTATAGGTCCCTCGCCCGAGATAGTCCGTCCTTGGGGTATGCAATACAGGTGAAAAACGAGGGGCTTATAAGCGTAGTGATGGCCTCCACAGATCCATGATTTAGAATAGTTGCGAAAAAGAAGAGAAATCTTTTCCAACCATCTAGGAATAAAATGTATTTTAAGTAAACATGAACAATAAAAGAAAATAAACTTTCATGTTGCATGAGCCTAAGCCCTTTTACCCAAAAACTAGCCCGAGTCTGAACAAACCTCCTTGTCCCCTGCAGCTCGTAACAAGTGGATAAGAGTTTTGGGTCACCGTTTGATTAGTGACGAGTCCGATAGTTCGTCAGCGGCTTCTCTTAGACTTCTCAGAATGACTAGCCCAGTGGGAAGTAGTAGTGGGGGTGATAATGCAGTGGATCCGATTGGTCTCACCAGGGAAGAATTGGTACAAGATTTAGAGGCCGCCAGGGCCCGGGAAGAGAGTATCCGCAAACATCAGGAAGAAATGTAAAGTAGGGTAGTGGAAGCACTGAGACAGAAAGGGGTAGCAGTCGTGTTAGGAAGCGATGGGTCTTTTGTGGAAATCACCGATGAAGAGGAGGTCGAAAATCTGCAACCTCAAAGCTACAACCGAGTTCCTCCTCCCCAAACTTACCTTAATGTGGTAACCTCACGTCCCACATTCCAAACCACCATTCACTAAAACATGCCTGTGACCCAAGCTCCCTTTGCCCCGCCGAGCGGTTTTCCTTCATATCCACCCGGATTCACCCTGCACGGCCCGATCCCGATGAGCCGAGCGCCATTAGCACCAGGCACTATTGGTCTGCCACCCCAAGCTTTGCTAATCGCTTCCCAAGGAGCGCCATACCCATTTTATAACCCGGCGGCACAAGATTATGATGCCGCCCCACCATATATCCCTACCAGCAATCCCGCCGGACTGCCCGCGCAACCAAGTGGTTTGACTCTTACTTGGTCATCCTAAACGCTTCGGTCAACTTTAACTCACGGGAGGTTGACGGAGAAACTGGGACAAGGACTAGCCTAAAAGTGACCACTTCATGTCGAGGCTTGGATTTGGTCAACACTACTCTATGGCACGGTTGACACATTTTCTTGATACCGGGAAAAGCCTAGGGGCGACCCTTAAGGTACATTGTTGGACGCAAAAGTCCAAGGTTTTGGAAAATCATTCTTTTTACACACCCTTAAATGCCCATGCAATTTGAAAGGGGACAACACAATATTCAAAATACACCCTCAAATGCCCATCGCGATCTGAAAGGGAAAAAAACACAATTTTTTCACAAAACACACCCTCAAGTGCCCGACGCGACTTGAAAGGGGGACGACACAACATTCAAAATACACCCTTAAATTCCCATCGCGATTTGAAAGGAAAAAACACAATTTTTTTCACAAAACACACCCTCAAGTGCCCGACGCGACTTGAAAGGGGAAAAACACATCTTTTATCAAAAGCATGATGCCAAAAGGGCAAATTTCCAAAGTGCTCATTCCTCAAGGTGAATCTTTTAATGAAGAATGTCACTCAAATTTTGATTTTAACTTAACCATGAGGTTTGTTATGAATAAAGTCCTTTGGAGCTTTGTCCATTTCTTAGGAGCGATCGGGAGTGGAGAACCGTCGTCGAGGTTGGGGTAGCCCCATGTCCTTGTTGGCGTCGGTGGCGGTTTAGCCCCATGTTTTTGGCCGGCGTAGCCCTAATGTCATCGTTTGACGGTTAGGAACCCATCCCTTTTTCATGACGCGCCCTTTCTTTTGCCTAGGCCGCCCTTACGGGTTTTCAACCTAGCGGGCTACTTTTTTGCGTCTTTCATGGCACACCCTGTTTTTTGCCTAGGCCGCCCTTGCGGGTTTTTAATCTAGCGGGGCTACTTTTTTTGGTGCCTTTCTTTCTATTTTCTCTTTCTTTTATGAGTGATCCAACCGACTCGACGGGACAGGGACTTAATATGTCCTTTTGGAGGAAACATGCAATGGCCTTTATTTAGGCGGGAGAGAGTCCCTTTATATTGGTGAACAATGTATCACGAAACGGGAGGAATCCCTTGCTTGACAGAATACAAGTGTTTAGCTCTTTCCTAATATGTAGAGTAGAAGACTTGTCGAGACATTTGAAATCAGCCTTAGTCAATATCATCAAAATGATTGCTTGAACGGACCATGTTCATTATTAAGTCAGGGTTATAACAAGCAATTAGCCTTGACATGTATAAATGCTGTGATCAATTGAGATTAAGATTCGATCAATGGCAAGATCAAAATGTGTTTAGGAGAGATGGGTAATTATCTGGGAAATTGGTCATTGATGGGACCAAGGGAAGAGAACCGGGTCATTTTTGGAGGACTGAGGTTTGATGGATTCATTTCATGCTATGACCGGACCCGAAGGTTGCCTACGTTCCCCTCAGTTTGAGGAGCTCAGGTCGCCCTAGTTCGGCCGTGAGGCCGTCTTTTGCTGAAGTTGGCTTTCTTTTGTTGTTGTCTCGGAGGACACTGTTGCTCATTTTTGGAGGACCGAGGCTTGATGGATTCATTTCATGCTATGACCGGAACCGAAGGTTGCCTACGTTCCCCTCAGTTTGAGGAGCTCAGGTCACCCTAGTTCGGCCGTGAGGCCGTCTTTTACTGAAGTTGGCTTTCTTTTGTTGTTGTCTCGGAGGACGCTGTTGCTCACTTTGCTTTGGGTGAACTCCTTGAGATGGACCTCTTGGGGTGAACCCTCTTTGGTGTGAACTCCTTTTGAGGCAAACTTTGTTTTCACCATTTCCTTCCCTTCTTTCTATACATTCATTTCCTTTCCCTCTTCTTTTTTTTTTTTTTTTGAGGGAGGAGGTAAACATTAGCCCCAGCTTGCTATCTTGGGCATTGGCTTTCCTGCAGCCCTTTATCGATTCTAGCTTTGATTTTGACGATCCGGGAAGCCCTTTGCTTGGTTGCGCGCGTGCGATCACGGTTGAATCTTGGTGGTTGAGCAACAACGTCCTCACCTTTTCACTGTCTCGGGATGCCTTTGATGTGCATCATGAATTTGTCTCAGAAAGGTGTATCGGGTTGTGTATCGGGGAAGTGTATGAGGGAAGACTTACCATTAATGGTTTCTTCATGCCAATTGATCACAACATTTATTCACATCAAGATTAATTGTTTACATTTAGCATTTTTCATTCGTGTTAGGTCCATTCGTCCTTAATGAGTTGTCATTGACTAGTATGCTTAGAAGTTAATTCATCATTTTAGGGACGTAGCAATCAATTGATCATAACAAGCAAGGCAATTTCAAGAGTAAATGTATATTGCAAATAATGTCTCAAGTCTAGAGAGAAGAGAATGAAAATGACTCTTTTATTGAGATAACTTTGTACATACATGTCCAAGTACGGACCTTTGCAAAAATAAAAAGACACAGTCCGGGACGGACTTTGATGAAAGTCTAGATCCTACGAGGCTGGAAGACTCATCACTCTTTTTTTTTTTTTTTTTTTTTTGGAATGGGTTCCTATAAAGTGCGATGGTCCATTTTCTTCCTCAATTGTTGGAGGGGTTATCGGCGGAACATTCCATGTCTTCCACGGGGAACTCGGGCTCCGTGTCATCGGGAAAGATGTCGGTGGCTTCCATTTGGCTTGGCATTGCAATTACCGAGTTCGTCTTTGGCCATCTCCTTTTGGCGACTTCCTTTCGAGGTGCGTAACCTCATGCATGGCATTCGGCGAGGGTATGGTTCTCCATTTGATGTACCCACCCTTGGGCTTTCGAAGCATGGGCCTCTCCTTGTGGGCGGTGTCCCTACTTGTTTTGATCTTCTTGTTCATGTGGGCGCCATTTCGGATGTGGGCTCCTTGGTCTATGTTTCCGGTGGACAAGACCACAAAGGACTTTAGCATTTTAAACCTCAAGGTGAAATTATAACCACGATTTGAGAGGAACGCCTCATTAGCGGATTAGCCTTTTAGAAAAGAGTTGACCTTTTATTTTAAGAAAACTCGATCTCCATTTTTTTTTTGAATGAGGATTGACACACACATTTTTTATTTGAGCAAAAGACTCACACATTTTTCTTTATTTTTATAAGGATTGACACACACACATTTTTTATTTGAGTAAAAGACTCACACACATTTTTTATGTAAACTTTTGACAATGTAGTAATGATAATAATAATTTCATTAAGAAAATTGACAATGGATTCAAAACGGTCACCACATAGCACTAACCGGGGAGTCAAGATTCTAACTAGACCTAACAGACATCTTAACTGACTTTCCCTAAAGGCTTATTACACATTCTTACAGTGGACTTTGACCTTTCCTGAGGGGAGGTCGGTGGAAGGGGTTTTGAGATTTTGCTCTCTGTTACGGTGACCACAACACCATCAATTTCCCAACCCGGGGCATTTAGCCCTGCAGACATTTTCCGTGCCATTGACCCTTTGGCTTTGCTGAATTTGTCAACCTTCCCGAAACTGGCTCTCCTACTTTGGGGTTGGTGACTCCGTCAACCACGGTCTCCTTTCTCTTGGGGTGGATACCACTCCATTCGTTGATCCTTGGAGAAGTCACAGGATTAGATCTCTCGATCCCAAGCACGTTGACACTCGGGCTGTTGGCTGTGGCGGAGGCATGAGGGGGTTCAAGCTTTCCTTCCCCAATCAAACCCAGAATGATGCGTTTCACAACAGGGCACTCATCGGTATTGTGTCCATGGTAACTGTGGAAGGCACACTTCCTGTTAACATCGAGATACTTCTCAGGGTTTTTGGGTTGGAAGTTGACAAGAGGCTTTACGAGGCCTTGCTTAACCAATCTCTCAAATACCTTGCTTATAGGCATTCTGAAATCCTCAAACCTTATAAAACGGGGTCTGGATTGGCGTTTGGCTCTTCTTCCATTGTTGGTCGGAGCGCGGTGGGGATGAGAATCATTACCATTCAATGAAAAGGGGTGCTCATTGAGTGTCCTTTCATACTGAACTTCCATTTGCTTTCTCCTTCCCAATAGATGATTGAGAGGATCCTACGGGGGTGGAGGGGTGTAGGCATATCCATAACCCTGGTTTTTCGCAGGAATGTACCTCGGAGGTGCGTAATGAACTTGTGGTCCAAAAGGTCTCAGACCGTAGAAATGATACGGGTCACCTCAAAATCCAGTGGTTGGCCAATTATCCACATATGGCGACTGAGTTCTTGGGATTTGATTGACGACCTCAAACTGAGAGGGAGTATAATTAGGAAGACCCGTGGGAGTGATGGTCGAGGCATGATCGGTGTGAATGGTGAGACATGGGTGTTTATGGGAGGCAAGCTTTGAGTGGTGACGTGTTGAAACAGAGAGTGAGGGGATTTGGTGTTTTCGCAAGGTTGAGGGGGTGGAGTTTGGTTGTGACTTGGAGGTTGGGTGGTCTCGACCCCTTCCTCATGGTCAGAAACCTCAACGAAGGACCCGTCCGTCTAAAACAAAACCTTAACGCCTTTTTGTCTCATTGACCTGACAAACCGGTCTCGTTCTTCCTCGTAGTGTTTACTGGTAATCTCTTCCCGAGCCCTGGAGGCTTCCAAAGATTGGAGCAACTCTTCTTTGGTTGGGCTGGTCTGACCATTTGCGGCATTGCTTTCCCAACTATTTTCCTCTGAGCCGGTCATTCCAAGGTTCCGGCGTGGAGGGATTGTCGCGGCTGAGGAAACCTCAGACTCAACGCGGAACAGGCAGTGACACGGTGCTGTTTTCCACTTCATTCTCGCTGCAGCAGAGACAGAATGCAACTTAGGCTCAGGTAATCATTTGGTGGATGCTCATGCTACAAATGGGACACGACCGCTAGGCTTAGACCTATAGGCGAAAGGTGAACGGGATCAATGGGATCTCGAATCCATGGTTGTGGCCGACTTCTTGGAGGGCAACGGGGGATTCATTCAAAGACTTGACCGGCTCCTTAGAAGATAATGGGGATCCTCCCAAGGACTTGACTTCCTAGGGGACTACTCCTAGGGATTTGACGAGAATCTCAAAAAGGGGACCTAGGGGATGACGCCTAGGGGTTTGACGGAAATCTTAACAGGGACCTAGGGTACAACGCCTAAGGGTTTAACGAACATCTTGGAGGATAACGGGGATATATCCAAAGATTTAACGGGTGCCTTGGAGGATAACGGGGATCCGTCCGAAGATTTCACTGGCTTCTTGGAGGATAACTGGGATCCTACCAAAGATTGACGGGGTTCTTAGGGGATAACGGGGATCCGTCCGAAGATTTCACTGGCTTCTTGGAGGATAACTGGGATCCTACCAAAGATTTAACGGGTGCCTTGGAGGATAACGGGGATCCGTCCAAAGACTTAACAAAATTCCTTAACGGAGGTCTGGGGGATAACGGGGATCCGTCCAAAGACATAACGAAATGCCTTAATGGAGGTTTTGGAGGATAACGGGGATCCGTCCAAAGACTTAACGAAATGCCTTAACGGAGGTCTTGGAGGATAACAGGGATCCGTCCAAAGACTTAACGAAATGCTGGTTGCTAACGCAAGAATGCGATGCGTCAAAGACAAGAAGCAAGAAAGGAGCAAATGCATGTAATGTGTGATTATTCATTCATTCAAGTTTACTTAAAAAGCATTTTTGTTCCTACATGGTTGGAAAAGATTTCTCTTCTTTTTCGCAACTAATCTAAATTCTGGATCAGCGGAGGCCATCACTACGCCTATAGACCCCTCGTTTTTCATATGTCTTACACACTCCCAAGGATGGACTGTCCCGGGCGAGGGTCCTATAGGGAAGCGGCTTCCACCGACCAAAAGAAACGAATCTAGGGTCTAGTGTATCGCAAGGTCCTCAATCCGTGAGCCATTCCAATCATGATTAAGCCCCGGTTAAGATCGAGATTCATCTTAGGGACTTAAGGGACTTCCAACATAACCTCATCTTTGATGAGGGCCCTCGAATCTTATCCATAGGCTTAAGGATGATTAGTATGAACCATTCATTAGGGATTGACAACACAGTGTCACCCTATCCATAACACATGACTTAGGTTAATTATAGCCCATTTTAACGCATAAGTCAAGGACCGGGTCAAAGTTGACCATGGTCACACTTGCTTTCACAAGGATTCGTGACTCGGGCATTAACTTGGCCATAATTAATCTCAGACACGTATCGGGGACATGGTAACGTGAGTTAGACCAAAAACCAACCAAAGTCTCGGTGTTTGTCTGTCACGGACAAGTGTGGTTGACTCAGCTCGGAAGGGGAGGTGGAATGGACCCGTGCGCGCTAGAAGGGCACAAGAGCACCAATCAAGCTGCATCGTTGCATACATCCCGGGTTTAAAGGGCATTTGGAACGTGCAAGGTCAAGTGCGCGTAGTGTGAAGCCATTCTATGTTCCTTTTTGAGTCAAAATAGAAATTTTTGATTTGTCTTAACATCATGAACAAATGTACACAATAGAACATGAACAAGCATGAATAGGCATAATCAACAAAAATGAGCAAGCATGAATAAGCTATTTACACAAGCAATCAAGCAAAAATCACATGGGCAAACAAAGCCAAAACTTGTACATACAATAAATTGTGCACAACCAAAGGTCCTTTGAAATCAAGACTTCACAAGAAGAACAATCCTTTGAAAACCATTTGTAAAACAAGTTGTGCACAACAAAAGGATTCAAAATCTTCACAAAAGGGGTTATGTACAAGGAGGCCTTGAAAACCTAATTTTATGTCCAAAAAGACTTGTGCATAACCAAGCTTTAAAAACCAAGTTTTGGCTAAAAAGGAAGAAGTGCACAAACAAAACTGTAAATAGAACATGGACAAGAGCAGAAGCCAAAGGGGCACAGAATGTTTCTGCCCTGCACAAAATTGTCAAATTTTGAAATATTCTGTTCCCTTCCCAACATAGCCGTACGGCTATATCATCATGGCTATTATTTTTTGTAGTTTTTCAACCTCTGATCATCAAGCCCCAGTTTATTGCACATCCAGAACAGTTTCCACTCCAGAAAATTCAAACAGAAACTCAGCACACACAAAACAAACACAAAAGTTAACGAAAACGGGGGACGGGAGTTTGACCCACACAAAATTGTCCTCAAATTTTCTAAAAAGAAGTTTGCAAACACTTTACTCCCCAGCGGAGTCTCCACTGTAAGGATCCCGCCCCCGCGCGGAGGATCACGACGAGTTTTGGGGCGAAAAAGCCGAACACGGTTATCACACAAAACATAACGGAGTCGCCACTTTTGTTAATTATTTAACCCAACAAAAGAAAATGTTAGAGATTATATTAGTTCGGAGGTCAGGTTACGCCTTGGGAAAAGTTTCACTTCACCCAAGTCGCCTCGGATAGGACCGAGTCTGTCACGACCCGAAATATAGGCTCTATTTTATTAGTAATAAGTGATTATTGTTTAATTGTTTGCCTATCTATTTATTTAAATTATTATTTATTTAAATAATTATGTGTGCAATTTATGTGTTATAATATTTATGCCTAGCATTTTATTTGGGTTATTTGGGCTAGTGTAGAAGTATTGGGTCTTAATTGATAGTTGAGAGTGTAGTATTTGTGTGTAGTGTGAGAGAGGGGGCCTAAGTGCAACATTTTAAATAATTCCCCTACTCCCTCCCTACTCCCCTCACCTCCCTCACCTTCTCCCTCACTCTTTCACTCATCTCCCAAAAATCTCCCTCTCTCTCTAGCAATTTTGGGTAAGTTTTCTTCTTTATCTTCTCTCTTCATTTTCTTCTTCTTCCTCTCATTATTATTCATTTCTTAAAACGTGAAATGTGTTTAGATCGTCGTTAGGATCGTAGGAAGCCAAAAAGAGTTGAAATCCGTCAACTTTCATTATTTCCAAGTAAGTTGCTTTTCCCCCATTTAAATGCTAAAATGTTCATATCATGTTTAGATATTGTTTGATGTGTTACATTTGAAGTTTGGATGAGTTTTGAATTTGTTTGGGATTTATTTGGGTTTTTGGTCAAGAATGGTGATTTTGGAATGTTGGGTTTGATTCTTGGTTTTGGGTTGTTAGATGGTGTTGTTTAGGTTCCCTAGATGTTTAGATGTAGTTTTGGTACCTTGGAAACTAGTTGAAAGCTTTGATTTTGAGCATTTATGGAAGGTTTGTGTTTTGGCTCGAAAATGGTGAACCCAGCTGAGATTTCTTCCCTGTCCGTAGACCAGGCGCCCGCCTGACCCTGCCCAGGCACCCGCCTATATACCCCTTTCTGAAGACCAGACCTACTGGCCATTCAAGCGCCCGCCTGCCCCATACCAGGCGCCCGCCCGCCCCCTGTTCCATGATTTTGACCTTTTTGCTTGGTTTAAGACGTAAGGCTTAACTAGTTTAGGTTTAATCCTTCTAATTAACTTAAGATAACACCGTGGAACACTTTATTGTGTGGATTTGATTCTTTTGTGAATAAAGATGATGTGAAATGTATTTCAGTACCGTTTTGGTAATGTAGTTCATCTTTGATGTGCTGTTTGCATTGGTTGACCTTTGTGGTAACTTAATTTGATTGGTTCCCTACTTTGGAACCTTAAGTTGTTCATTCATGCTAAATTATTATTACTTAGCATTTATTTGAAAGTCCAGCTGGTATTTTGTGTGTGTTTGGGCGATGGGAAAGATTATAATGGCAAAGCCAAGTCCATTATAATGTTGACCATTGTTTTGCCCCCTTCTTTACCCCTTCTCCAGATTGGCCTTGGAAAGGATAAGTCAGCGTTCCTTTGTGAATGTATCTGGCTAGCGGGCATGACTTTGTTCATGGTCCTTGTCCTTTGTGACACTTTTATGTTATTGGTTCCGGTACCGGGGTTTTCTCTTCGGCTTTCATGCTATTATGAAGATGATGATTTGTTGATTATTGAAGCTGCACAGCGATCCTTTATTTGGATGTTCCGGTTTAGAAAACCTTGGCTATATCCTTTGTTATGTGTTTATTTCCGCTGCTATCTGTTATGTGATAAAGGCTATGTGCTATGTGATATTTATTATTGCTTATTGTATATTGCATCATAGCATGTCATGTAGTTGCATTAGTAACTTATTGAGATTTATCTCACCCCCTTTCTTTTATCTTTGTTTTTCCTTAACCCCCCCAGGTGCTAAGGATTAGTCTCGCTGATCACGAGAAAGAGGACGTCGAGTGTGGATCCATTCTTTTGGGGAAGGTTGTTATAGGTTGGTTTACATTATGTAAATGTGTAACCATTTTGGGATAGTTATACCAAACAATGACGTCACTAAGAATTGTATATTTATATTTTGTTGTGCATAAACTTGTGGAAGTTTATGATAGTTGTAATTGGTTTTTATCAAACTTGGTTTTGTAAAACTTTGGATCATCACCCTTTTGGTATCAAATGAAATTTTTAACTTCAGTGTTTCACAGTTTTGGTTTTAGAGTCGACGTCCAGCTCGCGGTCTCGGGCCCGCGGGGTTCCGTGGTCGCGACAGTTGGTATCAGAGCTATGGCATTAGCTCTAAGTATAATTCTAGGTGGATTAGTATGACCTAGGTGGGTAGTAGTGTGCGGAGTGATTAACGGTTGATGTCTTATGCAGGTAATTACTCGCAATGTCTGGAAGAAGAAACAGAGGAGGTACTAGCGGGGCACAGAATCAGAATGATACAAGGGAAGAAGCCCGTGCCATGTTTCAAGGCATGTTTGAGGCGGCCATGAAGGCCATACATGATCAAGGTCCGAGGGTAGAACAAGCACCACCCTGTTATGGTTTGGAACAATTTCTGAAGTTAAAACCGGTTGAATTCGATGGGGAACACGATGTTCGGAAAGCTGAGTTATGGATTGAGTCAATGGAGAATATTTACGATGTGTTTGGGTGTTCGGATGAGGACAAGGTCCGGTTCGCGGCTTATAAGCTTGTGGGAGCTGCCGAGCATTAGTGGAAAGGTGTTAAAGCTACTTGGGATGATACTCACACGGTTTATGCGTGGGAGTTGTTTGTGCGAAAATTCAAGGAGCATTTCATTCCGGTTGTTGATCAAAACCGAAAGGAAATCGAGCTACTCAACTTGGAGCAAGGCGTGTTGTCTATAGCACAATACTCGGCTAAGTTCATAGAATTAGCCCGGTATTGCGACTATTTGGTGAGGACCGAGGAACAAAAGGCTATGAGATTCATTCGGGGATTGAAGACCTCCATCCGTACTCAACTTATTGCTCAACGGATTGTGACTTTCCAAGATGCGGTGGACCGAGCCTACTTAATAGAGCAAGATATTGGGGAGCATAAAAGGAAGACCGAGGTAGGCAACCCGGGTAAGCAAGGAGCACAAGGCAAGCCACAACACCGTTTCGACAACCGAGGTAACCCGGGAGCATCATCTCAGTTTAAGGGGCAAATCACACCGAGGAATCCGGGTACTACTCCGGGGATTCAGATTAGGAAGCCTTGTACCTTTTGTCAGAAGGTAGGCCATTCGGAGGATAGGTGTTGGAAAAAGCAAGACAAGTGCACCAATTATGGTGAAATGGGGCACTTTGCGAGAGAGTGCACGAGGTACCGAGGTCAGTCATCCGGGTCAGGAGTTGGTATTAATCAGGGACAGAAAAGGGATGCCGCCGGGAAGCCCAAAGTTCAAGGGAAGGTTTATGCCATGAATCAACAACAAGCTACCGATGATCCATCCGTTATTGGAGGTATTGTTTCTGTGTCTAATGTGAGCTCACGAGCGTTAGTAGATCCAGGATCATCTCATTCATACATTTCTGTGCAATTTGCTTCCATGTTAAATGCTGCATTCGAGTCTTTACCGTACGTGCTAGAGGTGTCGACCCCTATAGGAGAATGCTTGATTTCTGATCGAGTCCTTCGTGCTTGTGATGTGGTTATTTGTGGTCGAGTCCTTTGTGCGGATTTGGTAGTTCTTCCTATCCAAGACTTTGATGTCATTTTGGGTATGGATTGGTTGAGCAAGTTTCATGCTTCCGTTGATTGCCATAAGAAAACAGTTACTTTTTCTATTCCCGATGTGCCTAAATTCGTGTTTGAGGCTTGTCCTCTGAGTAGAAAGGTTCGCTTAATTTCTTTTATGAAAGCGAGAAAATTATTGCATAGTGGTTGTGAGGGATATTTGGCTAGTGTTCTTGATACTAGGAAAGAATCCCCTAGTTTTGATAGTGTTCGGGTAGTTCGGGAATTTCCCGATGTTTTCTCTACCGAGTATGATATGCCTCCCGATCGTGAGATTGAGTTTTGTATAGATCTTTTGCCGGGTACGGCTCCAATTTCGAAAGCGCCTTATAGGTTAGCTCCCGCAGAGTTGAAGGAATTAAAGGTTCAGTTGCAAGAGTTGCTTGATCGAGGGTTTATCCGCCCTAGTGTTTCCCCGTGGGGAGCACCGGTTTTATTTGTGCGGAAGAAAGATGGTTCGTTGAGGTTGTGCATCGATTACCGGAAGTTGAATCAGGTTACGGTGAAGAATAAATATCCTCTACCGCATATCGATGATTTGTTTGATCAGCTTCAAGGGTCCGTGGTTTTCTCTAAGCTTGATTTGAGGAGTGGGTACCATCAGTTGAAGGTTCGATCGGAGGATATTCCGAAGACTGCTTTTCGCACTCGTTATGGTCATTATGAGTTCTTGGTTATGCCGTTTGGGTTGACTAACGCGCCGGCCGTGTTTATGGATTTGATGAACCGAGTTTTCCATCCTTATCTTGATTCGTTCGTGGTAGTCTTCATCGACGACATTCTTGTTTATTCGAAATCTCGAGAGGAGCACGAGCAACACTTGAGGACAGTTTTATCCGTTCTTGCGAGGGAGAAATTATTTGCGAAGTTTAGCAAATGCGAATTTCGGCTCAAGAAGGTGTCATTTCTGGGCCATGTTATTTCGAAAGACGGATTTCGGTGGATCCTTCAAAGATTGAAGCCATAGTGGATTGGAAGAGACCCGAATCAGTGACAGAGATCAGAAGCTTTCTTGGTTTAGCCGGGTATTACTGAAGATTTATTGAAGGGTTTTCGAGGATTGCTACTCCGATGACTCAGTTGACCCGGAAGAATGTTCCGTTTGTGTGGACCGAGAAATGTGACAAGAGTTTCGAAGAATTGAAGAAGAGGTTGACTACCGCACCGATCTTGACCTTGCCTAATGGGAGCGACGGCCTAGTGATTTATAGTGATGCTTCTAAAGAGGGTTTGGGTTGTGTGTTGATGCAGGATGGGAAAGTAATTGCGTATGCTTCGAGGAAGTTGACCCCTAGTGAACAAAATTACCCGACTCATGATATGGAGTTGGCGGCTATTGTATTTGCGTTGCACAAGTGGAAGCACTATCTTTATGGAGAGAAGTTTGAGATTTTTACCGATCACAAGAGTCTGAAGTACCTATTCTCTCAGAAGGAATTGAACAACCGACAGCGCCGATGGATGGAATTGTTGAAGGATTATGATTGTACGATTTCTTACCACCCGGGAAAGGCGAATGTGGTAGCCGATGCGATTAGTAGAAAGTCTTATGTGGCTTCGATGATGGTTCGAGAGTGGAAAATGCTTGAGGATGTTCGAGATTGGTCTCCTCGTGAATCAAGACATGGGGCTATTTTTGCGAATATTAGGGTATCTCCGTCCCTAATTCAGAGGATAAAGGAAGCTCAGAAAGAAGATCCCGAGTTGGTGAAGAAAATGGGTAAACTGAAAGAAAAGAACTTCGAGGATTTTTCTTTGAGTTCGAGTGGAGTGTTGACTTTCCGTGGTCGTTTGTGTGTTCCGGATGTTGATGGAATTAAACAGAGAGTTCTTGATGAGGGTCACAAATCGAGGTATACTATTCATCCGGGTAGTACGAAGATGTATCAGGATTTGAAGCAACAATTTTGGTGGATTAATATGAAAAGGGAGATAGCCGAGTATGTATCGAGGTGTTTAACTTGTCAGTAGGTCAAAGCCGAGCATCAGAGACCCGCGGGATTACTTCAGCCGTTAGAGATTCCCGAGTGGAAATGGGAGCATGTGACTATGGATTTCGTTACGGGACTGCCTCGTACCCGTAGGAAGTATGACAGTGTTTGGGTAATAGTGGATAGATTGACCAAGAGTGCCCATTTCTTGCCTATTGACATCAGGTATTCGATGGAGAAGCTTGCGACCCTTTATATCGGTGAGATCGTTAGATTGCATGGAGTTCTGGTTAGCATTGTGTCAGATCGAGACCCGAGGTTTACTTCTAGGTTTTGGAAGGCGTTTCAGGAAGCTTTGGGTACAGATTTGCGATTTAGTACAGCTTTTCATCCTCAAACCGACGGTCAATCCGAGAGGACTATTCAGATTTTGGAAGATATGTTGCGAGCGTGTTCGATAGACTTTTCTGATTCTTGGGATTCGCACCTACCGTTAGTGGAGTTCTCTTACAACAACAGTTATCAGGCTAGTATTGAGATGGCACCGTTTGAGGCCTTGTATGGAAGGAAGTGTAGATCGCCTATTTGTTGGGATGAGGTCGGTGAAGCGAAAGTTTTGGGTATTGATTTGCTTCGGGATTCGGTTGAGAAAGTTCGAGTTATCCGGGATAGATTGAAGACAGCCCAGAGTCGACATAAGAGCTACGCAGACAACCGAAGGCGAGATCTTAGTTTTCAGGTTGGTGATTTGGTATTCTTGAAGGTATCTCCGAAGGTGGGTATCCGAAGGTTCGGGAAGAAGGGTAAGTTGGCTCCGAGGTTTATTGGCCCGTTTGAGATTTTGGGAAGAGTTGGACTTCTAGCGTATCGTCTCGCGTTACCGTCATCCTTAGACCAGTTGCATAACGTCTTTCACGTTTCTATGCTTCGGAAGTATGTTCATGATCCGTCTCACGTGTTGCCGAGGATACCGGAGGATATTGAGCCCGATATGAGTTATGAGGAACGACCGGTTCGGATCGTAGATTCTAAAGTCCAAGAGTTGAGGAGCAAGAGCATTGCGTTGGTTAGAGTCCTTTGGAGGAATCATAACATCGAGGAGTAGACTTGTGAGCTTCGTGATGAGATCGAGAGGAAATTTCCGTGGCTTTTTGTTTAAGGTGAGTCTCGTTAAAATTCGGGTCGAATTTTCTTTAAGGGGGAGTGAATGTCACGACCCGAAATATAGGCTCTATTTTATTAGTAATAAGTGATTATTGTTTAATTGTTTGCCTATCTATTTATTTAAATTATTATTTATTTAAATAATTATGTGTGCAATTTATGTGTTATAATATTTATGCCTAGCATTTTATTTGGGTTATTTGGGCTAGTGTAGAAGTATTGGGTCTTAATTGATAGTTGGGAGTGTAGTATTTGTGTGTAGTGTGAGAGAGGGGGCCTAAGTGCAACATTTTAAATAATTCCCCTACTCCCTCCCTACTCCCCTCACCTCCCTCACCTTCTCCCTCACTCTTTCACTCATCTCCCAGAAATCTCCCTCTCACTCTAGCAATTTTGGGTAAGTTTTCTTCTTTATCTTCTCTCTTCATTTTCTTCTTCTTCCTCTCATTATTATTCATTTCTTAAAACGTGAAATGTGTTTAGATCGTCGTTAGGATCGTAGGAAGCCAAAAAGAATTAAAATCCGTCAACTTTCATTATTTCCAAGTAAGTTGTTTTTCCCCCCATTTAAATGCTAAAATGTTCATATCATGTTTAGATATTGTTTGATGTGTTACATTTGAAGTTTGGATGAGTTTTGAATTTGTTTGGGATTTATTTGGGTTTTTGGTCAAGAATGGTGATTTTGGAATGTTGGGTTTGATTCTTGGTTTTGGGTTGTTAGATGGTGTTGTTTAGGTTCCCTAGATGTTTAGATGTAGTTTTGGTACCTTGGAAACTAGTTGAAAGCTTTGATTTTGAGCATTTATGGAAGGTTTGTGTTTTGGCTCGAAAATGGTGAACCCAGCTGAGATTTCTTCCCTGTCCGTAGACCAGGCGCCCGCCTGACCCTGCCCAGGCGCCCACCTACATACCCCTTTATGAAGACCAGACCTACTGGCCATTCAAGCGCCCGCCTGCCCCATACCAGGCGCTCGCCCGCCCCCTATTCCAGGATTTTGACCTTTTTGCTTGGTTTAAGACTTAAGGCTTAACTAGTTTAGGTTTAATCCTTCTAATTAACTTAAGATAACACCTTGGAACACTTTATTGTGTGGATTTGATTCTTTTGTGAATAAAGATGATGTGAAATGTATTTCAGTACCGTTTTGGTAATGTAGTTCATCTTTGATGTGCTGTTTGCATTGGTTGACCTTTGTGGTAACTTAATTTGATTGGTTCCCTACTTTGGAACCTTAAGTTGTTCATTCATGCTAAATTATTATTACTTAGCATTTATTTGAAAGTCCAGCTGGTATTTTGTGTGTGTTTGGGCGATGGGAAAGATTATAATGGCAAAGCCAAGTCCATTATAATGTTGACCATTGTTTTGCCCCCTTCTTTACCCATTCTCCAGATTGGCCTTGGAAAGGATAAGTCAGCGTTCCTTTGTGAATGTATCTGGCTAGCGGGCATGACTTTGTGTCATGGTCCTTGTCCTTTGTGACACTTTTATGTTATTGGTTCCGGTACCGGGGTTTTCTCTTCGGCTTTCATGCTATTATGAAGATGATGATTTGTTGATTATTGAAGCTGCGCAGCGATCCTTTATTTGGATGTTCCGGTTTAGAAAACCTTGGCTATATCCTTTGTTATGTGTTTATTTCCGCTGCTATCTGTTATGT
This sequence comes from Campanula takesimana, assembly GCA_026119855.1. NCBI lineage: Eukaryota > Viridiplantae > Streptophyta > Magnoliopsida > Asterales > Campanulaceae > Campanula > Campanula takesimana. The sequence goes on from JAOWBW010001093.1 coordinate 380,155, forward strand.
GATAAAGGCTATGTGCTATGTGATATTTATTATTGCTTATTGTATATTGCATCATAGCATGTCATGTAGTTGCATTAGTAACTTATTGAGATTTATCTCACCCCCTTTCTTTTATCTTTGTTTTTCTTAACCCCCCCCCCAGGTGCTAAGGATTAGTCTCGCTGATCACGAGAAAGAGGACGTCGAGTGTGGATCCATTCTTTTGGGGAAGGTTGTTATAGGTTGGTTTACATTATGTAAATGTGTAACCATTTTGGGATAGTTATACCAAACAATGACGTCACTAAGAATTGTATATTTGTATTTTGTTGTGCATAAACTTGTGGAAGTTTATGATAGTTGTAATTGGTTTTTATCAAACTTGGTTTTGTAAAACTTTGGATCATCACCCTTTTGGTATCAAATGAAATTTTTAACTTCAGTGTTTCACAGTTTTGGTTTTAGAGTCGACGTCCAGCTCGCGGTCTCGGGCCCGCGGGGTTCCGTGGTCGCGACAGAGTCTCCCTAATGTTAGTTAACGAAAGTGCATGTGTGTGTGTGTGTGTTTTCAAAATGGGAGAAACTAACTGTTTTGGCAAAACCAGTTAATTATTTAACAGAAAATGTTTATTTTGCAAACTTTCTGGTCAGAAAAGGAAGAAACTGGAAAGTGCCCTCCCTGGCCAAAGTAGCCGTACGGATGGGGAGGGCTCTCCAGGGCATTTTTACAGTTTATCAGAAAACAGTCCAGTTTCAGTCAAAACAGAGTATCTTTGCTAAAACTGGACTGGAATGTTGATTTTCAGTTTATGATTAACAACAAAACTTTGAAAAGTTCATTCCTATGCACTTTGATCATCAAAGGAACCCCAAAACAAATATTTAGTTGTGATCAAAGGCAATCATTGGAGAGATTTATGAAAAGTTGATGAACATGGCATTTAGACCAAAATGACCATTTTGGTGGATAAAGATTGAAACTTTACCACCAAAATGGACTTATTATACATGATTAAACCCTTAGGGACAAAAATATAACATAAAGATCAAATCTTTATGTCCCATAATTGGTGATTTATGGCTAGATCATAGTTGGGATGATAAAGATTGAAACTTTATCCCCCAATCATGACTCTTATGGCCAAAAAAGAACAACATCAACATGAAATTTAACAAATCATGATCATCCTAGGTTTTATCCCATAAATCACACACTAGGTGTGAAGGGGACCTTGAATCACCTCATGATTTGGATCATATACATATATAATCATAATATATATAGCTTGGAAGGCCAAGACTTGTATAATATATAGATACAGTGCTTGAAAATGGACAAGACTTGCAAGAAATGTAAAGTGCTTGAAATGGACAAGACTTTGCAAGAACAAGAAGAAATAATACAAGATAAACAAGTAATATGAACAAAGATAAAATAGAGTTTGAGATGAAGAAGAAGATGGGGAGAAGGAGGCTTCACCTATTGTGGTTATGGCCTATCTTCCTCTCTTTTCACTCAAATGTATATATCACTCACTTTCTGCTCTCAAACTGGCAGAGTTTCATCTCACCAAACGTTTTCTCCCCCCCTGAAATGATCAGTATGGGGTTCAATTTATAGAGGCTGAGGGTGCCCAACATAGCCGTACGGCTAGGGACCTCATGCGCCCAAACCATCCGTACGACTTGACTTGGCGAGCTTCTGGATTTTTCTAAGTTTAATTTCAGTTCAGTCCTGGAATATCAGGTTTATCCTAGTGAGGTCCTGACCCATTGGTTTATCCCTGAATGGCACCAAGAATTCCTCTAAAGTTGGTTAATTTCAGATTGGGGTACTTACAACGCTGAAGTTTGAGTTCATAAACTTTGAGATTTGCGTAAATATTTCTAAGTGTCCACACATCCAAAGTTCCAGCGTCTTCAAGAGCGCTAGATTTATGTAGGTATCTCGATCCAAAAGCAGCAAGGAAATTTGTATTTAATTCCTTATTAGAGAATTTCTTTCCGAGTGAAATACAGAGGTTTATGATTTCACAGTAACGTTCATAAGTTTGTCTTAGGGTTTCACCGGGGAGTTGAGAAAAATTATTGAATCTCTTTTGTACTTCGTATCTCTTGTTTTCTTTGCAAACAGTTTCTCCTTCGATATGCTCTTCGATAGCATCCCATAATTCATTTGCAGTAGCACAATGCATGACTTTTTATTTCATAGCCTTGCTTAAAGTACTGAGGAGAATGTTTCTATCCTTCCCATCATTTGCAACTCTTCTTGTTTCTTCTTCATTCCATTCTTCCTTTGGTTTTAGAATAGATGGTTGAGCAGCGTTGGTGCGTGGATTAGGATTCACCTTCATTGGAATATAAGGTCCATAAACTACGGTGTCATTGAGCCTTTCATCAATTGAGTTGAGATGGGTCAGGATGCTGAATTTCCACACGTCGAAATGATCTTCATCAAAGACTGGAACATGTGTATAGTTAGCAGTTGCCATAGGTTTTGTGTTTGCCATATCGAATCGGCACCCAAGCTGTTAAGCTTGAAAACAGAAATGTTTTATAAAGGTGTTCGCTCTGATACCACTTGTTGGTCCCAAAGGGGCAACAAGGGTATGAAAAATGCTAGAGGGGGGGGGGTGAATAGCGTTTTAAAATTCTTTTCAAAACCTTTTCCAAATCAATGGAAAATGCGCACGACTCTTAATTTGGCAAAGTATAGCGCGCAGCAAGAGTGTGAAATGAACAGTGGAAATTTAAAGCAAGCACCTATGTGCAGGGATATGCGCAGAAGTGTAAATACGCACGCACTAAGATTTGGTTTAAAGAGTGGCGCAAAATGGAAATAAGGTAATAAGCACACAAACACAATTCAATCTGCGCAATATAATCTACAAGGATCAAACACAACAATATATCAGAAAAGCTTAAATGTAGAAAGCAAAGCGCAATAAGTAGACAAGCTATTTGGAAGGGTTCGATCGGAAAAATATCTACGTTCTCTACCAAGATGGTTAGTCTTAGATTTCTAAATGAGATCTTATTATGAGAGAGTGTTACAAGTTACAACGATTTAGAACAAACTAACTCAAAGATCTATAATCTATGAAAGAACAAAATCCTAGACAATAACTGATGTTTCTCTAGAAGTATGATCGATGAGATCGGAACTTCAAGAGGTGTGTGTGTGTGAATCAGAAATCTGGGCTCTTTGAATCTATAAGATGGAGAGCACAAGATTCTGGTGATACAAAGGCTGTTTAGGATCTGGGCTTGGTAATGTATGAAGGTGAAGGTTGTTCTTGAGAATTCTGGAAATGAGCAAGCAATCTTCAAATCTTCAAACTTTCTCTTTGGAAGTAAAAGCTCAAGCAGCTTGGAAAATGAGGATGAGCATGCTATTTATAGCTGAGCTCCAGGAACTAGCCGTTGGGGAGCAGAGCAAGGACAATGAGCTGTCGTAACGTGATTGGTGCGCAGGCTGTCCTTTATAGCCGTTAGAGACAGAGCAAGTTGTCAGACTTCAAATTTCTTCTAGAAGGATGATAGCTGTCTTCAATTTGAAATTCAAATATGAGGCGCGTCTCCAACTACGTGTATGCTGAGTGTGCACATTTTGTCATTTGTCCACATCAGCACTTTGACTCATTCCAAAAAGCGTAGCTTGTCAAGACGCTTTCCAAGCTAATAAAAGGTGAGGTCAGAAACAAGAGAATTGACTAAAGTAGAACTGCATGCGCATGAGAGCCATGCGCATTGAGTGCGCAGAAGGTGCGCTGCGCATGGGGGACATGCACATCCCATTCAGCCAGTTTCTCTTTAGACCTAAAAACCAAAACTTCAGCCCTAAACACTAGGCCTAGTCTATAAAGAGGACTTAGCTAAAAAAAGAGGTTATAAAACTTCTTACATAGGGTCCTAAAGTCCTTAAAATAAACTTAGGTGATGGTATCAATCAATTCTAACATAAGTAGGAGTGTTAAGTAATAAGCATACCCAACAGGGAATGTAACGCTCGTCCTAATTCTAGTTAAATTTTTGACTTGCTTGTTAAATTCTTGACTCGCTTGTTAAATTTTTGACTTGCTTGTTAAATTCTTGACTAGCATATTTATATGTTATTTTATTTGAGTTAATTATTTAACTACTTTAGAAAATTAAGGTGGTTAAATGTCAAAGTTGAAAGTTTAGGGGCCTTTTTGTAATTAGTGAAAATTGAGGGGCCTAGTTATAATTCTTGGAAAATCCTAAGTATATCTTCTTGAAATTTGCCTGGGATGATCATTATCCCCAATTTCTACGTTTCTTTCTCTCTGTTGTTGGGTTTCCAAGTAACATGCGCAGCGGAATATAGCAATTAAATTTTTAAGAAACCCAAAGCCATGGATCCGTTCATATGATTAAATCAAATACAACAAGATGAATAGAGGAATAACTAACCCTTGATAGCTATGAATTTTTCTTTGGTCTTGGTGGAGATCTTGAAGCTTTATCACGAACAAATCACGAACTTTGGAAGATGATAAAATTCACCCTCTAGCGGTATCCACACTACGAACGAATATCAAAGGAACTTCTTCGATCTTGGTTGCTAGACCAATAATTGTAAAACACGCTTTCAAAATTTAATAAAGAACTATATGGAATTTATTTGTGAATTATTTTGTTCCTCAATCATTGATATCTTAGAACAAAATAAAATCTCTCTCAAACTCTTTGAGACTCACAAAAGCACTAGTAAATATGGTCTGGCCGAATTGGGGTTTTTATACACAATTAATACCTATTCCAAATAGGTAACTTGCGCCAAAAACCTTTCCTAATCGAATTAGGAATTTTCCTGTCGGCAGCAGCAGGCGCCCGCCTGCAAAGGACCAGGCGCCCGCTTGAATGACCAGAAGGTCCGGGCCATTTAGAAATCATTCAGGCGCCCGCCTGGTTCATCCCAAGCGCCCGCTTGGTTGACCAGGAAGCCCAGAATAATTCCAGAATTCCCTTGAGGTCCTTCGACCCTAAATTCCAATATAGTCCTCTTATTTAAAATTCATTCTATTGTGTGTGACCCTCTAGGATTATACTAAGTTGGCAATGTGCTCAAACATGATCCCATAAGATATGATTAGGTTCTAGCAAACCGTCATACCTACCCAAATAGTAAAACTAGATACAAGTTCGCATTCCTTTAGAATATGTCATAATCCCTTTGTCCACGATGTCAATGAACACAAGTCATGGTCAAACAGTCAACTTGTCTTATTCAATACTTTCTCGATTCCGAATATGTTGATAATTCAAATGCTATTGATCTAATCAATCCATTTGAGTCCGGCCGAACATTTCATCAACATCATTCCTTCGAGGGGCCCAAGCTTGACATCTCTCCGTGGAGGGACAAATCCATTTAGCTTATTATTCTTCCCAACGGGAATCCGATTAGGCCAATCATACCCTTTATAACTACTCGGTTAAAAGTAGCGTTTGAATATGTCAAACATAATGTTCATCAAGTGGAAGACTATAATAACTTCATGTCTAAGGATTCAATTGACATAACTAATATGAGATATATGTTCGACATAGACCATGACATAAATCTCATACAACGGGTCATGTCCAGTACCTTGTTCCAAACAAGTACCCATAAATCTAACATGATCATCCCATGATCATTTAGCCTTTATACTAGTGCTTAACAAGTACTAGGGACGGAGATTATTATAAGTACACATGAACAACAATAATAATAAAAACATCTCTTTATTGATATGAAATAAATGATAACAATTACAACGTTTATTAAACGTGCCTAGGGCACCACTACCAACATCTGTGTTTAAAGAAGGTTAGGGTTCTTACCCTATTCTCGACTCCTCGTGTCTAATTATCCATCCGTTCTTGATTCTGATCCAGGATAAATATTCGTGGCGCTGAATAGAGCGTTTCCTGCCGAACAGATATTAATTTGGGTCAACTTGATTTCGGATTAGGTAAGTTATTGACTCCCCCTTACTTGTAATAACATGCCTATGTGTTATTCTTGATACTTGTGCTTGTTAATTTCGTGATTTGAATGAGTTTTGTGATACTTGTAAAATTGGGACGAAAGGAGTATTTTTATACTATGTATACAGAGAACATGAACCTAAATCTAAATGGGTTTGTAAATTGTTAAAGGAAATTATACTCCTATTCGTGAGACGGTAAAATAGTAACTTGATTTAAATATTATTAGAAAAATTGTACCATTATTTGTGGTACGGGGAAATGAATGGAAGTATCCCTAAATGTTTATATTAGTATATTAGAAAATTATACTTATACTTTTGGGATGATGAAATATTGATATGGAATAAAAGAAAATTATTCTATTACTTGTGGGACGGTGATAAATTAATAAAGTGTCCCTATAGAAGTGTTCTGAGCATGTTAAAATGCACTCTTGAATGTTAGAAAGTGTTAGTGGGTTTATACTCTTACACTTGGGACGGAGAATTTGTAAGTATAAAAGTCTCTGTTGAAATAAGAAAGTATAATTGAAATAAGTGATTTAAGCTTATTATATGTCCTGGGTAATGTTAAATTGTGAGTAAAAGTATACTCCTACGCTTGGGACGGATAATTCTAAGTCTGGAAAGAAATTTGATGTTTGCTGAAAATTGTACCAGGCGCCCGCCTGGTGGTCCTTCGAGCGCCCGCCCATTTCATCAGAAGTTTTGGTTTCAAAAGTGCTTTGATGAGCGGCCGCCCGGTCCCTTGTAGGCGCCCGCCCGGTCCCCTGTTTCAACAAAAGTGTTTTAAATCTAAATTGAAATGAAAGCTTATCCCTCCTAAGGCATAGAGCCTTAGTATAAGATGTCCTAGCAAGTATTGTGACACCTTAGGGGCATCAGAAGTGAGTCTTGAACATGATTACTCATTAAATTAAAATGAGAACTTGCGTATAAAAGGAAGAACTCTTTTTATTTCTTGAAAGTGCTATGAACAAGCACTTATGTGTTATGCTTGTCTTGGAACCAATGTTTGTGCACCTTGAGAGCACCAAATTAGTGTCTTGAGCTTGAATATCCTATGTAGGGGATTATGAACTTGTAAGTATGAGTTGTATAGCTCATTTACTTAATTTGAACTCGAAGTATTCTTGGTCTAGGTTTAGGGTACTACCCTAGATGGCCTAGATGAGTGTTGTAGAACACTCTAGTACTGAAAAATAGTCCCTTTGTGAACAAATGAAATGTGGACTTGAATCATAATTAAATGATAACTTGAGTATAAGAGTAATAACTCTCTTTTATGTGTCTTGAAGTTAATGTTTGTGTACCTTGGGGGCACCAACTAATGTCTTGAGCTTGAATATCCTAAGAAAAGGATTGGAAAATAATTCGTGAAAGATGTATAATTCATCTTCCTAGCTTGAACTTGAAGTATAAGATAATTAACTCTTGTACATGTTTAACCATCCAAAAAAATGGATTGAGAACTTGGATATAAGATAATAAAATATTGTATATGTGTTGAATGTCTTGAATGTCTTAAGTTGAGACAGTAACTTGAAGTATAAGACAATAAAATCTTGTACATGACTTGAACATCCAAATAATTGGATTAAGACTTGAATATAAGATTATAAAATCTTGTATGTGCCTTGACACCAATATATGTGTATGGTAATAAACTTGAAAGATTCTTGATGTGTATATGCAAATCTTGCATATATTTACTTGATAGAATGTTACTTCTTGATTACTTGATACATGGTGTGAATAACCGAAAGAGTTGGGATATGGGATTAGATAGAGAAAAATTAACTCTACTACACATTTGAATTTGATACGTGTATATTGGAAGTGATATGAATAAGCACTAAAGTGCTTGTGATTGGTTTTAATCGTGTATATACTCAATGAAGTATATAAAGAATAAAGAAGATATCTTGTCTTGAAATGGGTTCCTAAAGAAAATAGGGACTAGTGTAAAATGAAGATAATTCATATAATCGTGAATACTACGATTTAAGTTAATAAGAATAACTACAGAACACAATATGTGTTAGAAAATGTATTCGATTACTAACGATACATATACGTGAGATATGACTGTGACTAGGTATGATGTGACCTATTCTACTACGTATTTAGAGTCTAAGGTATTGGGCTCTATTTGATAGTAAGGATATCGTGATAGACACTTTAATGTGTTAAATGTGATATGAATATGTACGTGCAAACTTGGCATGTGACAAAGTGATATAGAATGATATACCCCACTACTTGTTTGAGGTCTGTTATTAATAGACTCTAACTTGGATTGACCGTGTTATATGGACACTCTACGTGCCATCGTTAGATTGATTTGTCTTCGCAATGATTGCGTATGTGTACTTGTATTCTCGTGAGCACATGATACATGATTACATGGTGCATATTCTCGTGAGCACATGATACATGATTACATGGTGTATAAAGACTGGTCCACTAATATGTGACTTAGTTCTATTCTCGTAGTTCAAGTAAACATCTACTTGTGCATTCTCGTGTGAGTCCAGCTGGCTTATTTGGTGCAGAGGGGTGTATAGGTTCACGCTTATCGCGAGAGCTGGGGCTTAAGTGATAATCGTGGGTCTATGCATTCGGTCTGTTTTTCCCTTACTACCGGCCATAGTAAGGGCTTAGCATCCTGTATTAGAGCAATACGCCTGATAAAAGTGAATGCTAAACTCGTGAACACCTCGTGAATCTTGTTCTTGTGAATGACACTGGTTACCGGGTCTTCTTATATACTGCATAGCAGTCTCTTGATCTTGATCGTGGTTGTTATCAGCTATACAAGCATCGATAACAATGGTATTCTTGGGAGAAATAAGGAAGGATTCAGGTAATGATACGTGATAGGCCTATGTGCTTCTTGGTGAGTTGGTCTAGCCTCTCACACTACTTGACTACTTGTTACCTGATCATATCTTGAGCTTGATTACTTATTGAGTTGGCTTAGCCTCTCCTATACTTGTTACTTGATGATACTTGATATATGATTACTTGAGTATCTACTTGAATTGCATGATAACATGTCATGTAGTTGCATGTTAATAGCTTACTGAGATTTATCTCACCCTTTATTTCTCCCCCCCAGGAAAGCAGGGGATAGTACGCAGTGAGGCTCGACATAGCTGGGAACGTACTCCGCAGGATGTTCTTGTTTGAGACTAGTGTCCTTTTACACTTTGGTAAGGACGATGTTGTATGAGTTGTTAAACTCAGGGCTTGTTTGGGGTAGACTTGTGTAGTACTTGTTGTCTCTAGACATCTCCTGATGCCAGATTATGTGCTAGGCATGTCTTCCGCTGTATGTAAACATGTTTGGTTTTAATTTTCTTGGTCTAGAACTCGTCGTGAGCTATCTTAGCTCATTACTCTTGAGTATATATATCATGTCAGTTTTTTTCTAACAGGTATTGTTCCTGTTTCCGTTAGTTTCTTGTTCCTTGTTAGTTACGCGCACCAGGTTCGAGGTTCTATTAGGGGATCCCGGGACTTGGGGCGTGTCAGGGAATATGTCCACAAATGAGTAAAAAGTGAAATGGTGGACACATCCCACATGGACAGCGATAAAGATCTCAGATGCTCCGTGTTGACACCCGACCACGCCAACAATGGGGCCTGCAATAACCCAAACTGCCTACGTACCAAGGAAGGGATGTAGAAGGATGATCCCAAAAGCCCCAGTACCTGCACAATAGGGGCACCATCCTGGTTCTCTCTCATAGAGCCAAAGCGCCAATGAGGAACCCACCAACGGATCTGCGAAGTTAGGAGACGAACCATATAAGCCTCCTAATCACCCTGAGTGAAATCCAAAAGTATGCGCCTCATAGAATAAGACCACGGCTTGTATGACAAAGGATCCTCAGGAACGGCCATCAACCTCTCTCTCAACCACAAGGTAAGAAGGGCAGGACTACCGCTGCGCATAAAGCAATCACCCAAGGCTAAACAGTCCATGCCATGAAGAGTCTCACCTAAGATCAAAGGGACGATATCCTTCCCCACGAGGCATTCCTCAAGGATGCCCAGCAACACTCTATGGCAAGTACCCTTAGAACCAACCATTTAGAAAAAAGCAAGAACACACAACCCAAAGGCATTCCAAGAAGCCTCATCCGTACGATCCATGAACTTTTCGGGAAGATCTAAAATGTCAAGAAAAGTATGGTCAAGGACCATGCATTGAGCCTCTTCTAAAAGAATGTAGAGAAGAGAGACCAACCTTTCGACACACATTGTGTCATCAATTGAAGGAAAAGAAATGACCTCGGTGTCCATACCCCCCACCACAGCCTTGAAATCCTCATAGGTCGGGGTGATCTCGTTGTAGGAGAAATAGTATACATGTCTCCTGATATCCCAAAAGGTCGCAGCGGCTCTCAAAAGCTCAAGATCCGAGATGAATTCCTTGAGAGACCAGAAGGATTTGAGTCCAAACTTGGCTTCAAAAATGCCTTTGTTCTCCCTCATGTGATGCCGCATCCAAAGCCTGAGGTTGCCCTCAAAGAACTCTTGATCAATTTTGGTGGTTTCCCTATAAGAAAAGGATCCATGGAAGAGAAAGCTTTCAAAATGAGAAGAAGAACTGCTTCTGGACTCTGAACTAAGACAATTAAGAAGATGACCAGACCTGGAACAAAATTCAATGCAAAAGATACAACCACTGGGACAACCATACGGATACTTTGTCCCCTGACAACATTGATGATTTCTTATTGGAAGTTGCCTTTACAATCCCATCCATTAAAAGCCCCATCCCAACCAAATCATAAATACCCCAATTTTTTGCTTTCCTTTGGCTCATGCAACATGTTTTTTTTTGACCTAGAAAAGAATTAGGCCTCCGCATAATGTGATCCCATTGAAAATTGTGTAAATTCCCCGGCGGTCTTTGACGTAAGCCCATTGTATTAAGTTAAAATTGCCCCTGACAGTCCTTAGTCGGACGTATGACCAGTTTTCCCGTCAAACTCCCCAAAGATAGAGTTGACCCAAGCTTTGACCTAGAGTGGTCATTTTACGTTGAAGCCTTTATCCCCGAAAGTCCTTAGTCGGACGTAAGACCAGTTTTCCCGTCAAACTCCCCAAAGATGGAGTTGATCCAAGCCTTGACCCAAAGTGGCCATTTGAAGTTAAAAATTACCAGGCAGTCTTTGACGTAAGCCCATTGAAAATTGTGAAAATGCTTAGGCGGTCCCAGTTTGACGTAAGCCCATTTGCCTTTGTAAAAAGTCCCGACTTTGACCATATGAGAGTCAAGTCCATCCTTAAGTCAACCCTCCCTGTAGAGCCGAGTTGACCAAATCCCAACTTCGACCAAATGAAAGTCAAGTCAATCCTTAAGTCAACCCTCCCCATAGAGTCGAGTTGACCAAATCCCGACTTTGACAAATGAGAGTCAAGTCCATCCTTAAGTCAACCCTCCCCGTAGAGCCGAGTTGACCAAATCCTGACTCTGACCAAATAAGAGTCAAGTCCATCCTTCAGCCAACCCTCCCCGTAGAGTCGAGTTGACTAAATCCCGACTTTGACCAAATGAGAGTCAAGTCCAAGTAAAAGCATTTCTAGGAGAGGATGACATATATCCACCTAGGTTTAGGAGAGGATGACAGATATCCACCTATGCTTTAGGAGAGGACGAAAGATGTCCAACTACCCCAAAAGATTCTAGGAGAGGATGACAGATATCCACCTAGGTTTAGGAGAGGATGACAGATATCCACCTATGCTTTAGGAGAGGACGAAAGATGTCCACCTACCCCAAAAGATTCAAGGAGAGGATGACAGATATCTACATATGCTGTAGGAGAGGACAAAAGATTTCCACCTTTTGGTTAGGCTACCGTTGCAAAAACCCTTAGGTTCGAGATGCTAAGTTCCTCACCCGACCTTGATAGGTCACCCTTAGGTTTGAGACGCTAAGTTCCTTACCCGACCTTGATGGTCATCCCTAGTTTGAGACGCTAAGTTCCTCACCTGACCTTGATAGGTCACCCCTACTTTGAGACGCTAAGTTCCTCACCTGACCTTGATAGGTCACCCCTAGTTTGAGATGCTAAGTTTCTCACCCAACCTCAACGGTCACCCTTATGTTTGAGACACCAAGTTCCTCACCCGACCTCACCAGTCACCCTTAGGTTTGAGACGCCAAGTTCCTCAACCGACCTCAACGGTGACCCTCAGGTTTGAGACACTAAGTTCCTCACCCGACCTCAATGGTCACCCTTAGGTTTGAATAGCCTTAGAATCTCTCACCCCCGAACTACGTTAAGGCTTGATTCCCCGTAAAAAGGGATACGTAGGAATCCTATACCCCTAGGTCCAGCCATGCACCCAAATCGGGCAAGCCGTCCTCCCATCATAGGAAATTGGGATGCTTTTTAGGTCGACAACCCCGCTTTCCTAAAGCGACGTTGCCCAGGGCCTCTGTAAGTACCCCAATCTGAACTGAAACCAGCTTAGAGGAATTCTTAGGACTATTCAGGGTTAAAACTGATAGGCTAGGACCTCACTAGAATAAACCAAAACTCTAGGACTATCCTAGAATTAAACTTAGAAAAATCCAGAAGCTCGCGAGGCTGAGTCGTACGGATAGTATGGGTACTAGAAGGGCCCAACCGTACGACTGGTTTGGGTGCCTTCAGTCCCTATAAATTGAGCCCTTGCTGATCATTTTAAGGGGAAGAAAAATAGTTTTGAGTATAGAAACTCTGCTGAAATACGAGCAGAAACACCAATATTATGAGAATTGAGTGAAAGAGAGGAAGATAGGCTAGAATCAAACATTGGTGAGGCCTCCTTCTCCCCCACCTCCTATTCACTTCTTTATTTACTTGTTCATGTTCTTATCTATGCAATGTCTTTATATTTCTTGAGATATTATTAAATGGAACCAAACCTTGAAATGATTCATGGTGCCCTCATGCCTTGTGTATGATTAAGGGTTACAAACCAAAGATGATCAAGGCTTGTTATGATTAATGTCATTTACTTTCATGCCATTTATATTAATGTCATTTAATTTAATGTCTTTACTTTTGGCTTGGTGATCCATTGCACATTTGGAGAGAGATTTTGCATATTTATATTTATGTTTATGTTATGATAATCAAGTTTGGGTGGTAAAGTCCTAATCTTTACCATCCAATCTTTGACCTAAGTCTTAAAAATGTCCCTTTGGATCATAAAGATTCAATATTTATCCATCCAAAGGTTGATTTTGGATGCCCCAAGGATTTGTCTTGAATAAATCATCAATTTGGGGGGGGGGGATTAAAGTCTCTATCTTTAATCATCCAAATGGTTGTGTTGGCTCAAAGGCCATGTTCATCAACTTTGTTTTCTTTCCCCAATTATTGCCTTGATCATACCCAAAATCATGTGTTTTTGGTGTCTAATTGATGATCAATGGCATAGGTATGATTGGTATACATGTTCTTGTACTACAAAGTAATCTAAAAAGATCACATCCTGTCCAGTTTTAGTAGGATGATCTGTTTCTGCCTGGAACTGGACAGTTTCTGATTAATCTGTAAATTCCCAGGACAACCATCACCAACCGTATTGATGGTTTGTCCAGGGAATTGTTTTTTCCAGTTTTAATCCCATTCTGTCAAAACCTTTGCAAATAAACCCCTTTCTCTTAACTTTTTAATTGTTTTCTGTTAAAAGTCAGTTTTTCCCCTTTTAAAAAACACAAACACACTTGCACATTTTTGTCAACAAACTTAGGGAGACTCAGTTTTTCCGAGGCGGATTGGGTGAACGATGAAAAGTTCTTCCCAAGACGTAACCTGACCTCTGAACTCATTTTCTCAAACCTTTTCCGTTAAATTGGGTTTAAAAATTAATTTAATGTGGCGACTCCGTTTCTTGAACATAAAGTGCCGTGTTTGATTCTCGAGGGGAAACTTTTCCGTGTTTTTTCCTGCGGCTATCTTACACTATCGTCGACTGAGTATTCATTTTCACCAAATCGACAAATCTCTTCGCAGTCATCCCTATCGTCTCCATCCTCTCATCTTCTTCAGTTCCCCACGGGCCACGACCTAGCTTTCGCCATCATCCTTCCACCCGCCGATGCCATTCCTTCGGCCAACGTCCTTCCTCCATCTCACTCCTACGCATGCCTCCATATTGAAGAGAATCAAGACATCTGCTAATTGAAACCCTAGCTCGACCTTTCAATTTTCCGGCGATTAAAGGTAAGTTTCATCCCTTATGCTTCTTCTTGTAATTTTACTTCCAATTTTGTTGTCATTTTTGTTCAATTGGATTTATTTGCACTGTAACTTAAGATTACAGTCCTTGCTAGTGCTAAGTGTTATAGTATGGTGTAAGAGTTGTGTTTCAAACCGCGGTTTAAGCCACGGTTTAAACCATAAAATCAGACCGTGGTTCAAACTGAGCCGAGCCGAACCATGATGGTTTACCTCAGCTCGGCTTGGACTATTTTGTGGTTCAGCTCGTTTTGGGATTTCTCCAAACCGATGTATAGCGGCTTGGCTTCTAAATTACCCCAAACCGAGCTAAACCGAACCATTTTCACCCCTAATTCCAGCAGAGTAACTTCACTTAATTCTCTTTTTCTCCCCCCCCCCCGAAATGATCAGCAAGGGCCTTAATTTATAGGGACCTGGTGGACCTAAACCATCCGTACGGGTGGTTCTTCTCTGGGACAAAACCATCCGTACGGCTGGTCCTGGCGAGATCTGGAACTTTCTTCTTTTTGAATTCCAGATTGGTCCTAAAGCTTTCCATTTATTCCTTTGAGGTCCTAGCTTATCGGGTTTATCCCTGGAGAGTACTAAGATTACCTCTAACTTGCCTCATAGAGGGGTTGAGCCCGGATTGGGGTACTTACAGTAGGAACCTATGAAAGATCATGTTACAATTATGTATTTATGGAAAAAAAAAAAAACACTTGACATTCTAATAAAGGATCATGCTAAGTAAGCTAAGTTTTGCCCCAATTCTTGTACAACCTCGGTCCAAAAATGATGTTGTCACTTTTTTTTTCGTTACTATGAATGAAATGAAACTTGAGAAATAATGTTACGTTAATGTAATTATACTAATGAAAATCTAAAAGTTGTTATTGATAGTGTTGTTGATGTGGTGTATTAATAACAAATTTTAGATTTTCATTAGTATAATTAAATTAACTAAATTATTGCTCAAAGTTCAATTGTAGTAGTGACAAAAAAGAAATGAGATCATTTTGGGACGGAGGGAGTAATTGCTTTGTAAAAGTAAAAGAACTTACAATTTTCGTTTTCACAATTTGTAGGGCCATGAAGAGGCCTGTTGGGATACTCATTGTGAAGGTTGTGAGGCTAATGAAACTTAAAAACAAAATGTTAATTTAGTACTCATCTGATAAAAAAAATTGGGCAGCGTGTGAAGAAAAGCAGAAATCCAACATGGTACAAAGAGTTTGAGTTCATGTTGGAAGAGCCACCCACTAACGACAGGGTTCATATAGAAGTCGTTAGTACCTCAAAAAGGATTGGTCTTCTGCACCCCAAGGTAAAAAAAAATGTCAATTTAGTACTCATCTGATAAAAAAATGACCATTTCAATTCCATGATGTTTTAGTACAAGTTCCATTTTGTGATACAAATGGCATAAAATGGAAACATTGGTACTTTTCCCTTTCCACCTCACTGGAAGAATATGGAAAGTGTAAAAATGGGATCTGCATTATAAACCCTTTTCCGCTCCAGCTATTGGAACAAATTGGCTCACATCATGGTTTGGCTACTTTGGTAACAATAAATGTAGCCATTTAGCATCCAAAACGCGAATTGTTTTCTTAATAATATGTCCCTTGATGGGAATTATCTACTAAACCAATTTACATAAAACATCGTTTATTTGAAAAGTGAGGACTTTAATTTATTAGCAAATTATGTTTCTTATTCTTACTTTGTTTTTGGTTCAGGATGTACCTAATGCATATCATTCTTTTGTAATAATTTTATTATAAGTAGAAATATTAACTTCATGTTTCTTGGTACACATATTACTAGTGGGTAATCCGAGCTCTGTACGGGTAACTAATTTGCTTTTTTTTTTTTTTTTTTTTTTTTTTTTTTTTTTTTCATTTTACTCTTTTTATATTGTTATTTAATAAAGTAGCATAACAATTTTTTATAATTGTAGACACCCCGCTTTGGACCTCTCATGTCCCGATTGCATACACATTCTCTGTCTTCCTCTTTTCTGTTAAGTTTTGTTACTTTTCGTTAACTTTCATTACTTTCCGTTAAGTTCCTGACTTACTCCGTTAGTCTTGGACTTGAATAAGTAACAAAGTCAACCTTAAATCTTTGTTTACTGTGTTTTTGTTGACTTTTGAGGTGTTCATTAAGTTTCTGACTAATTTCGTTAGTTTCGGGGCTTAACTGCATAACGGGGTTAACTTTTGGGCTAAAATATGGATTTTCTGAAGATGGGACGAGCGCGCCTTTGCCCTCCTTTGTAAGAGGCGTGCACCTCCCATAAGGGGGGTGGGACGTGCGCGCTTCCCACCTTCAGAATCCCAGATTTTGCCAAATTTCCCTCATTTTCTGATTTGTAACCTCCAAGGCTATTACTCCTATGCTTGATCTGGGGAAAGACCATCTTTGTGACCACAAAAACTCTCCCTACACCTATAAATACCTCTTCATTCCACCATGGAAAGGAGGAAGGATTCTTGACTCAAAAACTCTCTTAAACTAAAAAGTTCATTTTCAAGAGTGGTTATTATATAGACAAATTGGCTCTTCCCCATTCAAGCACAAGGTACAATGTTCATTCTCTTCTTCTAAAACTCTTAATCTTATTTATTACTCCTCTTCATCAAAACTCTTTATTTGCTTTCTTCATCTTTCATCTCTTCTAATGTGTATGCAATCTCCATAAAAAGGAATATAACCAAAAGGCCACTTCACTATTGAAGTTTGGTCAAGGTTACATTCCAACAATCTAAACTCTATTTTAATTTACCATTCATTTCTTAATGTAATTGTTTGATATGTAATCTTTAGCATAAATCAATAAAAACAAGTTTCTTTTTATTTCTCTTTTGTAATTCCCCTTTTCTTTACATTATAATTGTTAGCACTTTTCTCATATAAAATAAGAACATTTAGCATTAGAACACCAATAGTAGCAAGACCCGCGTAAGCGGGGAGGAGTGGGTGTTTAAGTACTTCCCACTCCGTCACCTAACCCCCGAACCCTTCTCTTCCCGAATCTCTGGTTTTGTACATAAATTAGGCTATTTCTTTAGGGTTTTCTTATATTCCCTTAATAACATAGGTGGTGACTCTACAATCTAAAATCAGTTAGATATCCTAGGATAATTCACCGCTCTAGCTGAGCTGTGGTTTTTCCGGAGTATCTATAGTGGCGACTCCGCTGGGGATGATTTAGAGGGTTAAACTTGTGTTTCTGCTTTTGGTGTTCTTTTATTCTGTTTTCTGAGCATTCTGGTAAAAAAGGGTTGGAAGCGCGCGCCTCTTGTCTTCTTGGCCTAAAGCGCGCGCGTCCGACCCCAATTACCAGAATCGCCCGCCTTCCTTCTTGTCCTTCTATTTCATGTTTCTGTGCTAACAATTACTGCAGGGGAAAATTTTATTATTTAGGGTCAAAGCAGTCCCTTGAACCCATGAATTTGCAGGTTTTCACCCAGAAGCGGGCGCCTCTGCCCCTCTTCCTCTAACGCGCGCGCCTCCCGAGTAGGTAGCCCAATGCGCGCGCTTCTGGGCGCATTTCCAGAACAGAACAATGCACAGAAACAGAACAGTTTTGACAGTGTGTGGGCACCGGGCGTGCACATAACTTCTTTTACTTTCTGTTTATTTTATCGGTCACACGGGTGATTCGAAAGTGGTAAATATGTGATTATTTGCTTTATATATATATATATATATATATATATATATATATATTATATATATATATATATATATATATATTGTCAATTGGCTTGACCTGACACTACATGCAAATATTCCTATAAATTGCTCAGTATCGAGTCGCACAAGTTCATAACCCCAAACCCGTTGAGGCCCGTCCTAGAGAGTTTCAAGCTCCACCCGACCTTGACTCTCTCAAAGCGGTAAACCTCAACCTGTGGTGTAGTTCACGACTACATGCCGAGGGTGACCTTTAAGCCTCTCTTTAACCGAGCATAAGCCAACACAATTCTAGTTAGGATCTAACACTCCGTGACCAAGTCGGTTTTCGTGTGTCGAGATTTCCCTAAACTAATGTCATCAAATCATACATGCCTTTTCCAAGAGAAACAAGTGGTTATTATGGACAAAATAAAATCCGTCCCCAAGTGGTTATTATGGACGAAATAAAAATCCGTCCCCGCATGTATGCTTTATGACATTAATTTAGTTTAATCCCGTCACATGTAGGTATCACAAGCATGGTGGAATCCGATGAGTATATGGGACCGCGAGAAGGTCTATATACTAGTGTGACGATTCCACTATTTTTCTAGAAACCCTAAAAAGGACTATGTCCTTCCGACTTTTGTAAATAAAAAAAAATCTTTTTCTCTATGTGTTTGAGTCCTTTTCTTGTTTGTGGGTTAAATTATTTTATTCAAAAGGTGTTTGTGGGGCCATCCTAAGATCAACCGTGCTCTTTCAATAGGTCCAATGGCTTCCAACGACAACAACAACAAGGGGGGGGGAACATTTCCGTGTCCAACGAAAGGCTTTTAAACATAATAAGAGCCATGGGGGAATAAATGGATAGACTTGTCGAGGATGCCCGCCGCAAGGACGATTTATGGCAAGCCCGTTTTGATCTCGAAAGGAGGATTCACGAGGAAGAGGTTTCCAAACTTAAGGCCTGTCTGCAAGATTTCACCGACAACAAGGCAAGGATCAACAGTAAAGCATGCTCAAGTGGCCCACCCCTCAAAAGTCAAAAAGGTGCCGCCAACAACCGAATTTTCACTCCTCTCCTAGGAGTGACCCAAACCGAAGCATTTGAAACTTTGGTGACGAGTGGAAAGGTTAAGCCTTTGGAAGGGTACAATCCGAAGATGATACAAAAGAATCATGCACATGATAAATGGTGCAACTACCACAAGCATAGCGGCCACACTACCGAAGGGTGTTTCGCTTTCCAAAACATCATCCATGATTTGATCGACAATGGGGAATTTACCGTGGGTGAAGAGCAACCGTGAAACAAGTAATGACTTAGGGGCTTCAACAAGAAGGACTACAACGACAACGACGACGACAACAATCTCCGTTTCTCTTTCTCTACCTAGAAGTAGGATTAAATAAAATGTCCTCTTAAGTGTGCATTAATGTTTTCTCTTGTCCCATGTTAAATTTTGAGTCATCAAATAAAATTCGTTCTTGTCCTCATACACTCTTCCAAGTTGTTCAATCTAATTCTTGGCAAAATGATGAAAAGATGTCTAAACAAGTTTTAGAACGAAGGCCATCACTTGAACGCCTAGGGGCTAAACATCGTGACGAAGGCGACAACATCAACGACAAATCCAAGACATCAAGCGACAAAGAAAGGTGGAGCAACAACCATAGAGATCTCAAGCAATGTTTTCAAAGGGGGATTAAAAAAAAAAAAAACTTGCTAGGTTGACTCTTCAAAACAACCTAGGCAAAAGTTAGAGCGCAAAAAAAAAAAAAAAAAAAAATCCCCCTCATTCAAAGAAGTTCACATCAAGATCATCATCATCATACACCAACAAAGGACGAAGCAACCATCACGAAGAATGGAACATCACACAAGGACTATGGTGATCTGAGCATCTATACTGGAGGAACGTAGCCAACCTGCGGGTCTGGTCTCATGCAAGAAATAAGATATGTTTAGCCCTAATGCGTTATGGTGATCTGCCTTCATCTCGAACTTGTCAAGACATCTTTGTACGAGTCATTTGCCAATGAATTAATCACCTCAAGATTGAACAACTTTCCTAGATTTGAAATCATTTCACGTTCATTGTCGAGTCTAGGGGCTTCTTTTCTTTCTGCTGCACTCCCAGTTTCTTGCAATCAAATTGGGGCTTTCCTTGTCTTCTCTCTTAATGACTTACTCACCTTCGTGAGTCATTCAAAAAAATATACAAATACATGAAGTCAATACTAGGGACCACTTCTCTAGTCGAGTCAATGTCACTCATCATTAGTGACAAAGGGTCTCCACCGCAAAATCACATATCTCTCATCCTCGGCTAGAGTCAATGCACACTTCCTCATTAATCGAGTCAAAAAATGAAGACGCAAAAGAGATGCCCGCTAGATTGAAAACCCGAAAGGGCGGTCTAGGCAAAAAAACAGGGTGCGTCATAAAAAAAATGACTGAGCGAGAGAGAGAAGGGAAAGAGAAATGGAGATCCCCAGCCTCTAAAGAAGACAAGTTATGCATTGAATCTCCTCAGCAAGTCAATTCACCACCGAGTCAACTTCGGAATTGCAAAAATCTCGACAAGACACGGCACAATCAAAGGTCGTTTTGGGTTATTGGCATAAGAGAGATTGTTCTTACAATGTGCATTTTTGGGCTCATGTGAAAGAAGGCCCGTCCAAGAATGAGCTCATGATTGATATGGGGTACGAGGTTGCACAAATTGTCCCCAGTGAGTCGATTGGTTTTGGCAGCGAATAGCAACAACATGTAATTCAGTTTTCAAGCTTCTTCAAGCATGTGCCCCTACAGTATGTCAGAAGTCTTCCCGAGAATGGAGTAGCTCTTGCCATATCCTCTTATGTTTTTTCCCTCGCACGAGGACGAGTCTCTTGCATTGCTCGACAAATGATAACGCCCTACGGGCTATGTGACTCAAGAACGAGAGCTTCTTTTGATTCATTTGAAAATTAATGAGCCCTAGGGGCTACGCTCAAGAAAGATGTGTGAGACTATCCTCAAAGTCTCTCAAAAGGGAATGTCGAGAAGGCTTCTTGTCATGTGTGCTCGTGCCTGCTCCCCCAATCAATGATAGGCCTTTCTTGCTCTACTTACAATCGGTGATGGCACTCTAGGGGCTGGACTCAAGTTTGAAAGGCTCCCTCAGCAAAAATGCAATTCACTTCACCTCCCCCAACGGTGGCCCTAGCGAAGTCATGTGCAACATTTGAAGCTTCTTCTATAAATTTGGCACCGAAAGTCTTTTTAAGGGGATTCGACAATCTTTTGGGCAATGATACTCGATGCAATGCAATGTAGGTATTGGTCCAAACTTAAAGGGTCTCTCAGTACTTCACGTCAAAGGTCTTCTGGTTTGAAAAGAGGGCTCCGAAGTTATGAATGAATTTGATGATTTTGTTACAACTTACAACGAGATTATGAAGGAAGTCTTAGAGAAAAGGAAAAAGATTCAATATGCTAAACTCTAGGGTTATAGCGGGAAATGCCTTGGACAATCCCAATGTTTCTGCAATTCAGCACCCCCTTCTCCAAGATCAAAAGCAAAAAGTGTGGCTCTTGCGCCTCAAGCACTAGTTGCATCCGAAGATTCGTCTTTAGTAGAACTCAAGAAGACTCAAGCAAGCATACCCATTTGGGGACCTTATCACACCAAGAACTTATCATCCGCGACCTCGACGACACCACAAGACACTACTGCATCTTTTGACATAAACTTTCCGCTGTTTGGGTACCAACCACAATGAGGCCATTCATTTCCCCAGTAAGAGTAAGAAGGAGATCTCTATCAAGAATCTTACCCGACGGTGCATCCACTCTCAATACCGAGCCGATTCCAAGATAATTTGGGGCTTTACATCGACAGGTCTTCACAACCCAATCATCAACCACAATTATCTTTGGGAGCTTTGAAGAATCGTTCTTCATCATCGTTGATCAATCCGAAGACCTAGCAGTCAAGTTCAAGAAGGCGTTCTTGAAATCTGTTCGTTGTGTGGATCACCGGTAGAGGGCGTTTACCTTAACGCTTAATCCAAGTTTTACAAAATGATCTACAAGGGTTAGTTTCTTTCATCTTGTTATTATGAATTATTGTTCATAGCGGATCTAGGCTATTGGGTATATTCATGTCTATCTTCTGCTGCGCATGATTGCACGAAACCCAACAGTGGTATCAGAGCCCCGTTGATGATCAATAATTCTAATATAGTCATGATATACTTATTTAATACGATTATTTAATTGATATGATCATGAGAAAGATGAATTTATGTGATGGATTTTATATGAGATATAAAATATGCATGCTAGTAGATGTGGTTTTGATATTGATTTGATTAATATGTATGACTGCATGCCTAGATTATCATGATATAATTGGATTATGATCGTTGATAATATTGATCTTATTTGTATGAGGAATAAATTGGTTATTGTTTGTATGAATAAAGTGGGTTAAAATTCGTATTCTGTATTTTTCGTATTTTTGTAATCTGATTATGTATGAATACGATAATGGATTGATCGAATTTCTAAAAAACTGGAAATCTGGAGAAACTGGTCACGGCATCCGTACGCCAGGACAGATGGCATACGCCTAGGTCCAAGCCGTACGGCACTTGCACATTTTTCCAGAATGTTGCTCCGTTTTCTGGTGTCCAGATTGCTCTGTAAATTGTTTACGGAATTCGAATCTAGAAACAGAAACTGGTTTCAGACCGCTGGTTTTTGAAACCGTGTTTCCTAAAACAGTTTTTTGGGAAGAATTCAGAGTGACTGCAGAAATCAGAGTTCTAAAGAGTTTAGAACTGCTGTAATCTGTGAGATTAAGAGACAATGAAAGATCTTGAGACAAGTGGCCAATCTATATGGGAATGTGGATGCCTTTTGGCTTAGTTTCAACCGTATAGAGAAGTTGCTTGGTTTCTTGATCCTAGTATGGGAATGTGGATGCCTTTTAGCTTAGTTTCGACCGTACGGTTTGTGCTCTCAATTTTAAGATGCTCTGCGGATGGTTTGGACTATACTGATTTGATCCGTTTTAGATGGCTGGTTTTTGAAACCGTGTTTCCTGAAATAGATGTAAGTTCAGAAGTCTAGACATTAAGATTAGAATCTTAAAGGAGTTTAAGATTGGCGTGATCTCAAAGTTTCAGACTTTAATCCTTTACTAGCGCAACTAATGTCACATAAAATTAATTCGGTTAATTGATTAACTTTATGTGTGTGAACCTTCTTAAAATTTTAAGTTATGTGCCAATCCATGATTAAACACTTGTGAGTACATGGGTAGTTTTATGCGGGCTCTTCAAAAGCGAGGCGCATTAATTCTATTCATCTATGAGCAAGATGAGGAAAAAGTGATTCCTATACGTTTAAAATGGTTTGACTTAATTGGGCTATCAAAAGACAAAGTTTTGGGCCTAAGACACAGATGAGATTAAAATGTGTTATACATATGATGTCTAAATCTCATAAAGGATCTAAGAGTCACATGTGACATGATTGACAAGGAGTTGTCTACCTGATTAATTTAATTTTGAGCAGTATCGCCAAAGCGGACTTGAAAATAAATTAAAATTGGATCTTAACCCATTTAAATTATATGATACATTGGATGTATTTGAAGGTTATATAATTTAGTGGGAGTATTTTTGAAATACTAATATTTATAATATCTTTAATTATGTTGGTACTTATATCTGATTACATGTTTGCATAATTGTAGATAATGACTCAAAATTCAAATTATTTATCATTGTGATCTATCCTTGAGAAGGAAAATCTTCAAGAAAATTGATCTAACTTCATGGATTGGATCCGTAGCTTTAGAATTGTTCTAAAGCATGAAGACAAGCTCTATATTCTTGATGAGCCCGTTCCTGAAGATGAACCTAAGTCATCTTCCCCCAAGGATGAGAGAAACGCCTACAAGAAGCACAAGAGTGATTCTCGTGAGGTGGGTTGTCTCATGCTTGCTGCCATGTGTTCTGAGCTTCAGAAGACTCTTGAACACTTGGAGGCATATGACCTTGCTGTTGAGTTGAAAGATATGTTTCAAGAACAGGCAAGGCAAGAAAGGTTCGACACTATAGTTGCCATTATCTCATGCAAGATGAGTGATGGGTAGGCTGTGGGCCCTCATGTTTTGAAGATAAAGGCTCACTTTGAGCATCTAGAGAGACTTGGTCATCCCATTGATGTTGAGTTGGCCACTGATTTTATTCTTAATTCATTGCCCAAAAGCTATAATCAGTTCGTAATGAACTTTAATATGCATGGGATGGATAAGTCCCTGTCTGAGTTCCATGGGATGCTAAAGACAGCGGAAAAGAAAATCGGTAAAGAAGTCGCTCATGTGGTCATAGTGTCAAAGGAAGCAAAGGGTACTAAAGGCAAAGGAAAAGGGGTTAAGACAAAAGTTGTCAAACCCAAGATTAGCAAGGCAACTGTTGCCAATGCTGATGTGGCTAAACCTACTTCCCAAAAGGATTCAATCTATTTCCACTGCAATGAGATTGGTCATTGGAAAAGAAATTGCAAGGTTTACAAGGAAGAGTTAAAGAAGAAAAAGAGCAGTGGGACTGCGTCTACTTCAGGTATCTATGTTATAGATATTCTACTTTCTACTTTTAGTTCCTGGGTATTAGATACCGGATGTGGATCTCACATTTGTTTGAATGTGCAGACACTAAGGAATAGGAGGCTACTCAAAGATGGTGAAGTGGACCTACGCGTGAGGAATGGAGCAAGAGTTGATGCATTAGCCGTAGGAACATATGATGTCATTTTACCTAGCAGATTAATTCTTGTTTTGAACAATTGTTATTACGTTCCGGATTTGAGTAGAAATATTATTTCAGTTTCTTGTTTGGATAATGAAGGTTATAGTTTTCTTATTAAAAAATAAGAAGTTTTCTATTTATTTAAATGATATGCTTTATTGTACTGCATGTTCATTTAATGGCCTTTATGTTCTTGATGTTGAGAATGGAAATAATGAGAATATTTATAATGTAAATAAGAAATCCAAACCTAATGATATAATCATACTTATTTTTGGCATTGCCGTCTTGGTCATATTAATGAGAAACGTATCTCACAACTCCATGGGGACGGACTTTTAGATTCACGTGATTTTGAATCATATGAAACTTGTGAGTCTTGTTTACTTGGAAAAATGACAAAGACACCTTTTACTATGAGTATTGAAAGGGCTAGTGACTTATTGGGACTCATACATACTGATGTGTGTGGACCAATGAGCAGCAGTGCTAGGGAAGGATATCAATACTTCATAACTTTTACTGATGATTTTAGTATATATAGCTATGTCTACTTAATGAAACATAAAAGTGAGTCTTTTGAGATATTTAGAATATTTCAAAATGAAGTACAAAATCAACTTGGCAAAACTATTAAAGCACTTCGATCCGATTGTGGTGGAGAATACTTAAGCCAAGAATTTGACAATCATCTTAAAGATTGTGGAATTGTTTCACAATTAACTCCACTTGGAACACCACAATGGAATGGTCTGTCTGAGCGGAGAAATAGGACTTTATTAGATATGGTCCTCTCCATGATGAGTCAAGGTGATCTTCCTTTATCCTTTTGGAGACATGCACTAGAAACTGCTGCTCTTACACTAAACGGAGTTCCAACTAAATCTGTTCCAAAGACTCCATATGATATGTGGACTGGAAGAAATCCTAGTTTGTCTTTCATGAAGATTTGGGGTTGTGATGCTTATGTTAAGAGAATGATCTCCGAAAAACTTGCACCAAAGTCTGACAAATGTATTTTTGTGGGTTACCCTAAGGAAACTAAGGGATATTACTTTTACAACCGCACGGACAAAAAAGTGTTTGTTGCTCGAGATGGTACCTTTCTAGAGAAAGAGTTTCTCTCCAAAGGAATTAGTGGAAGTAAAATTAATCTTGAAGAGGTTCGAGAACCCGAAAATAATATGGAACAAACTGTTGGATCTGAACAAGTTTCACAGGGAGTTGTGGAACCTATTCAGAATACTCATGTTCCTCACAGAATTGGTAAGGTGCGATCCAAACCTGAGAGATATGGATTTCTCATGATGGATAGCAATGAACTGGAAGTCATAGTTGATGACGAACGTACTTCCTATCAACAAGCGATGTCCGCTCCTGATTCAGATAAATGGCTTGGAGCCATGGAATCTGAAATTAAGTCTATCTATGATAATCAAGTTTGGAACTTGATTGATGCACCCGAAGGTGTAAAGACCATAAGATGCAAGTGGGTTTTCAAAAGGAAAACTGACATGGATGGAAAGGTGAGTACTTATAAAGCTAGACTTGTAGCGAAAGGCTATAGGCAGATTCATGGTATTGACTATGATGAAACCTTTTCGCCCGTAGCAATGTTCAAGTCTATAAGAATTTTACTTGCTATAGCTTCATATTTTGACTATGAGATATGGAAAATGGATGTCAAAACAGCGTTCCTTAACGGGAACTTACTTGAGGATGTTTACATGACACAACCTGAAGGTTTTGTAATTCCATAAAATTCAAACAAAGTATGCAAGTTGCAAAGATCCATCTATGGATTGAAGCAAGCCTCTAAGAGTTGGAATCTTCGATTTGATGAATCGGTCAAAGAGTTTGGCTTCATCAAGAACGTTGATGAACCTTGTGTATACAAGAAGATTAGTGGGAGCGTAGTATTATTACTAGTACTTTATGTTGATGACATATTGCTCATTGGAAATGACATTCCTGCATTGCAGTCTGTAAAGACTTGGTTAGGAAAGTGTTTTTCAATGAAAGATATGGGAGAACCGCTTATATCCTTAGCATTAGGATCTATCATGATAGGTCTAAGAAATTGATTGGTTTAAGTCAAGATACATATATTAACAAAGTTCTTAATAGATTCCGCATGGAAAATTCTAAGAGAGGAAATTTGCCAGTAGGCCATGGCATAACTCTAAGCAAGAATCAGTGTCCTAAGACAACAGATGAGCGTGAGAGAATGATTGGGATTCCATATGCTTCCGCAATTAGATCAATCATGTATGCCATGATATGTACTAGACTCGATGTCTCGTATGCTTTGAGCATGATGAGCAGATACCAATCAGATGGTGAGAGTCACTGGATTGTAGTAAAGACGATTCTTAAGTACTTGCGAAGGACTAAAGATTCGTTCTTGGTGTATGGAGGTATGGAAGAAGATCTTGTTGTAAATTGTTACACAGATGCAAGCTTCCAAACCAACAAGGATGATTCTAGATCGCAATTTGGATTTGTATTTATGCTTAATGAAGGTGTTTTTAGCTAGAAGAGTTCTAAGCAAAGTACCGTAGCAGATTCTACAACTGAAGCTGAGTATATTGCTGCATCCGATGCTGCAAAAGAGGCTGTTTGGATTAAGAAGTTCATTGGTGAACTAGAGGTGGTTCCTAGTATTGCTAATCCAATAGACCTTTATTGTGATAATAATGGTGCTATTGCTCAAGCAAAGGAATCTTGATCGCATCAGAAATCCAAACACATACTTAGGCGTTTTCATATCATTCGAGAGATCGTTGATAGAGGAGACGTAAATATATGCAGAGTACCAACTGATGATAATATTGCAGACCCATTGATAAAGGGTCTTCCGTAAGCGAAGCATGATGGTCATGTTAGGTCTATGGGTATTCGATACATTAATTAGGCCTAGTGCAAGTGGGAGATTGTTGGTGTTATGCCCTAGGTATGTTGTTTGTAAAATTAATGTTATTATTTATAAAGATATTGAATGTTTGATTATTATATCTTTTGCATGTTTATTATAATAATCCCCATCCCTGATAATTATGATTAATTATTAGTATAAGTTTAATAGATAATCATAAGATGATTATGGTGTATGGAATACAATTAGACTTATGGGTATTTGTTGGTGAACAAATACTGGACTGACCCTTATTGACCCTTATGAGATGTATGTCATGGTCACAATGTCATAATTAAGTCTCATATAGTTATATCACTAGAATATCTAGACCTGAGGTTATTACAGTCTTCCACATGGTGAACATTACGTTTGACATATTCAAACGTTATCCCTAATCGGATACCTATAAAGAATATGATTGGCGTAATCGGAATCATGTAGGGAAGAGTAATAAGTCAAGATGGATTTGTTCCTCGTCAAGAGAGATGTCAAGCTTTAGCCACTCGATGAATGGTATTGATGAAATGCATGGCCGTGCTCAAATATGATTTGTATTATTAATAAATTCGGGATTGAGAAAGCATTGAACAAATGTAAGTTGACCATTGACCATGGCTTACGTTCAATATACATCGTGTAACAAAGATATCATGTTATGTTCTATTTTAGGAAACTTTGGATTCCAAAGTTATACTAATTGGGTAGTCATAATGGCCTAGAGTCTGCTTATGACTTACGAGGTTTGACTGGTTCAGACTCGTTGCCAACTTAGTATAATCCTATTGGGCCACACACGCAGAACGGATAATTAAAAGGAGCGAAAAATGAGGAATCTGAAGGAACCCACCGTACGGCTGAATGAGCTTCGTACGGCTCGATTCAAGCCGTACGGTGGCAATCTCGGTAATCAAATTTATTTAAGTCAATTCTTGTTGGACAAGAAGACCTAAGTCCTAAAGGGTTTTGGACACCCTTAGTATATGATGTAAACTGACGGGAATTGTTCCCTAACTATTGATTTGATCAATTCCAAACTCTTTCTTTGAGAAAGAAAATACACATAATATACTAGGATCATTGTGTTTGATAATTCCCAATCATCAACCACAATTATCTTTGGGATATTTGAAGAATCGTTCTTCATCATCGTTGATCAATCCGAAGACCTAGCATTCAAGTTCAAGAAGGCGTTCTTGAAATCTGTTCGTTGTGTGGATCACCGGTAGAGGGCGTTTACCTTAACGCTTAATCCAAGTTTTACAAAATGATCTACAAGGGTTAGTTTCTTTCATCTTGTTATTATGAATTATTATTCATAGAGGATCTAGGCTATTGGGTTTTATTCATGTCTATCTTCCGCTGCCCATGATTGCACAAAACCCAACAAAGCCCTCATTCTTGAGTGACATAGCTCCTAGGGCATCATCATTTGTTGAGTAAAGAAAGAGACTCCTCCTTGTGCGAGGGAACAAAGATAAGAGGACACGGCAAGAGCTACTCCATTTTCGGGAGTCTTTCGGTATACTTTAGAGGCACATTCTTGAAGAAGCTCGAAAACTGAGTCACACATTATTGCCATTTGTGATCCAAACTAATTGACTCACTGGGGACTATTTGTGCAACCTCGTATCCCTCAATGATGGGATCGTTCTCAGATGGATCTTCGTTACCATGGGCCTTCTTTCTCTTGAACCCAAAAATGGATATTGCAAGAATAACCTCTCTTATGCCAATAACCCAAAACGACCTTTAATTGTGCCGTATCTTGTCAAGCCCTTTGCAATTACGAAGTTGACTCAGTGGAGAATTGACTTGCTGAGGAGATTCAATGTAGAACTTGTCTTATTTAGAGGCCGGGGATCTCCATTTCTCTTTCCCTTCTCTCTCTCACTCTCTCATTTTTTTATATGACGCACCCTGCTTTTTGCCTAGACCACCCTTTCGGGTTTTCAATCTAGCGGGCATCTCTTTTGCGCCTTCATTTTGACTCGATTAATAAGGAAGTGCGCATTGACTCTAGCTGAGGATGAGAGACATGCGATTTTGCGGTGGAGACCTTTTGTCACTAATGATGAGTGACATTGACTTGACTAGGGAAGTGGTCCCTAGTATGTTTGAATGACTCACGAAGGCAAGTAAGTCATTAAGAGAGAAGAGAAGGAAAGCCTTAATTTGATTGCAAGAAACTGGGAGTATCGCTGAAGGATAAGAAGCCCCTAGACTCGATAAGGAATGCAAAGTGATTCCAATTCTAAGAAAGTTATTCAATCTTGTGGTGATTAATTAATTGGCAAATGAATCATACAAAGATGTCTTGACAAGTTCGAGATGAAGGCCGATCACCATAACGCACTAGGGCTAAACATATCTTCTTTCTTGCATGAGACCGGACCCGCAGGTTGCCTACATTCCACCATTGTGGAGGCTCAGGTCACCGTAGTTCTTGTGGATGCTCCATTCGAGGAATTGTTGCTTCGTCTTGATTTTTGTTGATGTCGCTTCGCCCTTGGAAAATGATGTTGATCTTGTGCATTTCTTTGATTGAGGGGGATTTCTCCTTTTTTTTTTTTTTTTTTTTTTTTTTTTTGTGCTCTAACTTTTGCCTAGGTTGTTTTGAAGAGTCAAGCTAGCAAGTTTTTTTTTTTTTTTTGTTCTCCCTTGAAAACTTTTCTTGATGTTGCTCCACCTTGTCTTGTTTCTTGGCTTCGTCGTTGATGTTTATCCCTAGGCGTTCAAGTGATGGCCTTCGTTCCATAACTCGTTTAGACATCTTTTCATTATTTTTGCCAAGAATTAAATTGAACAACTTGGAAGAGTGTATACAAGAACGACTTTTATTTGATAAGACCGACTCAAACTTTAACATCAAAGAGAAGGAAGAAAACTTAATGCACACATAAGAGGACTTTGACTTTTTTTTTTTTATATTCCTATTACTAGGTAGAGCAAGAGAAACGGAGATTGCTGTCGTCATCCTTGTCGTTGTAGTTCTCCTTGTGGCATGATCTCTGGTTGAAGCCCCATTTCAAATCTAAGCCTCTTCCTTGATGAGTTCTTGCATGTTGTCACTCTCTAATGGTTGCCCTTTACCCACAGTAAATTCACCATTGTTGATCAAATCTTGGATGATGTTTCAGAGAGTGAAGCATTCCTCGGTAAGATGGCCACTGCATTGATGATAGCCACAATATTTGTGATGGGCATGGTTGGCGTTGATCGTCTTGGGTTGGTACCCTTGTAAAGGCTTGATCTTTCCACTTGCCACAAAAGTTTCAAATGCTTCGGCTCGGGTCATTCCTAGGAGAGGAGTGAAAACTCGGTTGTTGGCGGTACTTTTATGGCTTTTGAGGGACGGGCCACTTGAGCATGCTTTACCATTGAACTTTGCTTTGTTGTCGGTGAGCTCTTGCAAACGGGCCTTGAGTTCGGAAACCTCTTCTTTGTGAATCTTCCTCTCGAGATCAAAACGGGCTTGCCACAAATCATCTTTTCGGCGGACATCCTCAGCAAGTCTATCCATATGTTCCCTCATGGCTCTCATTATGTTGAAAAGTCTTTCGTTGGATACGGAAAAATACCCACCATTATTATTGTCGTCGTTGGAAGTCATTGGACCTATTGGAAGAACACGGTTGATCTTAGGATCCCCACAAATACCTTTTGAGTAAAATAATTTCACCCACAAACAAGAGAAAAGACTCAACCACATAAGAAAATGACTCTTTTTTTTTTTTTTTACAAAAGTCGGAAGGATGGAGTCCTTTTTGGGGTTTCTAGAAAAATTGTAGAATCGTCACACTTGTATATAGACCTTCTCGCGGTCCCATATACTCATCGGATTCCACCACGCTTGTGATACCTACATGTGACGGGATTAAACTAAATTAATATCATAAAGCATACATGCGGGGACTGAGTTTTATTTCGTCTATAATAACCACTTGGGGACGGAGTTTTATTTCGTCCATAATAACCACTTGTTTCTTTTAGAAATGGCATGTATGATTTGATGACATTAGTTTAGGAAATCTCGGCACATGAAAACCGACTTGGTCACGGAGTGTTAGACCCTAACTAGAATTGTGTTGGCTTGTGCTCGGCTAAAGAGAGGCTTAAAGGTCACCCCCGGCATGTAGTCATGAACTACGCCACGGGCTGAGGTTTACCGCTTCGAGAGAGTCAAGGTCGGGTGGAGCTTGAAACTCTCTAGGATGGGCCTCGACGGGTTTGGGGTTGGAGTTGTGCGAATCGATAGTGAGAAATTCATAAGAATATGTGCATGTAGTGTGAGGTCAAGCCAAGTGACAAAATTTTTTTATTTTTTATTTTTTAAAACAAAAGAAAAAAAAATAAGGATATAATTTACATCTTTCGAATCACCCGTGTAACCGATAAAATTAAACAGAAAGTAAAATCATTCATGTGCAGGCCCGGTGCCCACACACTGTCAAAACTATTCTGTTTCTATGCACTGTTTTGTTCTAGAAATGCGCCCAGAAACGTGCGCATTGGGATGCCTGTGTGGAAGGCGCGCGCGTTAGAGGAAGACGGCAAGAGGCGCCCGAATCTGGGTAAAACCTGCAAATTCATGGGTTCAAGGGACTGCCTTGACCCTAAATAATAAAACTTTCCCCTGCAATAATTGTTAGCACAGAAACATGGAATTGAAGGACGAGATGAGAGGCGCACGATTCTGGTGGTGAAGGTCGGAGGTGCGCGCCTTAGGCTAAGAAGGCCAGAGGCGCACGCGTCCCACCTTTTTCCACCAGAATGCCCAGAATGCAGAAATAAGAACACCAAAAGTTGAGAACGCAAGTTTAACCCTCTAAGTTGTCCCCAGCGGAGTCGCCACTGTAGATACCCCGGAAAAACCACAACTTGGCTAGAGCGGTGAATTATCCTAGGATGTCTATTTGTGTTTTAATTGTAGAGTTGCCACCTATGTTATTGAGGGAACATAAGAAAAACCTAATACTTAGCCTACGTTTTGATACGAAAACAGAGATTCTTGTTAAGAGGTTCGGGGGTTAGGTGACGGAGTGGGAAGTACTTAAACACCCACTCCGCCCCGCTTACGCGGGTCTTCCTACTATTGGTGTTCTAATGCTAAATGTCCTTATTTTAATATGAGAAAAGTGCTAACAGTTATAATGTAAAGAAAAGGGGAATTACAAAAGAGAAATAAAAGAGAATTGTTTTATTGATTAATTCATGCTAAAGATTACATATCAAACAATTACACTAAGAAGTGAATGATAAATTAAAATGGAGTTTAGAATGTTGCAATGTAACATTGACCAAACTTCGATAGTGAAGTGGCCTTTTGGTTGTATTCATTTTTATGGAGATTGTATACACATTAGAAGAGATGAAAGATGAAGAAAACAAATAAAGAGCTTTGATAAAGAGAAGTAAAGAGTTTAGAAGGAGAAAATGGGAGTTGTACCTTGTGCTTGAATGGGGAAGAACCAATTTGTCTATAGTAACCACTCTTTGAAAATGGACTTTTGAGTTTTAGAGAGTTTTTGAGTTAAGAATCCTTCCACCCCTTCCATGGTGGAATGAAGAGGTATTTATAGGTGTTAGGAAAGTGTTTGTGGTCACAAAGATGGCCCTTCCCCGGATCAAGCCAAGGCATAATGGCCTTGGGGGTTACAAATCAGAAAAGGAGGGAAATTTGGCAAAATCTGAGATTCTGGAGGTGGGAAGCGCGCACGTCCCACCCCCTATGGGAAGCGCACGCCTCCCACAAAGGAGGCCAAAGGCGCTGTAGACACCCCATTTTGGACATTCATTCATAATCACACTACTTCTGTGTCTCGCCTTTGATTTGGGTCGAAACTCGTTAAGTTGGACATGTTTTGTTAAGTTTCTAACTGATTCCGTTAGTCAGGGGCCAAAATGAACATTAAAACTACTGCAGAGGGAAAATAGTGAATTCTAGCACTGAGATGCCTCGTACGAGATATTGATGTCTCGTACGAGCATCCCCCTTGACAGTCGGGTTTTTGGTCAGTTTCCTTGTTGATCTTAACCCCTTTTCTTGGAAAACACTTAAGCAATCCGGAAAAACCTAATGGACGATCCTAGAGTCCAAAAATACCTCTGTGAGAATCAAGTCTTGGATTCCCACCACAACTTTCCTTCTTGGCTAAAACCCTAGGTCCAAAACCCCTATAAATATAGTTGTTCTTGCCTAGAATGACTAATGGTCAACTCTAGACTCCTTATTCACCCAAAAACCACTCCAAATATGATCAAAAGGTTCTCATAATCAGCCTCTCTCTCTCACCCACGAAATTCAAACCCTCACCACACCATTCAAGTCAAGTTCATTGGAGATTCAAGGCCTTTAGTTAAGGCCATCCATAGGATTCTTGAAGAACGCTTAGGTAAAACTCTTTGTTTTCTATCTTTTCATCTCTTTCTTTGTCATTGAAGTAGTGTGATTCCATCAAAAGGATCAGCCTAGAGCCTCTCCAATTCATGGAGATGGTCTCGAAGCACATGATCCAACATCCCAAATAAATAAGCAATTATTTATTTGTTTGTTTTCCTTTTACATACACTTTACATGATTTTGAAACGATGATGATGATTTCTTAGCAAGACCAATCCTAGATTGGGTGAATTGGGTGCTCCTTGACTTTCCCAATTCATAACTTAACCCCCGAATCCAGACATCTCGGTCCGTGTTCCGACAATAACATGGTGGAAACTCTCGAATCAACAAGAAGGTAAATCAAAGGACGAAAACGTGCCTCGAAGCAAAACCTCGCGCGCAAACAGTGGTGACTCCGCTGGGGATCAGATCACAGTAAGTGGGTTAGACTTGCGTCGAAAGAAATCATCGTTGTTTCAAAATTCTGCATTCTGTATGATAATCTGTTCCCAGGGATGCCTCGTACGAGGTATCACTTGTCTCGTACGAGGTAAATCGAAGGATGAAAACCGCCTCGAGAACAACTAACAAAACCAGAAAACCCGCGCGTAAACGGTGGCGACTCCGCTGGGGAAGATCACAGTAAGTGGGTTAGTCTTGTGTCGAAAGAAATCGTCGTTGTTTCAAAATTTTGCATTCTGTACTGTAATCTGTTCCCCGACTGAGATGCCTCGTATGAGGGATCCCTTGTCTCGTACGAGACATCTCAGCTCTGCCCGGCTGATCTGACTCTCATGTTTGAAAAAGGATTTTCGTTCAGTTCAAACACGTACACAGGGTTTCAGATCCGCTCTCCTCTCTGTTTCTGAGTCTTAAGACCTCCCTAACGACGAAGAAACTCCCCATATATCGTAAGGCTAACCTTTGTTTTGTAAGAGTACTTCCTAAATGTTTCATTCTCTGCTTTGCTTATGTTTGCCTTATGTGTGAACTACGATGGCCTGCGTTCCTCCACAAGAGGGAAACGTAGGCAGCCACTTGGCCCGGCCGTTGCATGTTTTTGTTTTACTTTAAAAAAAAACTCTCTATTTTATCTTTGAAACCTAGATCTTGACTCTCACACACGTGCACACATGTAGAATAACTGCACTACATACCCTATAAATCCGGGTCCCAATCGGAGGACGGATGTCGGTCAGCACCCCCATTCTAACGAATGGCCCTCCCCGGTCTCTCCAAAGATGGTGTACCCACTCCGTGACACGCTCCTAGACTATGTTCTTGGGGAGCTATAACCGTAAGCTTTGCATTAACCTCATGCATACATACTAGTTAATAAGACACTCCTCGAGACCGGTCGGTTCGATTCTTAGGGTTGTTTTAATCTTTGCCCAAGATAACGCATCTTTACAATCTGTAATACTCCCTTGTGAATATGATGAATGTCCCTTCGGTAAAATATTGAACAAAGGATTTTGAAAGAATGGAGAACCTCCCTACGGAAATCCAAATTTGTGTTTTCCTACTTTCACTATTCTGTGCGGGATTGTGGATGCCATTTTGGCTTAGTTTCGACCTCACCGTTCAACATGTCCCTTTC
This sequence comes from Campanula takesimana, assembly GCA_026119855.1. NCBI lineage: Eukaryota > Viridiplantae > Streptophyta > Magnoliopsida > Asterales > Campanulaceae > Campanula > Campanula takesimana. Next base: position 415,763 of record JAOWBW010001093.1, read on the forward strand.
GGTTGTCCCTTAAAAATTCACAAGGTTTGATTGCATTAATGCGTTGTTTAACAAAGTGCAAAACAACTACGGAATCACTTAGGTTTGGTTAATTGAATGGTGGATTTTGATGAGAATATGGGACCTTTGCCCGAATCGTCCGTTTGGGAGAGTGAAATACAGGTGAAAAACAAGGGGCTCATATTCTAGGGTGACAGAATCCACTGTTCTAGGACGAACTAGAGTAGTAACCTCTTAAAATGGATTAAATTCCATCCGACCAATAGGATTAAAAACTGAAAATCTGACTGTTAGGCTGGATGCCTCGCACGAGACATCCATTGTCGCGTACGAGATATCCTCCTTTTTCTGTGAATCTGCCGTTTTGGTCAACCCCTATTTCATAAAAGCCGACATGTTGGGACCCCAGCCTAGATTTGACACAGTTTCTGCACTCTAGGTCCGCCCGATCAGCAAAGTAGCTCCACACTCCCAACACAATGTCAAGCGCCAAGTTTACTCAAGAACTCAACGACCTCAAAGCTCGACTAGAGGGGGAAGTGGGTCAACTCTCTGAAGTATACGCTACGGTCCTGTACGCCCACTTCAAGAGGTAGATAGAAGAGGAATTCATGACCCGACTGTGAACATAAAAGGAATTCTTCGACAGAGAAATCAAATTTCTCCAAAATCAGTTACTAGCCCGAGAAGAGGAGGTCAATGCACTTCGAAAGAGTTTGCTCATGCAAGAGGAATACTATGAAAAGAAGGTTGACACACTCCAAGCCTGTCTACAAGGCCAAAGAGAATGTTACAACATGGAAGTCGAATCCAAAGCTAAAGCAAGGCAAAGGACCTATAGCAAGTTAGAAGGTATCACCCAAAGTCAAATGTTCGACACCCTTGTAGAAGCCGGCAAAATCACACCGAGAAAGCCTACGATTCCCAAAGAATTCCCTCTCAATCATCCCCACCATCTCTTCTGCAAGTTCCATAAGGCTACTGGTCACGACACCAACTCATGTCACCACCTCAAAGATGTGATCCAAGATCTCATAGACTCTAAGCAGCTAGGGGTTCCTAATGTAGTGACAAACCCACTCCCAACTGCGGGAGGAGGGATCAATGTAATAGAGATAGCTAGTGAAGAAGGGGAGACTAGTCGCCTAGTTCCAAATGTGGACGAGAGTACTCCAAGGTTTAATAATGAAATTTCTTTCTGTTACATGTTGTCTTGGGATCAAATATTAGATAGGAAGAATAATAAAGAAAAGGAAGATGTTAATCTACTCACCCGCTCCGGTCGAGTCATAATCAACAAAGATCCAAGAGTAGAAGAGCCATCATCTTCGAAAGAGCCCGAGCCTGTTGAGCTTGATGATCCACTTCTTAAACAATTAAAGAAAACTCAAGCCAACATTTCCATATGGGATCTCTTAGGCTCATCTCATAAACATCGAATGATGATCTCAAAAGCTTTAGCCCAAGTCGAAGTGCCCAAAGAAATAACTCCCGAAGAGTTAACACAAATGGTAGGCCAAATCCAATTTGGAAATGTGATCACATTTACCGACTTAGATCTACCACAGTATGGTGGAGGACACACCGAAGCTCTCTATATAACCGCAAGGGTCCATGGGCATCGAATCCCTAGAATCCTAGTAGACAATGGGTCCGCCATAAATGTCTTACCGAAGAAAGTCATGGTAACACTTGGCCTTACCTCGAGAGAGCTAAAACCATCAACTCTTACTGTACGAGGGTTTGACTGCACTGCACGCTCACCTATAGGGGCGATCACCCTAACAGTTGTAGTGGGAGAAATAACTACAAAGGCGGAATTCCAAGTCATTGACATCCCCTCCTCTTTCAACTTTCTTCTAGGACGCCCGTGGCTACATCAAACGGGAGGAGTACCATCGACTCTCCATCAATGTGTCAAGTTTAAACACAACGACACGATTGTCACTGTACTTGGGGAAATAGTCACTGCTAGCCCAATCTTAGAAATTCAGCATGAGGCAACCGACCACCTCTTCAATGGATTCGAAATTCAGAAGGAAAGTAGTGTAGAGATGGTATAAGTGCACAATGAAATGACTATTCTAAGGAGATTCCATTCTCCGGAACACGCCCAGTACTTAACATGATAAAAGAAGGGTACTTCCCTGGTCTTGGACTTGGCAAGCATTTGCAAGGGATAAAAGAACCACCACATGTCGTTCTATACCCACCGGAATATGGTCTAGGGTATGTATCACCACTCAAGGGCATTCCCAAGGAAGAAAGGGATTGAACCTCATACATAGTGCCACTAGCACCACCCTATCGAAGGACTCTAAACGGGTACTTTATACGCGAGGGGGGAAACTTGCCATACTTCATGTTCCCTGAACCATGGATTGACCATAGGGGGAAGCGCCAGCCGGGCTTTGAAATCTTCAGTGACTGTGATCCATACTTACTTGAAACAGAACCGATGCAATTCTCGTGGCTACCTCGAGAATTAGGGGGTACCAAGGCTGAAGCATTCAGTGAGTGGGACTTTGTGTTGGGAGAAGACCTACTGCGCCAATTTCTAAACCTTTGCAAGCTAGAGGACACTCAGATAAATGCAACAGACAAGGGGGACGCTCCGAACCAAGACTACACCAAGTTCATCAAGAAGAGTGACGAGCCTATCCAGAATTAGTATACAACTGGGGGACCCATAGCAAGTGAAGAATTCCTGATCAAAGAGTTAGGATGTACTCCCCAACCCCATAGAGAAAGAAAATTTGTAACTCTTACTTTAGAGTCAGACACCGCTACCGATGAGCTTACCTAAGAGGACTTGGATGCCATCGCGGAACGTGTATTCCCCTACATTCTTAATGAAAAAATAGATCTTTCTGAGTATCCTGAGATTGCCAGCGTCCTAAATGATGAATTAACTAATAACTCTAACGAACTCGATAATAATGAGTCATATAACGAGATAGATCAAGAAAATGAACAAATATTAAAAGAAATTAATAAGCAAGTAGGTCTTCGTGGCGAAAATGGTCCTATTGATGCCGAAGAAATGCAAACAGTTAATCTGGGGACAGACGATGATCCGAAAGAGACCAAGATTGGCAGTTTCTTCAAGGGGGAAGACCGACAAGCCCTCATAGCGCTTCTCTGAGAATTCGTAGATGTGTTCGCTTGGTTCTACAAGGATATGCCGGGGCTAGCCAATTCGATTGTTAAGCACAAAATACAGCTGCTTCCTGATTCAAGGCCAGTCAAGCAGAAACTTCGCAGATTTAAGCCAGAATGGTCGGTACAAGTCAAACAAGAGATAGAGAAACTCCTGAGTGTTGGGTTCATCAAAGTAATAGAGTATCCAACCTGGTTGGCCAATACTATACAGGTTTCCAAGGAAAATGGAAAAGTCCACGTTTGTGTTGATTTCTATGATCTCAACAGAGCATCTCCGAAAGATGATTTTCCTCTTCCCAACATAGACATGCTCGTTGACAATACCGCGAAATACGAAGTTCGTTCATTCGTAGATGGATTCGCCGGTTACAACCAGATCTTTATGGCCGAGGAGGACCACCACAAAACAGCGTTTACCACACCTTGGGGGACATTCTGTTATACGGTCATGCCATTCGGACTCAAAAATGCTGGAGCCACTTATCAGAGAGCTGTAACTTCATTGTTCCATGACATGATACATAAAGAAATGGAGGTGTACGTCGATGATAAGATCATACACTCCAAAGGCTCCAATGGGCAACACTTTGTCAACCTTAGAAAGCTCTTTGAGAGGTTGAGACACCACAAGATGAAACTTAATCCGGCCAAGTGCACATTTGGGTAGTGAAAGGAAAGGTCCTTGGGTACATGGTCACTGAGCGTGGTATAGAAGCAGACCCCGCTAAGATCAAAGCCATCATTGACATGCCTCCACTTAAGACGCAAAGAGAAGTCAAGGGATTTATGGGTCGCCTTCAGTACATTAGTCGTTTCATTAATCAGCTCACGACGATGTGCGAGCCCATTTTTAAGCTCCTCAAGAAGAATGCATCCTTAGAATGGATAGAAGAGTGCCAAGAAGCCTTTGAAAATGTCAAGGAATACTTAGTGAATCCGCCCGTGTTGGTTCCACCGCATAAGGAGAAACCATTAACCTTGTACCTCACAGTCAATGATGCTGCATTAGGGACTATTCTAGCACAAGAGAAACCCGATTCGAAGAAAGAAAACGCCGTGTACTTTGTCAACCGTCGCTTCCAAGGGGATGAACTGAATTACTCTTCATTAGAAAAGCCGTGTGCTGCACTGGTATGGGTAGTTGAGAGACTAAAGCCGTACATTGAGGCATTTCCTGTACAACTGATAGCCAGGATGGACCCAATGAAGTACATCTTCGAGAATTCGCATGTTTCCTCTAGGATAGCCAAATGGTACTTCATGCTCGCGGGGTACGATATCACTTAAATCACACAGAAATCCGTGAGAGGAAGAGTCTTCGCGGATCATTTAGCCAAATTTCCATGTGATGAAGCGAAGGGGGAAGACCCGCGATTCCCTGATAAGGACATCATGGCAATTGCATAAAATATGTGGCAATTATTTTTCGATGGCGTAGCTAATAAATGGGGATACGGCATCGGCATGTTACTAGTAGATCCCTCAGATTTCTACACTCCACTAACAATATTGCCGAATACGAAGCTTGCATATCAGGGCTTGAAGCAGCCTTAGAAAGAAATGTGACCGAACTAGAAGTATACGGAGATTCACAACTTATAATCTATCAGTCACTCAAGAAATGGAAGGTACAAGATCCTACACTCCATAAATATAACGACCATCTCCAAGACTTGGTCAAACAGTTCAAAGAAGTCACTTTCTACTATCTTCCTAGAGATAAGAACCGCTTAGAAGACTCGCTAGCCATGCTAGCATCACTTATGGAGATCCCCGAATGGACCGAGGTTAAAACCTTCATAGTCGCAAGGCGGACGACCCCCCTGTACGATTGCAAAGAAGAGTGTGGCTCTGTTTCCGTAAATACCATGGATGATAAACCTTGGTATCATGATGTATGGCGTTTCCTCCTAGACGGAACATTTCCATCAGACGCATCACCTAAAGCAAAAATAGCCCTCAAACGGTTTGCCGCTCAATTTGTTATCATAGGTGATCGCCTCTACAAGAAACACCACGAGCAGTGTCTACTTTGTGCCGACGAACACAAAGCCATAGAAATCATGGACCAAGTCTATCAAGGAGTCTGTGGAACTCACATGAATGGCAATATTCTAGCAAGGAAAATCATCCGACTAGGATACTATTGGGCCACAATGGAAGCCGACTGCACCAACATGGTTAAGAAATGCCACAAGTGCCAGATACATGCCAACTTACAACACGCACCACCGTACGTGTTATACCCCATGACATCCCCTTTGCCATTTTCTACATGGGGAATAGACGTCATTGGCAATGTTTCACCGATATGTCATAATGGGCACTCATTCGTATTAGTCGCCGTTGATTACTTCACTAAGTGGATCGAAGCTCAATCCTACAAAGTCTTGAATGCCAGAAAGGTGGCTGAGTTCATTAAGACCAACAACATATGCCGATATAGGGTACCTTATCAGATGATATCTGACAATGGCATGCACTTTGAGAAAGAATGTGACCAACTATTTGCAGAGTACAAGATAGAGAGACATAAGTCGTCACCGTACCGACCACAAACCAATGGAGCAGTCGAAGCTGCTAACAAAACCATTGAGACCATCATTAGGAAAATGGCTAAGACTGGCAGACACTGGCCCGACCAGCTACCTTTTGCACTCTGGGGCTACCGCACCTCAATCCGTACTGCCACCGGTGAAACCCCATACGCCCTAGCCTATGGGATAGAAGCAGTACTACCAATCGAACTAGAAGTACAATCACTAAGGGTTCTCCTGGAAAACCAAGTGAACGAAGTTGCATGGTTAGACAGCCGTTATGAACAACTAGCCCTGCTAGATGAACGACGACTCCGAGCCGCCGAGCATATCCAAGCGTATCAACGGAGTATAGCCCGAGCATTCAACAAGAAAGTCAAATCCAGAAACATCAAAGAAAGGGACCTTATCCTGCGTGAACATCGTCCTGGACCATTCAATCCTATGGGAAAGTGGGGGCCAAGATGGATAGGCCCCTACATAGTCAAGAAGGTATTCTCCGGAGGAGCGGTACAACTCGCAGACCTAAATGGAGATCAACTGCCAAAGCCCGTCAACTTGGACAAGCTGAAGATGTACTATTCATGAGTTCGTCCCCTATTTCAAAGGAAAAGAGGAAAGCTCGCTAGGTGAAAACCCGCAAGGGCGGCCTAGGTAAAAATTAGAGCAGAAAGCACGAGAAAAAGAGCCTGCTAGACTGAAAACCTGAAAGGGCGGTATAGGCAAAAATCAGGGTGTGTATATAAAAAACATAAAAAAATTAAAAAAAAATAAATAATAGGGGACAGTCTCGTACGAGACACCTATGTCTCATGCGAGACATGTCAGTCGGCAGACATATTTTTCTCTTTCTTAAACAAGAACTACGATGACCTGAGCTCCTTATTTAATTGATGTAAAAGGAGAACGTAGGCAGCCTTTTGGTCCGGTCTATTCAATAAATAAAATAAAAATCTTGTCTTCTTATTAATTGAATGCATTTCAAGAAAGCAATATGAATAATTCCAACATGAATACCAACTTCCAAAAGAAAATAAATAAAATACTAAAAATCCAAGCATTGGTCTATCTAAGCTGTCTCTCGATACTCCTAAGGATCTATTTCTTCCTTAGCTTAGTAGGGGCTTGACCACGATCCGCTTTGTCATCCCTCTTCCTCTTGAACCAAGGTATCTCAAAACCAGGAGGAACATCAAGTCGACTGAACACCGAGGGAGTCAGTCTCGCAAACACATGAGGCCTATCTGGAGCTTGGAATTTACCAGGAAGTCCGTTTGCTCTCTTCTCGTAAAATTCACTATCCAGAAAGTCTTGAGTGGCATCTACACTGATATTAGAAGGATCCTCCTTAGCTTCCTTATTCCTCAAATTCAAGCTAGGTTTGAATTGGTCCCCCAACAGAGAGCGGCGGATCTCATCAATACCCTCGACGCTGGGACGGAGTTCCGAGAGAAACCAATCCAAGTATTTGTCCGACAAATAGATGCTTCCTCCATCATGACGAAGATTGGTCCAACGATCCATAGTGGCTCCTTGCCCCCAAGCCCGTAGAGAAATCTGAGTCCATGAAAGAAATGTCTCGAGGCCGTCCCCTGACAAGAAAGTGTCCTGCTGTTGACCGAATTGTCGCATTACCCTCCGAGAAAAATAGAAAGAGGAGTCCCTCAAACCCGGAAGGACGACCCTATCGTACCCAAGGGTATTAGCAACGAACCTCCTCACTTTCCAAAAGGATGGGCACCAAACAATATCTTTGGTCTCCACTTTAGCAAAAAGATGAGCCCACTCCTTAATGTTGAGACCCTTCACTAACAGTCTCCGCCTATGGAAAGTGTAAGGTGAATACTCGATCGGAGAGTCCAACAATTTGAAATGTTCTCTGAGCCAAATAGTCAACAATAATGGACTTCCTCGAGTCATAGAGACAGTTCGGTGTAGCTCATCAAGACCATGAAGAGTCTCCCCCAAGATAAGAGGAATTATGTTGAAGGCCCGTCCTCTAGCTTGCAGAACGATGTCCACGAGCTCCGTGTTCGTCATGCCACACCTGCTCATGAAAAGTACGCTTCGAAATAAGCACAATGCCAAGAGGCAGCACTGGGAATCCACACCGTGACCACGAGTCACCTGACCTTTTAATCTCCTAGGCAAAGCGTGGAGATCGACATAGCGGTTATGAATATAACCCTGCGCCTCGGGAAGGCCAATACTCAATAAGTCCCTAAGAGACTCCACTGGTACCTTGTCACAATTAGGAACCGCAATCACACTGGTCAACGGCATATCCAAGATAGCCGCCATCTCCTCTACAGTAGGGACCATCTCATTAAGTGAAAAGTTGAAGAGGTGAGTCGATGGATCCCAGAAGCGTGCAACTCCCTTTAAAAGGTCCCATTCCGGTTTTAGATTCTTCAAGGTGAAAAGAATCTTGAAACCGAACATCTCCACGAATCTCTCTTGGTGAGGTTTATTGAATGAGCGAAAGAACGTTGCTAAATCACCCTTGTAGCGTTCTACTAATTCTGAGTCCAATGAGAACTCATCAACAATTATTGATGAAGGGACGGACTTACTTAGGTCCATTGGGAGAAAAAGGTTGTGAATTTTACTCCAAAAGAAAGGTTCCCAGAACTGATTTAAGGCTATATGGTATTCTAGGACGGACTAGAGGTGTTTATATACAAGTTTGAACACCAAATCCTCGGGGAAAAAGGAGAAACAGCCGCAGATTCAGAGGATGACTCGTACGAGACATCAATGTCTTGTACGAGGCATCTCCACGTTCAGAACGACAACAATTCTGCACAAATCCCAGGTTGCCCGACAAGTCAAAACATGTCTCAATCACCCCAGAAACTCACCCGAAACAGTTCTTACATCACATATATATGGCCCAACACGAATCCATCTCATGAAATTATCCCTCGGTTGACCAAATGGATATGAGTCAATACATTTACACAGTCAGAAATAAAACTAAAATTAACTAATGTATTGTGTGTTAGAGTTAGGAAATATCTGTTGCATAGGTACAAGCCAAAGAAAGAAAAATTGTCTTCGCCTACGCCGAGGCAATAAGTAGATCATCAACAAAAGAGGGAATGGGGGATCCTATCTACTCAGCATCAAAAGGAAGGAGACGTCGCCATTGCCACGTGATCACTCATCCGTCCGAGGTCTCTTCCCGCAAGAGGCTGACTCTGCCATCTGACGAGCCAATCGGCCAAAGAGTTCTGCGGTCTCTCTCTTCACCCTCTTGGCATAGGCCATAAACTGGGCAAGCCGTCCCGCGACCTCTCTATACTCAGTAATGGGCACCTGTTGAGAAGAAACAAATAGAGATGTCAAAGTATTCAGAAAAATGATAAACTGAGATACGAAATGGTAGAATGACAAGAAATGACAGAAGAAGGGTCATAAATCATACCATAGTCGCGTCAACAGGAGGTAGGAGTCCCTCAGGAACATCGTACTGGGCGGGAAGATCCTCGACACTCTCTATACCCTTAGCCACGTTGTAGATAAATGAAGACGGTCCAAGCTGTGGACGGAAAGGAACATGAACAACTCCCTGGGCCTAAGCCTGATCATCCTCTATAATCAACCGGGGCATGAGACGAGTGAGGAAGTACTGATAATCATCCTCAAAGGACATATGGTCAAAAGCATCCTGACCAATAATGAGGTCCCCTCTCTCCTCCTCCGCAATAACATAAGAATTAAGCATATGAGACGGCGGGTCTAAGGGGATAATGACATCGAGTCTGCCACCACCCTGCTGGCGAGAGACTCTCTCTCCTAAGTAGAAGTATCCTCCGCCAAGGCCAATCATCAGTAGCCTCATACCGGCAAACCCGTAGGCATGATCAATGCCCAGACTCCGCCAAGTGAAGAATGCGATAGCAGACTCAGGGACGGCCTCCCACCTGTCAAAATACAGCCGCATACGCTCCACCGTCATATCAGCCCCCTCTACCTGCTCATCATGGGTATCCCTGTTATCCCGGCGCCATCTCAGAGTTCTGGGAACCTAACAGTGTTGTCTCGAAGGTTGAAAGTGAAGAGACCAAACATGGCATAACCCCAGGCCTGCAAAGTGGGAGAAACATAGAAAAATGTCAAAACTGAATGAGTTACTAAGACAGAAAGTAAATTGGGGCTAAAACAAAGGAGGAATACAGAAGAAGATGAATATTGTACCTCCCAAGCATGACTGTAACCGCCTAAGCCAGCGTTCTCCCGATCCCGCGAACTCTCATCCATGTCCACATAACAGTGGACCAAGCCAACAGAACCCCAGCTAGCATCAGTAACATGCTGCATATCTCTCAACACACTCAGAAGAGTGAACAAAGCAGTCGACGTATGATTATCAAATAGCGTCTCAGAAAAGGCCCACCACAGAAAGCCACGGACAGCTGCGATACGGGTGACAGTAAGTGTAAGGATCCCGCCCCCAAAAAGCACGAGCACATTTCAAAGGCGATATACCAAACGCGGGAACCGGACCAATTTAACGGAGTCGCCATATTTTGTTAATTTTAAACCCAACAAAATGACAAAGGTTTGAGTTCAAAGGTTCGGAGATCAGGTTACAACTTGGGAAGAGTTTTTACGTCCTCCCAAGTTGCCTCGGACAAAGCCGAGTCTCCCTTGTTAGTTAACAAAAGTGCATGTGTGTGTGTGTGTGTTTTAACGGAAAATATTTGTTTTAACTTTTTATTTATCTTTTCAACTGAAAAAGGGTTTGTTTGACAAGAAAACAGAAGACAGAAGGGAAAAATGGTCAATCTCCCCATACAGCCAAAGTAGCCGTACAGATGGGGAGACCACTCCTGGGATTTTACAGTTTGTTCAAGCAACAGTCCAGTTCCAGGCAGAAACAGAGCATTCTGCTTGAACTGGACCAAAATGTTTTGATTCCAGTTTGTTATTCCAGCACAAAACAACATTAACACCTCATTCCTACGTATCCCGTTCGCGGGGAATCAAGCCTAACGTAGTTCGGAGGTACGCGGGCTTACTTAGATCCGCAAGGAGGCATGACTCTAGGGTTCAGAGGCAAGACATGGTCAACTTGGCTCTATGGCAGAGGGTTGACTTGCTGGGGATACGGTCAACTTGACTCTATAGGAGAGGGTTGACTTACACGGGACAGATTTTTACTGGGCTTACATCGGGGACGGCCTATGGTGACTATTCTAAGTCCAAGCTTGACCGGGGTCAACTCCATCTTCGGGGAGATTGATGGGAAAACTGGTCTTACGTCCCTCTAAGGACTGCCGGGACAAAGGCTCTAGCCTATAACGACTATTCTAAGTCTAAGATTGAACAGGGTGAACTCCATCTTTGGGGAGATTGACCGGAAAACTGGTCTTACGTCCCTCTAAGGACTGCCGGGATAAAGGCTCTAGCCTAAAACGACTATTCTAAGTCATAGCTTGACCGGGGTCAACTCCATCTTTGGGGAGATTGACGGGAAAACTGGTCTTACGTCCCTCTAAGGACTGCCGGGACAAAGGCTCTAGCCTATAACGACTATTCTAAGTCATAGCTTGACCGGGGTCAACTCCATCTTTGGGGAGATTGATGGGAAAACTGGTCTTACGTCCCTCTAAGGACTGCCGGGACAAAGGCTCTAGCCTATAACAACTATTCTAAGTCATAGCATGACCGGGGTCAACTCCATCTTTGGGGAGATTGACGGGAAAACTGGTCTTATGTCCCTTTAAGGACTGCCGGGACAAAGGCTCTAGCCTATAACGACTATTCTAAGTCATAGCTTGACCGGGGTCAACTCCATCTTTGGGGAGATTGACGGAAAAACTGGTCTTACGTCCCTCTAAGGACTGCCGGGACAAAGGCTGTAGCCTATAACGACTATTTTAAGTCATAGCTTGACCGGGGTCAACTCCATCTTTGGGGAGATTGACGGGGAAACTGGTCTTACGTCCCTCTATGGACTGTCGGGACAAAACATTCGAGTCAACTCCACCTTTGGGGAGTTTGACAAAGGCAAACTGGTCTTACGTCCCATTAAGGACTGCCGGGACAAAGGCTCTAGCCTATAACGAGTATTCTAAGTCTAAGCTTGACCGGGGTCAACTCCATCTTTGGGGAGATTGACGGGAAAACTGGTCTTACATCCCTCTAAGGACTGCCAGGACAAAGGTTCTAGCCTACAATGACTATTCTAAGTCATAGCTTGACCGGGGTCAACTCCATCTTTGGGGAGATTGACGGGAAAACTGGTCTTACGTCCCTCTAAGGACTGCCGGGACAAAGGCTCTAGCCTATAACGTCTATTCTAAGTCATAGCTTGACCGGGGTCAACTCCATCTTTGGGGAGATTGACGGGAAAACTGGTCTTACGTCCCTCTAAGGACTTCCGGGACAAAGGCTCTAGCCTATAACGACTATTCTAAGTCATAGCTTGACCGGGGTCAACTCCATCTTTGGGGAGATTGACGGGAAAACTGGTCTTACGTCCCTCTAAGGACTGCCGGGACAAAGGCTCTAGCCTATAACGTCTTTTCTAAGTCATAGCTTGACCGGGGTCAACTCCATCTCTGGGGAGATTGACGGGAAAACTGGTCTTACGTCCCTCTAAGGACTGCCGGGACAAAGGCTCTAGCCTATAACGACTATTCTAAGTCATAGCTTGACCGGGGTCAACTCCATCTTTGGGGAGATTGACGGGAAAACTGGTCTTACGTCCCTCTAAGGACTGCCGGGACAAAGTCTCTAGCCTATAACGACTATTCTAAGTCTAAGCTTGACCGGGGTCAACTCCATTTTTGGGGAGATTGACGGGAAAACTGGTCTTACGTCCCTCTAAGGAGTGTCGGGATAAAGGCTCTAGCCTATAACGACTATTCTAAGTCATAGCTTGACCGGGTTCAAATCCATCTTTGGGCTGATTGACGGGAAAACTGGTCTTACGTCCTTCTAAGGACTGCCGGGACAAAGCCTCTAGCCTATAACGACTATTCTAAGTCATAGTTTGACCGGGGTCAACTCCATCTTTGGGGAGATTGACGGGAAAACTGGTCTTACGTCCCTCTAAGGACTGCCGGGACAAAGGCTCTAGCCTATAACGACTATTCTAAGTCATAGCTTGACCGGGGTCAACTCCATCTTTGGGGAGATTGACGGGAAAACTGGTCTTACGTCCCTTTAAGGACTGCCGGGACAAAGGCTCTAGCCTATAACGTCTATTCTAAGTCATAGCTTGACCGGGGTCAACTCCATCTTTGGGGAGATTAACGGGAAAACTGGTCTTACATCCCTCTAACGACTGCCGGGACAAAGGCTCTAGCCTATAACGACTATTCTAAGTCTAAGCTTGACCGGGGTCAACTCCATCTTTGGGGAGATTGACGGGAAAACTGGTCTTACGTCCCTCTAAGGACTGCCGGGATAAAGGCCTTAGCCTATAACGACTATTCTAAGTCATAGCTTGACCGGGGTCAACTCCATCTTTGGGGAGATTGATGGGAAAACTGGTCTTACGTCCCTCTAAGGACTGCCGGGACAAAGGCTCTAGCCTATAACGACTATTATAAGTCATAGCTTGACCGGGGTCAACTCCATCTTTGGGGAGATTGACGGGAAAACTGGTCTTACGTCCCTCTAAGGACTGCCGGGACAAAGGCTCTAGCCTATAACGACTATTATAAGTCATAGCTTGACCGGGGTCAACTCCATCTTTGGGGAGATTGACGGGAAAACTGGTCTTACGTCCCTCTAAGGACTGCCGGGACAAAGGCTCTAGCCTATAACTGTCACGACCCGAAAACTAGGCTCTATTTTATTGGTGATAAATAATTATTATTTATTTATTTGGTTAATTATATATTTAAATTATTACTTAATTAATAATTTATGAGTTATAATAATTATGCCTAGCATTTTATTTGGGTCATTTGTGCTAGTGTAGTATTGTTGAGTCTTATTTGTTGTGGGGAGTAATTGTGTTAGTAGATAGGGAGGGGGTCTAGTTTTAACTTTTAAAACAATTTTCCCCTACTCCCCTCTCCTCCCTCACCTTCTCCCTCACTCTCACCTCTCCTTCCCAGCACAACTCCCTCTCTCTCCTCCATTTATGGTAAGCTTCTTCTCCCCTTTCTTCTCTCTTCATTTCCTTCTTCTTCCTCTAATAATCTCTCATTTCTTAAAACGTGAAATGTGTTTAGATCGTCGATAGGATCGTAGGAAGCCAAAAAGAATTGAATTCCGTCAACTTTCATTATTTTCAAGTAAGTTACTTTTCCCCCATTTTGGTGCTAAAATGTTCATACAATGTTTAGATAATGCTTGATGTGTTATATTTGAAGTTTGGTTGGGTTTTGAATTTGTTTAGAATTTATTTTGAATTTATTTGAGTTTTGGGTAAAAATGGTGGATTGATGAATGTTGGGTTTGATTCTTGGTTTTGGGTTGATAAATGTTGTATTTGGATTCCCATTCTAGTTATAAGTGGTTTTGGTACATTTTAGAACTTGTAGAAGGAGTTGATTTTGAGTATTTGGTGTTTTGGGAGAATTTGGTTCGAAATTTGTAAAACCCAGCTGGGAATTCTTCCCAGCCCGTAGACCAGGCGCCCGCCCGACCCCCTCCAGGCGCCCGCCTACATGTCATTTTCTGATGACCAGACCTTCTGGTCATTCAGGCGCCCGCCTGCCTCATTCCAGGCGCCCGCCCGCTCACTATTCCAGGATTTTGTCCTTTTGCTTGGTTTAAGACTAATGGCTTAACTAGTTTAGGTTTATTCCTTCTAATCAACTTAAGATAACACCGTGGAGAACTTTAGTAATTAAAATTTGGTTCCTTTGTGAACAATAGTGTTATGTAATTTGATCAAGTATTGTTTGGGCATCTTATGATGTGTTCGTGTTTGTTCCAACCGAATTGAATTTCGCGTAAGACTTGGTCTAGGTTTTAGGCGATGTCCTATAGTACCTAGAGGGTTGTTATTGAACACTAAAGTGTAGGGTTTAGTCCAGTCGTGATCATGTTCTAATAAGGGTAACCTTTTAGATTCGTTTGGGTACTTATGGTTTGATTAACCTTAAGATGCATTCATTCGGATTTCTTATTTGGAATTCCAGGTGTGATGAGATGGTTGAGTCCATAGTCCTAGTATATCCTTTGAGTAAATGTTTGTGGACATTTTGGTAATAGTCATTGTGCCATTGGTGAGCGACCGTTTGGGTTATGCTCCTTATGATTAACTCGTGGGTATCATCTTTAGGATGTGTTTGGTATGGGTCCTTGTCTTGGAACCATCTTGTTAATGATCAATGTTGTTGTGCTCGTTATGAGAAATTCCGTTTATCGTTGTTGTGCTTGTATGAGAAACTTCTTGTGTTCGTTGTTGTTGAACTCTTCATGAGAAATCGTTTGCATCTTTATGGTGATTAATTGGTGTGGTTCCCTACTTTGGAACCTTAAGTTGTTCATTCATGCTAAATTATTATTACTTAGCATTTATTTGAAAGTCCAGCTGGTATTTTGTGTGTGTTTGGGCGATGGGAAAGATTATAATGGCAAAGCCAAGTCCATTATAATGTTGACCATTGTTTTGCCCCCTTCTATACCCCTTCTCCAGATTGGCCTTGGAAAGGATAAGTCAGCGTTCCTTTGTGAATGTATCTGGCTAACGGGCATGACTTTGTGTCATGGTCCTTGTCCCTTGTGACACTTTTATGTTATTGGTTCCGGTACCGGGGATTTCTCTTCAGCTTTCATGCTATTATGAAGATGATGATTTGTGGATTATTGAAGCTGCGCAGCGACCTTTATTTGGTTCTTTCAGTTGGGTGAAACCTTGGCTATGTATCCACTTATGAGTGTTTATTTCAGCTTTATGTGTTGCATGATGAGCTGGTCGTTATTTCCAACCGGTATGGGACGGTTGGCGATAGGGAGCCTCTCATTTGTTGTTATATGTTTATTTATATGATTGATTATTGGATATTACTGTTTGACAGCATGTCACTTATTATTCCGCTGCTATCTGTCTTATGTTAATTGCTATTGGTCATTGCATATTAGCATGTCATGTAGTTGCATTAGTAACTTACTGAGATTTATTCTCACCCCGTTCCTTGTTTCAAATTGTTTTCCTTAACCCCCCCCAGGAGGAAAAAGGATTAGGATTCGCGGATCGAGGAGGACGTCGAGAGGATTGAGATTTTGGGGCAGGTTGTTATTGATCGGTTTACATTATTTAAATGTATAACCTTTTGGGATAGTTTTACCATTATTGACGTCATTAAGAATTGTATATTTTATTCTTTTGGTATAAGCTGTGGAGCTTATGTTAGATGCACTTCGTTGATTTAAGCTTGGATTTGTAAAACCTTGTGTTATCATCTTTTGGTTCAAAAGGGAATTTTTAACTTCTATATTTTAGAGTTTTGGTTTTAAGTCGATGTCCAGCTCGCGGTCTCGGGCCTGCGGGGTCCGGGGTCGCGACAGTTGGTATCAGAGCTATGGCATTAGCTCTAAGTATGAGTCTAGGTGGATTAGTATGACCTAGGTGGGTAGTAGTGTGCGGAGTGATTAACGGTTGATGTTTTATGCAGGTATTTGTTCTAAATGGCTAGAAGGAGAGCTGGCGAAGACATCAGTGGGACTCAGAATCTTAGTAGTCTAAAGGAAGAAAACCGTGCAATGTTTCAGGACAGGTTTGAAGCGGCCGTGAAATCAATTCATGACCAAGGGCCGAGAGAGGAACATGTTGCACCTCCGCGGTATGGGTTGGAGCAGTTCTTAAAGTTGAAACCAAGCGAGTACGACGGTGAGCCTGATGTGAAGAAGGCCGAGTTATGGATAGAATCGATGGAGAAAATCTACGAGGTCTTTGGTTGCACTGATGAGGATAGGGTTCTGTTTACAGCTTATAAGCTCGTGGGGACTGCGGAACATTGGTGGAAGGCACTGAAGACCAGTTGGGATGCGACTCTTGTACCATATCCTTAGGAGTGGTTCGTGAGGAAATTCAAGGATCATTTTATATCTCTAGTGAATCAAAACCGGAAGGAGATCGAGTTCCTCAGCTTGGAGCAAGGCTTGATGTCCGTAGCACAGCACTCGGCCAAGTTCGCAGAATTAGCCAGGTGTTGTGACTACCTTGTGCGGACCGAGGAGCAGAAAGCAATGAGATTGATCAGGGGTTTGAAGACAGCTATTAGGACTCAACTTTTAGCCCAAAGAATTCAACCTTTTCAGGATGCAGTGGATCGAGCCTACTTGATTGAGCAGGATATTGGGGAACACAAAAGGAAGACTGAGATGGTTAACCCGGGTAAGCAAGGAGGGCAGAGTAAGTCGCAACAGCAACATTCGGATAACAGAGGTAATTCTGGAGTGCAAACTCGATTCAGAAGGCAACGTCAAGGGAAACCAACAGTAGGAAATCAAGGTTCTAATAAGGGGACGCGAAATGGGAAAGTCTGCAGCTACTGTCAGAGGAAAGGACACTCAGAAGACAAGTGTTGGAAGAAGCAAGGAAAATGTGTGAAGTGTGGTCAGTTGGGACACTTCGTTAAAGATTGTCCGAGGTTTAGAGTTCAGTCATCGGGAACAAGAACTGGAATACCACAGGGTCAGAAGAGGGATGCTTCGGGGAACCCTAAGGTATAGGGCAGGTAACGGATAGTTTCAGGAGGTATTATTTTGCGTCGTGAGAGCGAGCGCGTGCATTTTAGGATCATCGCATTTATGTGTTTCTGTGCATTTAGTTGCATTCATTTCTTCTGAGTCTTTGACTTATGTGTTGTAGGTGTCTACTCCTATGGAGGAGTTTAGGGTATCTGATGAAGTCTTATGTGCTTATGATGTGCTTAAGTATGGTTATGTCTCACCTGCTAGATTAGCCATGTTGCTATTACAAGATTTTGATGTTACTATTACTTTAGTCTATTGTTGTAGGGGGATTGTTATATTCTCCATTCCTAATTTCTTAAAACTGTTTGAAACCGTTCGTTTGGGTAGAGTTATACCTATCTTTTCTTAATTGAAATCCGAGTATTTAGTTTCGGTCAATTTGTTGGGTGTATTTATCATTCGTAAGATTTTCATTTTTCTTCCGAATAGTACCTAGTGTTTGGGGAGGAGCTTGGGTTAAATCGGGTGGTTGTGGTACAAGGTTGTAATGCTAATATTTAGATCAATATCTATATTGTAAAGGTTGAGTTGTAAAAGTTGAGGATTCAACCGAGGGTTTCTTGTTAAGAGATTTCGTTTCCTTTTAGTACATCTCCGTGAGTACATCGAGATTGATTAGTATGGAGGGATGCGTGAATTGTTATGGGTAATGAGTGTATGGTGGAATGTATAATCGATAATGGTGGTAAGTGTGTTAAGTTAGAAGGGACTAATAAGTACATTTTGGGAGAGTAACAATTTCTCGATCTATGTTAAAGGCATTTTGAATTTTGGTTAGATAGTGGCTCTATGGTCCTAAATCTCTCCTTGGTGGCGTTTCGCGATTGGACCAAGGGTATGTGAAGAAAGTCGAGTATCAATATTTGGGCATAATTAAAGAATATTGTGATTTGGTGATGGAGCTATTGGAATGAGGCTAACTAGTTAGTTTATGATTTTGGTAGTACCATTGAGCCTAAGTATCATTAGGTTAATAAATGTATGCGTGAGAGACTAACTTGGGTTAGCTATTGAGGATTTGAGATTTGTTGATTTCCTTGGGTTTATGAGCACGGAGTATAATTTAAATGGGAGTTAGAGAAAATCTTTTGAAGATGAAATTTGGATCGTTTTGCGGACTATTGAGTATATTGAATTGTTTAGGCTTCAAGACCGGATTGATGAAGGGATGAGAGTATAACATAGATTAAGTGGACACTTTGTACGAGAAATTTTGGGGTTGTACGGTACTATTAATTTAAGGTGTTAACTCAAAGTGAAAGCTCTATAATGGTAATCCATAGAGATGTAGCCATTTCGATGAATATTGTGGGAATAGAAATTCATTTAGCCTTTTTATATTTTAAAAGCTAATTAGGCTCGGGATGGTGATGTTTTGAATTTCTGGGGAATACTACTAAGTATGTGATTTACAAAAGGAAACACCTTTACAGTGTAATTAAGGTTATGAATAAGATGAGCTTAGAATATCTCGAGAGTTATGTTTGGGAGCAATTGGGATTCTCCAATTTTGATTATGGATTCTAATTAGTAGTGAAGGTTATGATTGAAGGAAGTTATGTGCGAGAGGTCGTGGTATGGTGAACATTATATAAGGTTACCTTGTAGTGGGTTAGATTGGACAATTGAGGAATTTGAGAAATGACGGAACTATCGTATCCGTAGCTATTTGGTCTTTCGGGTAAGTCTCGTTAAAATTCGGGTCGAATTTTCTTTAAGGGGGAGTGAATGTCACGACCCGAAAACTAGGCTCTATTTTATTGGTGATAAATAATTATTATTTATTTATTTGCTTAATTATATATTTAAATTATTACTTAATTAATAATTTATGAGTTATAATAATTATGCCTATCATTTTATTTGGGTCATTTGTGCTAGTGTAGTATTGTTGAGTCTTATTTGTTGTGGGGAGTAATTGTGTTAGTAGATAGGGAGGGGGTCTAGTTGTAACTTTTAAAACAATTTTCCCCTACTCCCCTCTCCTCCCTCACCTTCTCCCTCACTCTCACCTCTCCTTCACAGCACAACTCCCTCTCTCTGCTCCATTTATGGTAAGCTTCTTCTCCCCTTTCTTCTCTCTTCATTTCCTTCTTCTTCCTCTAATAATCTCTCATTTCTTAAAACGTGAAATGTGTTTAGATCGTCGATAGGATCGTAGGAAGCCAAAAAGAATTGAATTCCGTCAACTTTCATTATTTTCAAGTAAGTTACTTTTCCCCCATTTTGGTGCTAAAATGTTCATACAATGTTTAGATAATGCTTGATGTGTTATATTTGAAGTTTGGTTGGGTTTTGAATTTGTTTAGAATTTATTTTGAATTTATTTGAGTTTTGGGTAAAAATGGTGGATTGATGAATGTTGGGTTTGATTCTTGGTTTTGGGTTGATAAATGTTGTATTTGGATTCCCATTCTAGTTATAAGTGGTTTTGGTACATTTTAGAACTTGTAGAAGGAGTTGATTTTGAGTATTTGGTGTTTTGGGAGAATTTGGTTCGAAATTTGTAAAACCCAGCTGGGAATTCTTCCCAGCCCGTAGACCAGGCGCCCGCCCGACCCCCTCCAGGCGCCCGCCTACATGTCATTTTCTGATGACCAGACCTTCTGGTCATTCAGGCGCCCGCCTGCCTCATTCCAGGCGCCCGCCCCGCTCACTATTCCAGGATTTTGTCCTTTTGCTTGGTTTAAGACTAATGGCTTAACTAGTTTAGGTTTATTCCTTCTAATCAACTTAAGATAACACCGTGGAGAACTTTAGTAATTAAAATTTGGTTCCTTTGTGAACAATAGTGTTATGTAATTTGATCAAGTATTGTTTGGGCATCTTATGATGTGTTCGTGTTTGTTCCAACCGAATTGAATTTCGCGTAAGACTTGGTCTAGGTTTTAGGCGATGTCCTATAGTACCTAGAGGGTTGTTATTGAACACTAAAGTGGAGGGTTTAGTCCAGTCGTGATCATGTTCTAATAAGGGTAACCTTTTAGATTCGTTTGGGTACTTACGGTTTGATTAACCTTAAGATGCATTCATTCGGATTTCTTATTTGGAATTCCAGGTGTGATGAGATGGTTGAGTCCATAGTCCTAGTATATCCTTTGAGTAAATGTTTATGGACATTTTGGTAATAGTCATTGTGCCATTGGTGAGCGACCATTTGGGTTGTGCTCCTTATGATTAACTCGTGGGTATCATCTTTAGGATGTGTTTGGTATGGGTCCTTGTCTTGGAACCATCTTGTTAATGATCAATGTTGTTGTGCTCGTTATGAGAAATTCCGTTTATCGTTGTTGTGCTTGTATGAGAAACTTCTTGTGTTTGTTGTTGTTGAACTCTTCAAGAGAAATCGTTTGCATCTTTATGGTGATTAATTGGTGTGGTTCCCTACTTTGGAACCTTAAGTTGTTCATTCATGCTAAATTATTATTACTTAGCATTTATTTGAAAGTCCAGCTGGTATTTTGTGTGTGTTTGGGCGATGGGAAAGATTATAATGGCAAAGCCAAGTCCATTATAATGTTGACCATTGTTTTGCCCCCTTCTATACCCCTTCTCCAGATTGGCCTTGGAAAGGATAAGTCAGCGTTCCTTTGTGAATGTATCTGGCTAACGGGCATGACTTTGTGTCATGGTCCTTGTCCCTTGTGACACTTTTATGTTATTGGTTCCAGTACCGGGGATTTCTCTTCTGCTTTCATGCTATTATGAAGATGATGATTTGTGGATTATTGAAGCTGCGCAGCGACCTTTATTTGGTTCTTTCAGTTGGGTGAAACCTTGGCTATGTATCCACTTATGAGTGTTTATTTCAGCTTTATGTGTTGCATGATGAGCTGGTCGTTATTTCCAACCGGTATGGGACGGTTGGCGATAGGGAGCCTCTCATTTGTTGTTATATGTTTATTTATATGATTGATTATTGGATATTACTGTTTGACAGCATGTCACTTATTATTCCGCTGCTATCTGTCTTATGTTAATTGCTATTGGTCATTGCATATTAGCATGTCATGTAGTTGCATTAGTAACTTACTGAGATTTATTCTCACCCCGTTCCTTGTTTCAAATTTTTTTCCTTAACCCCCCCCCCAGGAGGAAAAAGGATTAGGATTCGCGGATCGAGGAGGACGTCGAGAGGATTGAGATTTTGGGGCAGGTTGTTATTGATCGGTTTACATTATTTAAATGTATAACCTTTTGGGGATAGTTTTACCATTATTGACGTCATTAAGAATTGTATATTTTATTCTTTTGGTATAAGCTGTGGAGCTTATGTTAGATGCACTTCGTTGATTTAAGCTTGGATTTGTAAAACCTTGTGTTATCATCTTTTGGTTCAAAAGGGAATTTTTAACTTCTATATTTTAGAGTTTTGGTTTTAAGTCGACGTCCAGCTCGCGGTCTCGGGCCCGCGGGGTCCGGGGTCGCGACAATAACGACTATTCTAAGTCATAGCTTGACCGGGGTCAACTCCAACTTTGGGGAGATTGACGGGAAAACTGGTCTTACGTTCCTCTAAGGACTGCCGGGACAAAGGCTCTAGCCTATAACGACTATTCTAAGTCATAGCTTGACCGGGGTCAACTCCATCTTTGGGGAGATTGACGGGAAAACTGGTCTTACGTCCCTCTAAGGACTGCCGGGACAAAGGCTCTAGCCTATAACGACTATTCTAAGTCATAGCTTGACGGGGGTCAACTCCATCTTTGGGGAGATTGACGGGAAAACTGGTCTTACGTCCCTCTAAGGACTGCTGGAACAAAGGCTCTAGCCTATAACAACTATTCTAAGTCATAGCTTGACCGGGGTCAACTCCATCTTTGGGGAGATTGACGGGAAAACTGGTCTTACGTCCCTCTAAGGACTGCCGGGACAAAGGCTCTAGCCTATAACGACTATTCTAAGTCATAGCTTGACCGGGGTCAACTCCATCTTTGGGGAGATTGACGGGGAAACTGGTCTTACGTCCCTCTAAGAACTGTCGGGACAAAACATTCGAGTCAACTCCACCTTTGGGGAATTTGACAAAGGCAAACTGGTCTTACGTCCCACTAAGGACTGCCGGGACAAAGGCTCGAGCCTATAACGAGTATTCTAAGTCTAAGCTTGACCGGGGTCAACTCCATCTTTGGGGAGATTGACGGGAAAACTGGTCTTACATCCCTCTAAGGACTGCCGGGACAAAGGCTCTAGCCTATAACGACTATTCTAAGTCATAGCTTGACCGGGGTCAACTCCATCTTTGGGGAGATTGACGGGAAAACTGGTCTTACGTCCCTCTAAGGACTGCCGGGACAAAGGCTCTAGCCTACAACGACTATTCTAAGTCATAGCTTGACCAGGGTCAACTCCATCTTTGGGGAGATTGACGGGAAAACTGGTCTTACGTCCCTCTAAGGACTGCTGGGACAAAGGCTCTAGCCTATAACAACTATTCTAAGTCATAGCTTGACCGGGGTCAACTCCATCTTTGGGGAGATTGACGGGAAAACTGGTCTTACGTCCCTCTAAGGACTGCCGGGACAAAGGCTCTAGCCTATAACGACTATTCTAAGTCTAAGCTTGACCGGGTCAACTCCATCTTTGGGGATATTGACGGGAAAACTGGTCTTACGTCCCTCTAAGGACTGCCGGGATAAAGGCTCTAGCCTATAACGACTATTCTAAGTCATAGCTTGACCGGGGTCAACTCCATCTTTGGGGAGATTGACGGGAAAACTGGTCTTACGTCCCTCTAAGGACTGACGGGACAAAGGCTCTAGCCTATAACGACTATTCTAAGTCTAAGCTTGACCGGGGTCAACTCCATCTTTGGGGAGATTGACGGGAAAACTGGTCTTACGTCCCTCTAAGGACTGCCGGGATAAAGGCTCTAGCCTATAACGACTATTCTAAGTCATAGCTTGACCGGGGTCAACTCCATCTTTGGGAGATTGACGGGAAAACTGGTCTTACGTCCCTCTAAGGACTGCCGGGACAAAGGCTCTAGCCTATAACGACTATTCTAAGTCATAGCTTGACCGGGGTGAACTCCATCTTTGGGGAGATTGACGGGGAAACTGGTCTTACGTCCCTCTAAGGACTGTCGGGACAAAACATTCGAGTCAACTCCACCTTTGGGGAGTTTGACAAAGGCAAACTGGTCTTACGTCCACTAAACACTGCCGGTAAAGGCTCTAGCCTATAACGAGTATTCTAAGTCTAAGCCTGACCGGGGTCAACTCCATCTTTGAGGAGATTGAAGGGAAAACTGGTCTTACATCCCTCTAAGGACTGCCGGGGCAAAGTCTCTAGCCTATAACGACTATTCTAAGTCATAGCTTGACCGGGGTCAACTCCATCTTTGGGGATATTGACGGGAAAACTGGTCTTACGTCCCTCTAAGGACTGCCGGGACAAAGGCTCTAGCCTACAACGACTATTCTAAGTCATAGCTTGACCGGGGTCAACTCCATCTTCGGGGAGATTGACGGAAAACTGGTCTTACGTCCCTCTAAGGACTGCTGGGACAAAGGCTCTAGCCTATAACAACTATTCTAAGTCATAGCTTGACCGGGGTCAACTCCATCTTTGGGGAGATTGACGGGAAAACTGGTCTTACGTCCCTCTAAGGACTGCCGGGACAAAGGCTCTAGCCTATAACGACTATTCTAAGTCTAAGCTTGACCGGGGTCAACTCCATCTTTGGGGAGATTGACGGGAAAACTGGTCTTACGTCCCTCTAAGGACTGCCGGGATAAAGGCTCTAGCCTATAACGACTATTCTAAGTCATAGCTTGACCGGGGTCAACTCCATCTTTGGGGATTGACGGGAAAACTGGTCTTACGTCCCTCTAAGGACTGCCGGGACAAAGGCTCTACCCTATAACGACTATTCTAAGTCATAGCTTGACCGGGGTCAACTCCATCTTTGGGGAGATTGACGGGAAAACTGGTCTTACGTTCCTCTAAGGACTGCCGGGACAAAGGCTCTAGCCTATAACGACTATTCTAAGTCATAGCTTGACCGGGGTCAACTCCATCTTTGGGGAGATTGACGGGAAAACTGGTCTTACGTCCCTCTAAGGACTGCCGGGACAAAGGCTCTAGCCTATAACGACTATTCTAAGTCATAGCTTGACGGGGGTCAACTCCATCTTTGGGGAGATTGACGGGAAAACTGGTCTTACGTCCCTCTAAGGACTGCGGGACAAAGGCTCTAGCCTATAACACTATTCTAAGTCATAGCTTGACCGGGGTCAACTCCATCTTTGGGGAGATTGACGGGAAAACTGGTCTTACGTCCCTCTAAGGACTGCCGGGACAAAGGCTCTAGCCTATAACGACTATTCTAAGTCATAGCTTGACCGGGGTCAACTCCATCTTTGGGGAGATTGACGGGAAAACTGGTCTTACGTCCCTCTAAGGACTGCCGGGACAAAGGCTCTAGCCTATAACGACTATTCTAAGTCATAGCTTGACCGGGGTCAACTCCATCTTTGGGGAGATTGACGGGGAAACTGGTCTTACGTCCCTCTAAGAGACTGTCGGGACAAAACATTCGAGTCAACTCCACCTTTGGGGAATTTGACAAAGGCAAACTGGTCTTACGTCCCACTAAGGACTGCCGGGACAAAGGCTCTAGCCTATAACGACTATTCTAAGTCTAAGCTTGACCGGGGTCAACTCCATCTTTGGGAGATTGACGGGAAAACTGGTCTTACATCCCTCTAAGGACTGCCGGGACAAAGGCTCTAGCCTATAACGACTATTCTAAGTCATAGCTTGACCGGGGTCAACTCCATCTTTGGGGAGATTGACGGGAAAACTGGTCTTACGTCCCTCTAAGGACTGCCGGGACAAAGGCTCTAGCCTATAACGACTATTCTAAGTCATAGCTTGACCGGGTCAACTCCATCTTTGGGGAGATTGACGGGAAAACTGGTCTTACGTCCCTCTAAGGACTGCTGGGACAAAGGCTCTAGCCTATAACAACTATTCTAAGTCATAGCTTGACCGGGGTCAACTCCATCTTTGGGGAGATTGACGGGAAAACTGGTCTTACGTCCCTCTAAGGACTGCCGGGACAAAGGCTCTAGCCTATAACGACTATTCTAAGTCTAAGCTTGACCGGGGTCAACTCCATCTTTGGGGAGATTGACGGGAGAACTGGTCTTACGTCCCTCTAAGGACTGCCGGGATAAAGGCTCTAGCCTATAACGACTATTCTAAGTCATAGCTTGACCGGGGTCAACTCCATCTTTGGGGAGATTGACGGAAAACTGGTCTTACGTCCCTCTAAGGACTGCCGGGACAAAGGCTCTAGCCTATAACGACTATTCTAAGTCTAAGCTTGACCGGGGTCAACTCCATCTTTGGGGAGATTGACGGGAAAACTGGTCTTACGTCCCTCTAAGGACTGCCGGACAAGGCTCTAGCCTCTAGCCTATAACGACTATTCTAAGTCATAGCTTGACCGGGGTCAACTCCATCTTTGGGGAGATTGACGGGAAAACTGGTCTTACGTCCCTCTAAGGACTGCCGGGACAAAGGCTCTAGCCTATAACGACTATTCTAAGTCATAGCTTGACCGGGGTCAACTCCATCTTTGGGGAGATTGACGGGAAACTGGTCTTACGTCCCTCTAAGGACTGTCGGGACAAAACATTCGAGTCAACTCCACCTTTGGGGAGTTTGACAAAGGCAAACTGGTCTTACGTCCCACTAAGGACTGCCGGGACAAAGGCTCTAGCCTATAACGAGTATTCTAAGTCTAAGCTTGACCGGGGTCAACTCCATCTTTGGGGAGATTGACGGGAAAACTGGTCTTACATCCCTCTAAGGACTGCCGACTGCCGGGACAAAGGCTCTAACCTATAACGACTATTCTAAGTCATAGCTTGACCGGGGTCAACTCCATCTTTGGGGAGATTGACGGGAAAACTGGTCTTACGTCCCTCTAAGGACTGCCGGGACAAAGGCTCTAGCCTATAACGACTATTCTAAGTCATAGCTTGACCGGGGTCAACTCCATCTTTGGGGAGATTGACGGGAAAACTGGTCTTACGTCCCTCTAAGGACTGCTGGGACAAAGGCTCTAGCCTATAACGACTATTCTAAGTCATAGCTTGACCGGGGTCAACTCCATCTTTGGGGAGATTGACGGGAAAACTGGTCTTACGTCCCTCTAAGGACTGCCGGGACAAAGGCTCTAGCCTATAACGACTATTCTAAGTCTAAGCTTGACCGGGGTCAACTCCATCTTTGGGGAGATTGACGGGAAAACTGGTCTTACGTCCCTCTAAGGACTGCCGGGACAAAGGCTCTAGCCTATAACGACTATTCTAAGTCATAGCTTGACCGGGGTCAACTCCATCTTTGGGGAGATTGACGGGAAAACTGGTCTTACGTCCCTCTAAGGACTGCCGGGACAAAGGCTCTAGCCTATAACGACTATTCTAAGTCATAGCTTGACCGGGGTCAACTCCATCTTTGGGGAGATTGACGGGAAAACTGGTCTTACGTCCCTCTAAGGACTGCCGGGACAAAGGCTCTAGCCTATAACGACTATTCTAAGTCATAGCTTGACCGGGGTCAACTCCATCTTTGGGGAGATTGACGGGAAAACTGGTCTTACGTCCCTCTAAGGACTGCCAGGACAAAGGCTCTAGCCTATAACGACTATTCTAAGTCATAGCTTGACCGGGGTCAACTCCATCTTTGGGGAGATTGACGGAAAACTGGTCTTACGTCCCTCTAAGGACTGCCGGGACAAAGGCTCTAGCCTATAACGACTATTCTAAGTCATAGCTTGACCGGGGTCAACTCCATCTTTGGGGAGATTGACGGGAAAACTGGTCTTACGTCCCTCTAAGGACTGCCGGGACAAAGGCTCTAGCCTATAACGACTATTCTAAGTCATAGCTTGACCGGGGTCAACTCCATCTTTGGGGAGATTGACGGGAAAACTGGTCTTACGTCCCTCTAAGGACTGCCGGGACAAAGCTCTAGCCTATAACGACTATTCTAAGTCATAGCTTGACCGGGGTCAACTCCATCTTTGGGGAGATTGACGGGAAAACTGGTCTTACGTCCCTCTAAGGACTGCCGGGACAAAGGCTCTAGCCTATAACGACTATTCTAAGTCATAGCTTGACCGGGGTCAACTCCATCTTTGGGAGATTGACGGGAAAACTGGTCTTACGTCCCTCTAAGGACTGCCGGGACAAAGGCTCTAGCCTATAACGACTATTCTAAGTCATAGCTTGACCGGGGTCAACTCCATCTTTGGGGAGATTGACGGAAAACTGGTCTTACGTCCCTCTAAGGACTGCCGGGACAAAGGCTCTAGCCTATAACGACTATTCTAAGTCATAGCTTGACCGGGTCAACTCCATCTTTGGGAGATTGACGGGAAACTGGTCTTACGTCCCTCTAAGGACTGTCGGGACAAAACATTCGAGTCAACTCCACTTTTGGGGAGTTTGACAAAGGCAAACTGGTCTTACGTCCCACTAAGGACTGCCGGACAAAGGCTCTAGCCTATAACGACTATTCTAAGTCTAAGCTTGACCGGGGTCAACTCCATCTTTGGGAGATTGACGGGAAAACTGGTCTTACGTCCCTCTAAGGACTGCCGGGACAAAGGCTCTAGCCTATAACGACTATTCTAAGTCATAGCTTGACCGGGGTCAACTCCATCTTTGGGAGATTGACGGGAAAACTGGTCTTACGTCCCTCTAAGGACTGCCGGGACAAAGGCTCTAGCCTATAACGACTATTCTAAGTCATAGCTTGACCGGGGTCAACTCCATCTTTGGGGAGATTGACGGGAAACTGGTCTTACGTCCCTCTAAGGACTGCCGGGACAAAGGCTCTAGCCTATAACGACTATTCTAAGTCATAGCTTGACCGGGGTCAACTCCATCTTTGGGGAGATTGACGGGAAAACTGGTCTTACGTCCCTCTAAGGACTGCCGGGACAAAGGCTCTAGCCTATAACGACTATTCTAAGTCATAGCTTGACCGGGGTCAACTCCATCTTTGGGAGATTGACGGGAAAACTGGTCTTACGTCCCTCTAAGGACTGCCGGGACAAAGGCTCTAGCCTATAACGACTATTCTAAGTCATAGCTTGACCGGGGTCAACTCCATCTTTGGGGAGATTGACGGGAAAACTGGTCTTACGTCCCTCTAAGGACTGCCGGGACAAAGGCTCTAGCCTATAACGACTATTCTAAGTCTAAGCTTGACCGGGTCAACTCCATCTTTGGGGAGATTGACGGGAAAACTGGTCTTACGTCCCTCTAAGGACTGCCGGGACAAAGGCTCTAGCCTATAACGACTATTCTAAGTCATAGCTTGACGGGGTCAACTCCATCTTTGGGGAGATTGACGGGAAAACTGGTCTTACGTCCCTCTAAGGACTGCCGGGACAAAGGCTCTAGCCTATAACGACTATTCTAAGTCTAAGCTTGACCGGGGTCAACTCCATCTTTGGGGAGATTGACGGGAAAACTGGTCTTACGTCCCTCTAAGGACTGCCGGGACAAAGGCTCTAGCCTATAACGACTATTCTAAGTCATAGCTTGACCGGGGTCAACTCCATCTTTGGGGAGATTGACGGGAAAACTGGTCTTACGTCCCTCTAAGGACTGCCGGGACAAAGGCTCTAGCCTATAACGACTATTCTAAGTCATAGCTTGACCGGGGTCAACTCCATCTTTGGGGAGATTGACGGGAAAACTGGTCTTACGTCCTTCTAAGGACTGTCGGGACAAACATTCGAGTCAACTCCACCTTTGGGGAGTTTGACAAAGGAAAACTGGTCTTACGTCCCTCTAAAGACTGCCGGGACAAAGGCTCTAGCCTATAACGACTATTCTAAGTCTAAGCTTGACCGGGTCAACTCCATCTTTGGGGAGATTGACGGGAAAACTGGTCTTACGTCCCTCTAAGGACTGCCGGGACAAAGGCTCTAGCCTATACGACTATTCTAAGTCATAGCTTGACCGGGGTCAACTCCATCTTTGGGGAGATTGACGGGAAACTGGTCTTACGTCCCTCTAAGGACTGCCGGGACAAAGGCTCTAGCCTATAACGACTATTCTAAGTCATAGCTTGACCGGGGTCAACTCCATCTTTGGGGAGATTGACGGGAAAACTGGTCTTACGTCCCTCTAAGGACTGCCGGACAAAGGCTCTAGCCTATAACGACTATTCTAAGTCATAGCTTGACCGGGGTCAACTCCATCTTTGGGAGATTGACGGGAAAACTGGTCTTACGTCCCTCTAAGGACTGCCGGGACAAAGGCTCTAGCCTATAACGACTATTCTAAGTCTAGCTTGACCGGGGTCAACTCCATCTTTGGGAGATTGACGGGAAAACTGGTCTTACGTCCTTTAAGGACTGCCGGGATAAAGGCTCTAGCCTATAACACTATTCTAAGTCATAGCTTGACCGGGTCAACTCATCTTTGGGGAGATTGACGGGAAACTGGTCTTACGTCCCTCTAAGGACTGCCGGGACACAGGCTCTAGCCTATAAC